>JBBMKF010000007.1:7718726-7759365 GCA_037834155.1 Curcuma caesia | reverse complement strand
ACGATCAGCCTCAGCAGATGTGGCGGCGGCAACCCCATCGAGACCTGAGAGATCATTCCAGATACTTCTACTCCTTCGGATCTTAATTTTGCAATGAACAAGGGAAAAAGTTTAATTTACTTCTCATACTTATTTAATATCTTAAAAACACCCTCACAATTTCCAAACTAATTCGACCCTTAATTTTAACATCATTGTTTCACTTAAACTGACATTTAAAAAAAAAACTCTATCGATGCCATTTAAAATTATTTAATTAATTTATAATATTTAATTCACTTCAACGAAATAACGGTCTTACATGATTAACCTCACAATTATCTATGAAGAGGTAATTGAAAAAGTTATAATTGATTATGATAGAGAAGAGCATTATTTCATCTTCGTCGAGAGTTGATTCTTATCTATTTTAACAACTCTGTTTCGACATAACAAATTTAACTATATCCCAAGAGTCACAATATTTAATTCAATTTAGAGTGTAGGTAATTTTTGTAGGACAAATTTTTCAATGAGGATTGATGTAAAATCGTTCTACTATTAAATTGTTCATTGTAAACACTTTCTAATTTATTCTAATCAAATAAATAGTCGATATAAAATTTTTATATGGTAGAATTAATTGACTAAATCATTGTCAAGATATTTTTAAGACAGAGTTGAATTGATTATAATGTAATAGACTTGCTAAGTAAATAAGGAACAAATCGTTCTTCGTGATTAATTTTAACATATGGATTTATCTCCTCCGTATTTCCACCACGTTATCAAGATTAATAGATCCTCATACCTAATGCCAGAGTATGGTAGCAAAGAAAGCTGTTGAAGGCACAGTCACTCACAACTTTAAACACCACGCAGAAGGACACTCAGTTTGCTTTCCTAATCCGTTACTCTGATTAATGCACGAGATCACTCACGTTCATGCGCGATCAAACTCTTTGGAAAATTCCAGCTAATTTTCTCCTATTTAATTACCTATTTTCCGACCATAATTGCATGGTTAATCCATTTAATCATGGGCGCTCGATCGCCGGAGCTGCTTCCCATTCTCCTAATAATTTCTCTGCTTTGCCTCGCTACCTTCTTCGCCTCAACCGCCGCCCTGCCGCATCCGCCGCCGTCGTCTCCGACGATGTCGTGATTCCGGCTCCAGCACAACCAGGGTTCAGCATCTTCGTCGGCGTCCTCACTCGCGCCGACAGCTCTACGAGCGTCGCCACTTCCTGCGCCTCGTCTACGGCGCGCAGCAGAGCACCTCCGCCGCCGTCGACATCAAGTTCGTCTTCTGCAGGCTCACCAAGGTGGAGCAGCGCTTCCTGGTGGCCCTCGAGGCCCTCCACTTCGGCGACATCGTCGTCCTCAACTGCACGGAGAACATGAACGCCGGCAAGACCTACTCCTTCCGATCTCGGCGCTCCCGGCCGCCCTGGCGCCTACATGTCTGGCATGGGGTTCGTGCTGTCGTGGGACGTGGTGGAGTGGATCGAGACGTCGGAGGTGCCTGCTGCAGAAAGAGTGGGTCCGGAGGACAAGGTGGTGGGGAGGTGGCTGGCGAAGGGGAAGAAGGGAAGGAACAGAGTCTCGTCGCCGGCGATGTACGATTATCCGGGGACTAACGGACGGTGCTCGCATGAGCTGGCGCCGGAGACGGTGGTGGTGCGCCGCCTGAAGCGTTGGGACCGGTGGCTAGACGTGATCAAATTCTTCAATCTGACGCAGGGGCTGAAGCCCTCCAAGCTCTACTACGTCCCGATCAAACTTAACGGCGTGCTGGTCCGCCGTTAATTAGAGATTTAAAAAAATCATTAAATCAGGTCAAAAAGTTTATTAGCCGACGCCTTTCTCGTGGTTCATTACTTTTCTCGTGATTCCTTTCTTAGTCAACGTCAACAACCAACAAAATAAATATCTGTGTGCCAAATAATATCATTATAAATATTATAAATATAAAAATTTATTAATTCTTATATATGCGGACACGCCAACCGCACGATAATTACAGATACGGACACGCCACGTCATTAACCTGTCAGTTACTTCAATGCCTCTGCCCTCCCACGTTCCCCACCCTTCCATTATTTATCCGTTTTCTCTCACCTTCTTGGCGTCTTCTCTCTCCTCCATCTTCGTCCCCATCTCGTCGCCACCCTTGACCACGCCGATTTCCCATTTCCAGATCTCTCTCGCTCGCGCACGTCACAGCCTCTTCGCCCGCGCTCACGCATCCTCGATTCAACGGCGTCGCTGACTTGGTCTCCTCTTCCGCGGCGCCGCCTCAAGATCCGTTCTTAAGGCTCGCCGCATCCGGTTCAGATTTCTGGATCTCGCATATTCGTATTCCTGTTTCCGTTTACTGATTGATGGGGGGTGGAAGCTCTAGGGATTCGGGAGAGAGGGATTGGGATTACGGCAGTAGTGGTTATTCTCCTCGTGAGGCGCCTGCCTATCAGAGTTACCCTCCTCCGGCTGCGCCTTCGTCCTACGGTTATCCTCCGCCTCAGTCTTATGCTCCTCCTCCGTCTTATGCTCCTCCTCCGTCTCATAGCGAGCCCCATCAGCCGCAGGGTGGGCGGAGGATCGACAGGAGGTACTCGAGGATAAGCGACGACTACCATACCGTGGACCAAGTAAAGTTGCAACTTGCCTATATTTCTTTCTGTATTTAGTTTTGGTTTCTAGAACCGTAAAAGAGATGTGATATTTGAGTTCAAATTTTGTACTTCCAATCAATTGCTTCGTTTGGCGGGATTAAAAAATTAGGTTCCTGGGATTGGGATTTGATAGTCCCAAAGAAATGGCTGGAATTCGCCATCCCATCGACTTTAGATACCAGTTTTGTTTCTGAACAACCAATCAAAACGCAGTACCATAAAAACTTGATAAATTTCCTAATTATTTCCTTTTCGTTAAGTATGATGTGTACAGAATCTTTGATTTAATACCTTTTGTCAGGTTGTTTTTAAAAAGGTTTTGCAGTAATCTTTTGGTGTAAAGCAATTATATTTGTCTAAATAAACACATTCGGTAGTGCAAGTGAGCTACATGAAATTGCCTATAAGAGGATGGAGATACTTTTTTTTTTTGAAAATAAAAAACTAGATGGAGAAAACATAGAACTCAGAAAAGGGTGAGCAGTTAGGAACTTGGGGGGAGAGAGTCGTGCATATAAAGACTGGACAAAGTTGTCAGCCTACATACCGGTGCTATCTCCATCTGATGGAACTTGGACATATCATACCAATGAAAAAAATTCTCTACGGTCCTGGATTTGTGTTGAACACCTTGAGATATTTTCCATTTCACCTATTGCAGTAAGTTCCCCCTTAGTTTGATGTGAGGCGGGCATGTTAGAGAACGGTTCTTTATGTGTGGTTACTGAGTGCATCGGTTGTCTCAGGAATAAAACTCCAACCCCAATTCACTAATCAAAAGAGTGTGGTTTGTCATCATCTGGAGAGCAGTTCTTTTATTGTATCGCAGGGATACAGCTCCAACCATAATGTAAATGTACTTCTGATAAGGTATGGTTGGTCTTCCTTTGCTGCTTGACAGTTTGAACAAGTCAAGAAAAATATTAATGCCTTCACGGAGAAGAAACATATTGGGTGTGAACTCATCACTTGCTGATGATGCATAAAAGAAATTTGACTTTTGTTGGAGCAGAAATTGTTCATTGGTTTATAAGTAACATTAAGCAGTTTGCAAGTAAAGTTGTGAACTCACTATTTCTGTTCCTGATCCATAGTTATAGTGAACATGTGAAATGAACTATCCTGATACCACCAAACGATTTTGCATATTGACTGCCTAAACAATTGTGAGGCCAAGAGAATAAATAGCCTACCTTCAAAATATATATGTTCTACTATCATCAATGTTTGTAAAAAATGGACCAGATTGGCTAGTTAAATTACAGGGGAGCAGAGGCTAACCCAGTTCTGTTGAAATAATAATGTTTAACTGATAGAAAAGAAGCAATTAAGGGCTGACCAATTCAACCCTTGGTCTGATTCTCCAAGCAGAGTCTATTGTAATAAATAGAATCATGTTCAGACACATTATTGGATTCACCATTTGACTTAAGTTGTGCAGCTAATTAATCTAATTTTCTTTATATGTATTTGCATATTCAACGCTTGACCATCATATTGGGTTTAGAAGAATCCCTTAAACAACATTTTATCAGACTAAAAGGCTATTGTAATGAGGAGAATTGCACTTCCTTTATTTGAAGTCTCCATGAAACTCATATAAACATTTTTTATTATAGATATTAAAAATAAAAGTTAATACATATTATAATCAGAAATATACCCAATCTATTTTCAATTATTAATTGTATGGTTTGATGAATCCTATCTCTAATCCTATGAACGAATCTTATAAGTTTGTAATGGTTCCTAGGTAGGATCTGGATCATGGGTTCATGACAAACTTGATTTGAAAACAAAAATGGATTTTGACTTGGGATAAGCTTGATATTCTTTTGCGTATTGGCTTAAAAGACAATTTGTGGAACTTGTCAAGCTTCCATTTTTTAGCAAATGAATGTTGGTCAATCAGCCCAATTTTTTTCAAGTAGAGTATTTGAGATTTCAGCCAAAAGAATCACTATATCTTGTGTGTTATATAACATTGCATAAAACTGTCTTAGCCAAAAGAAGTGGAGTAACACCATATAATTTAAGAGGTGAAGTACCTATTATTTGTACTGTGGTCAAATATTGCTAAGTAGGTAACTAGTTATTTTCTTTCATGTTTTTTTTTTAAATCAGATCTAAGTTTCTTTGTACAGGTCACTGATGCTCTTTCAAGGGCTGGGCTCGAGTCTTCCAATCTTATTGTTGGCATTGATTTCACAAAGAGCAATGAATGGACAGGTTAGAGTACATTGCCAGTAATCCATTTTTTGGCTGCTAACTTCATTGCTTGTATGGCTGTGGATTTTGATATCTACCGAATTTGGTGATAGGTAAAGTTTCATTTGGCAGACGAAGCTTGCATCACATTGGTGATATGCAAAATCCTTATGAACAAGCTATTTCTATAATTGGGAGAACCTTATCAGCATTTGACGAAGACAACTTGATTCCATGCTTTGGATTTGGAGATGGTATGCTTTCATTCTGTAACTTATTTTAACCAGTTAAAAGGCTTAAAGCAATTTAAAACACAGAAGTTAGTGTAATAGAGACCTGAACATAGAAAGTTTGAGATTAATATATGGGGTTATGAGATTACAAAAACTATATTTTCATTTTTTAAGATCAGAGAAAACAGGTAGGATGCCAAGAATATGTTAAAAAAGGGAAAATGTCTTATTCTTCATCTACCATTGCCTTCAGGGTAAGGCAACTAATTCCCTCAAATCTGTCTTGCCTAAAAGGGCAAGTAACAATAGATGGATTCTATTGTTATAGTTAAACAATCTCCACAGATTTAGTGAGACTATAGAAAGCTTTATAAAACAAAAAGTCAATAGAGGCCTAAAGAACCTCCACAATATGATGTATGTGTTCTGATAATATGTGAAATAATTTATTTTGGCAGCATCCACGCATGATCAGGGTATCTTTAGTTTTTACCCTGAAGGAAGACCATGTAATGGGTTTCAAGATGCTTTGCAGCGATATAGAGAGCTTGTGCCCCATTTGCGTCTGGCAGGTGTGTTAATTCCTTCTTGTTAGTAGAACAAGTAGTGGTCAATAATTTTACTGTCTATTTACTATAGAGTCCTTTTACTATTTGCAGGTCCAACCTCTTTTGCTCCACTAATAGAAATGGCTATGACCATTGTAGAACAAAGTGGTGGTCAATACCATGTTTTGGTGATAATTGCTGATGGTCAGGTACTTTTCCCTTGTTTTTAGAGCAGACTGCATTGCACCAATTAACAACGGGATAAGGTATCATGTGATGTAATGTTTTAAGGGAATTAATAATTCTTGAAAGAATGCTAAAATGAAGAAAGAGTCTGATGCAGGAAAAAGGTTAAAGATGATTGGTTTTGGTCATTCATTCTACGAGTATTTGTTTGTTTACAATGTTGAAAGTTAATGAAGGAAAGAAGAGGCAAAAAGACTTGGCTTCTGCATGCTGATAGACAATACTGTTTTACATTTCCAATTTTACATCTCCTTTAAATAAACCTGTCCTATAGTTTTGCACAAATAGGCCTTCCACTGGATATTGATACATACATAACACATATCAGCTTCCTGACATTAGGTGCATCCGAGGCCGTGGCCCCCTCAGGACTTTTTAAAATGTAGTTAATAATTAGTTTTAGCCATAGAGAAAGTAATAACCAATTTCCTGATGGAGAACATGGTGGTTTCATTTTTATAACTGGGATTTTGCATGGGAAACTATCAATTGAAATATTATGCAAGTACCACAAAGAAATGTGAGGAATACCATCTGTAGCAAACTGACCTTTCAATTTATACATTTATTTAAAAGTTGTGAATTTGTCCTGAGAGTATCTCATTATACAGGTTACAAGAAGTGTAGACACTCATTCTGGTCATTTAAGCTCCCAAGAACAAAAGACTGTTGATGCCATAGTTAAAGCAAGGTGAGTGGAATATTCATTGGGCTGGCAGTTGCTGCTCTCTTAAAAAAAAGTTTTGACAACTGATGGAATGTCTACTTATGTTTTAGTGGATTTCCACTGTCCATAATTTTGGTTGGAGTTGGAGATGGCCCTTGGGACATGATGAAAGAATTTGATGATAATATCCCTGCCCGTGCATTTGATAATTTTCAGGTGATAATTTTGATTTTTGGTTCAGATTATATTGCACCAGTTGTATGTTGTTCCAGATTCCATTAACTTGTATTATCCTACAGTTTGTCAATTTTACGGAGATAATGTCAAGGAACATACCCCAACCCAGAAAAGAAGCAGCATTTGCTCTTACTGCATTGATGGAAATTCCTTCCCAGTACAAGGCAACCCTAGAATTGGGGATTTTGGGGTATGGATGCACAATTGCGGGTTCTAAGTTTAACATGGTTTTTCATTTTCCTTTGGCATACAAATGTTATAGTAGTTTCTTATCTTTTGGTTCATTTTGGAAAACAGTCGTCAATCCGGACAGTCACCACAGAAGGTCCCGCTTCCTCCACCTTTTGGAGGTTACAATGCATCATCTGTTTCAACTAGCAGTTACAAATCAACAAGCTTCCAGAAGAGTGCGCCACTTTACCCTGAATATGAAACAACATCGAGTGCACCTCCTGCACCACCCAGTTCATCATTAGAATCCCAGGTACTGTCCGAAGAATGAAGGCCTTGTTTCTTTTGCTTTCGGATTACTTTCTCTTGTTCATCACATTATGAAATTCTTTGAAATGTTAAAGTTCATTTACCTTGTTTTGATTTGTCTTAATTTGGTTGGCTAGTACAACTGGTTGAACTAGGAAGTGGAGGCCAGTTCTATTGGGTCTTACATTTAGTAATTTTTTTAATAGAATTTTTGACCTGTTGGATTGGAAGAAAAAAAAAAATCCTTTGCCCGTAGTTTTTCTCTTTTTTTTTTCTTTCAAAATGCTTTCTAGAATTCTAAAATTGTCAACAATTTCCTCTTTGAAATGTCAAAGTTCATTTTCTGTGACTGGAGAGTTCGACCAGTACAACTAGGAACTTTAGGCCAGTTCAATCTGGTCTTTTGATATTCAAAATTATGTTTTTGATGTATCCAATTTTTGACTGGTTCAATTGGAAAGGGAAATTCTCCTTTTACCAATCTTGTTCTTCATGAACACTAGAATTCTAAAATCATCAACAAGCTCCCCTGGAGTTTTCAGATTCTTGTCAATTTTATCAACCTTGTTATGCCACTTAACCAATGTGGCAAATGTTTGGCGTCCTTTAGCCAACTTGTCATGAAAATTCTTTATAAGTAAAGCAACAATGCTGATAAAATATTGTTTGAAACTCGAAAGAGCATGTGTGTTTAACATCCGTTTCACTTATCTGTTGTCTGAACCACTGCTGATCAATCGTTCCCCTTGTGTTCTACAGGTCTGCCCTATTTGCCTCACGAATCCGAGAGATATGGCCTTCGGCTGCGGACACCTGGTGAATATTTCCAACCTTCCCTACTTGTTATCCACCAAATCACCTAATTCTCCTTCCCCTGCCCGGTTCTAAACTCTGTTTCTTTTTTTCATCACGCAGACGTGTTCAGAATGTGGACCTAGTCTTCCAACATGCCCGATCTGCCGTAGAGAAATTAGTACCAGGATAAAGCTCTACTGATCTATCAGCAGTGATCCAAACCCCACACTCTGAAATTACAGAATAGTTGAAGTTGTAAGTTGTATATAAGTGCCCAAAGTTGGATGTTATGTATTCTTTATTCTAGATATTCTTTTTTTTTGTTCAAATAAGATTAATATTTCCGACGAATAAATGTTACATGTAGTGGTAGTAAGTGCTCGGTGCTGTTTCAGAAGTTTCAATTTGTTTTTGTGAATCATGTATGTGCATCCAGTCTGGTAGAGTTTATTGTACAAGGAGGGATGAGAAGTTGTAGGCAAGTTGGGAGGTGTTCATTAGTTCAATTTGAATTGGGATATTGTTATGGTTTCAATATTGAGCTTGTTTGGAATTGGATTTGAATTCTGGAGTCCAACGGTTTGCCTTTGCATGAGTAGCTGCTCTTGTTGATAATTTTTTTATATTAAAAAAAATCAAATTGTGCTAAAAAAAGATGATGTTAGGAAATTTTTGATAAATAATAATATAATGATAAATAATATTTAATTGCTATAGTAGGGATATTGTTTTGATAGATGACATATGTGAAGGAATAAATATTAAATTTGAATTTTGATAGGAAATGATAGAAGTGAAGGGTTTTAGATTTTGTAAGTAAAATAGAATATATGAAATTTAAATTTAATAATATTAGATATAATAAGATAATTTTTAATTTTGGAAAATAAATAGTAAAAAGGATATTTCTAATTTTGAAAACATAATTACATTGTAATAATTTCGATTCAAATTGCTCTAATTGTAATTAATTCGTTTGATCTGTTAAATTGAATATATTTTAATTAAATTGGAGTAGTTTTAATTAATACTTGAGTATTTCTAATCAATATTAAAATAGTAAATATTTTGGAGTTATTATAACCAAGGACAAGGATATTTTTAAAATATAAAAAATATATTTTTAATAGATGATAATAAATATAAGAGGCGTCATTTTAAATTTTTTTTACCAAAAATTTATATTAATTACGGAATAATACTCGAAATATCTGTGATATAACTTTATTTCCCGCTAGTTGTTTAAATAAGGGATGGTGCGCGAATGGCATGTCGCTATTGGCGCATGCGAACTGTCATTCATCAATAGCGTCGCCGCCGCAGGTTGAGGGAACGCGAAGGCGAAGACCTAGTCCATTTCGTGTCGCCCTAGCTTCCCCAATCCCCGTTCCCACTCGATCGGCGACGCAGTCAAGGAGGAGGAGGAGGAGGAGGAGGAGGAGGAGGATTTGGTAGCCCTAGGTTCGGTGCCGCCTCTCCGACGGTGGCATCTCAGCCTGGCGCGCCGCCGGTAGCCGGCGATCATGAGCGGACGCCTCGAGCCGGTCTCGGATTTCGGAGGCGGTTCCACATCGAAATCCCCCTCGAATGGACGCAGCTTTGCGACCCGCCGTCGTCATCGACAATGGGACCGGGTTCGATCCCTCGCCTTCTTGATCTGTGAATTCCTTGTCTAGGATCTGAAAGGGTTATTTGATTGTTTGCTGGTGGTCGATTGCTACCGCCTGCATTAACCGTGGCGGGTACAAGTAGTCAATCGGAACGTTGTCACGTTGACATTGTATTTTGAAACATTTGCTGTTAGGAACCGTATCCAGGGGTAGTCCTCCTTTATTGTGGCGTTTATTGCCTTCTTGGAGGTAACTTGTGGCTGGTCCCTGCCATGTGATTTCTATGGGATTCGATCCAATACTAAAAGCTCTCGTAAATCCACTCTAGGAATGATTAGTCCTATAGCGATGTCTGTTTTAGCATGCGACATAATAAAGCCTTTGCTCTTTTGGAGCTTTAAATTCTCTAATAAAAATTTATCTTATTTTTCTTCTCCCATGTTCCTCTATACAATTTGTTATGGATTTGTACAAAAACATGGGGTCCAATGAGGGGAACTAGTTCGTCAATATTTAGAGCATGATGGCTATAAGTAAAGGGTAGAACTAAGCTTCCAATTTAATGATACATTTCACTAAATATATGGAGCAAATATGCTAGGCTCCTAGCTATTGTTGAATAGCGGTGTTGCTTCTATCAACTATATTACTTTAGGAACTAAATGATTATTAACCTAACTAGGTGGATACATATATTTCATGTAAAACAAGAGGTGGGCAATTGTGAATTGCTTTAGTTGTTATAGAATCAAACCTTTAATGTATCAATGGCTTTGAATTCTGAATTAGGTATGTTCTATTAATAGTGAAATTCACTTTGTCACACTGTATTGTACAACTCTTCCAACAAGTTGAAACTGGGAAATTTCAAGAATCATGCTAGAGTCCATTTTAACGTCCCTCATAGCTAATTCTAATTAATTGTGTTCTCTTCAAAATGACCAACATCCAACAATATAATTTTCTTTACAGAAATTTAAATAATTAACAAACCCTTCAGAATTATTGAGTACACTAAGATGCTTATTTGTTAAAATACTAAAAATAAACTTTACTTCTTCCAATAATAAATCTAATGGAAAAATGAATCTTTGATATGGATTTATGTAGAAGTGATATTCCCAGCAACTAGTCCTTTTTCTAGTGGGTTAGGAACCAAAAATTGTATCCATTAGGTAACTGAATCTTTTTTATTTATGCTCTATAACCTAGTCACTATTTCCAGAATCTATTCTCATTTGAGTACATGTTGATCTTACTATTTACATATCGGATCTATGCTTCTGGTGATTGAGAAATTAGTGCTCATACAACCTCTGTGTTTATTGATATGAAGTCTGCTTGAGTACCTAAATAAGAAGTCCTGAAGAAGAATAAAATTTGTTCTGGTAAATCCTGTTGACCTCTAAAGGTAGCTGCAGTGCTTACCTAGGTCAGTTTGTCGTTTGTGCTATTTGATTGTGATTGGGTCTAACTTTGTTTTTCATTTTGGAACCATAAATCTTTGTTGAAATAACTTGGATGATTAAATAAATAAAGGTACATGTAGGTGAAGAAAGTTTTGAGTGAGGTCGCTCATCTCACGAATATAGTATCTAACATTGGTATGGATCCAACTGTTTGGCATGGCTACGTCCAAAAATTGTTATCAATAGAATGTCCTGAATGTGGGGTATCCACTCGGACTATCAGTTGTGGACATGGTTATGGAGGGGATTGATAAAGAATCCAAGTATCAAAAGTTTTGAGAATGGTTAGTTAGATTTGCATACATTAAATATGCATTCATCACCAATCTTGATTTTAAACTAAAATGCAACATCCTTATGTTATTTATATGCATGATGCATTCATAAAGTTCACTTCAAGCTTTTATCTTGACTAAATGAATTCTGTTGCTACAGGTATACTAAAGTGGGTTATGCTGGCAATGTTGAGCCATCCTTTTCCCTTCCTACTGTTGTAGCTGTCAATGAGTCTTTCTTGAACCAATCAGATGGTCACAATATAGGAAATTATTTAGCACAGTATAACACTGGAATAATGGCTGATCTTGACTATTTCATTGGAGAAGATGCTCTATCACTGCCCTCAAGTGGAGTTTACAATCTCAGTTATCCTATACAACGTAGTCGGGTGTGTATTTCATGGTTGCATAACCTACTACCCAGGTTTTCTTCTGATGAATTTAATCAACAAATATAGATGTTTTGTTCATATAGGTAGAAGACCTGTTATATTTTTTGCTTATCACATGCCCACAATTAACAAATTGGTGCGAGCACCAATAGATTACCCCCATGAATTTTCTCCATTATGGACATTAGATCGTACAGCATAGCTGACATCACTTTCATGTGCATCATGCCTTTATTTGTGATTTAGAACATCCCATTGTTTAGACTATGTTAATAAACTAAAATCTTTGCAGGTTACAAACTGGGATACCATGGAAAAATTTTGGCAGCAGTGCATCTACAATTACTTAAATTGTGATCCTGAGGATCACTATTTCCTCTTGACAGAGAGCCCAATCAGTTTTCCAGAAGATCGCGAGTATATGGGAGAAATCATGTTTGAAACATTCAATGTCCCTGGACTTTATGTAGCAGTTCAACCTATCCTCGCACTATCTGCTGGGTGCTCAACTGACAAAGTAAGTGAATTTGCATGATCTCTGACATTAACCTTTGATTTTTTTTTACAATTGACTAAGCTAGGTTATGAGTCAAACTTAAATAAAACTCAACATTAAAATTCAATCAGATAGCTTCTCTTCCTCTTAGGCTAAAAGAAAAATTTTATGGCTTGGTATGATCTGATATGCTTAATGGATTGGAGTGGTAGGCTGTTAAAAAACAACATAGTCGAAAAGTTTATGTAGTATAGATGAGAAAGTAGGTAGCTCAGGTAGATGATAAAATGAGAAAATAGATTGAGATGATTTGAACATGTTCAGAGACTAATAACTTATACATCTAGTATAGTTGAACCTATTAGAATGAAAGGTGTAAAGGTAGAGTGTGGCCAATAATTAATACGATAAATTATAATTTAATTAATTTGAATACACCTAATGTTATTGCTTTAGTTACTGCTCCAATGATGATGATGGTGATCGCTCTAACATGGCCCAATGATGATGATGATGATTGCTCTTTCTTTGACCTACAATGTTGCGAATTATGCATCTTTAATTTATTTTAGTCTAAAAGTTTAATAAGGGGAATTAATATTTTTGTGTGTGTAATTTATATCTATGATTTGGTGTTTTGAGGGAAAGAGTGGAAACATTGTTCCGCTGTTTAGCTATCAAATGCATGTGAAATGGATATTTATTGACATTATCTAATATTCCATTTAAGTTTCCTGGTAGGCTACATTTTTTTTTCCAGTAGTTTGTATTATTATCTGATAGATCCTTCACCAATTTATTTCCATATAAGCAGCTTATTCATTGTGACAGATAATTATCTCATAACATGAGTTACATACTCTTTGTATATTTTCTCTTTAAGGTTGATTGGATTATTTTGTCAGCCTCAAATGACAGGCATCGTTGTTGACATTGGAGATGGAGCTACCCATGTTGTACCTGTTGTAGATGGCTATATAATAGGGAGTAGCATCAAATCTTTCCCAGTTTCTGGCAATGATGTAACTCAATTTATTTTACAACTTCTACAGGTGTGAAATTCTTCTTATCTTATTGGATCATAGTGTCTATATTGTTACTTGATGCATATATAGATCCTTTGAGACATTATTACATACAAATGTTACTGAGAGTTGCAGTTTGATGCAGATGTTAATGAATGATTTCACTATTTGTTGGAATTACCATTTTCCTATTCTGATTCCTTATGGTTTTAGAATCTCAGCATGATATCATGTGTCGTCTCCATCTCCTTTTCCATCATTTCTGTGTTAAGATTAGGAAATATTATTTGAACTTTCATTGAGTTTTAGAATATAATAAGTAGGAACTTCAATTTTTACACTCATTATCAGATTGTTGAAAACCTGTATCTTTTGCTAGACTTCAGTAATAAAGAAAAATAGCTCAGTGTTTTTGCTAAATGCAACTTTTTTTTGGCTTTTATAATATTTCTGTGAAAACATTGATAATATTACAATGTGATCATCTTGTGTCATTTGTTTTGTTCTTGTATGGCTAGCATGCTCGTTATTTATTTTGCTCTTTTCTTCAGATGAAGTATTGCTGTGTGTGAATGCAACTTCATTGAAGCAACATCAGAAAAGAACAACTTAGTCATTTTTTATTCTGAAGTTTGATATAAATAATTAGTCCAGATGATTTTATTGTGATGTCCAATCATGGAACTTCCCTAATAGCGATAGGGCATTAATTCTTGCTTCTCAAATGTATCTAATATTTCTAACCATGTTTAATTCCAATTTTCTTAATGAAGCACAATGATCTAGCTTTGTTTCCTTTTTCCTAGATAAAAAGAAAGTGCTGCATAGATATGATACATTCACAATTAGCTACCACTAAACTTTGTGCAGGAAAGAGGAGAGCTTATTCCACCTGAAGATTCTCTTGGAATAGCTAGGAAGGTGAAGGAAATGTACTGTTACACTTCATCAGATATTGTCAAGGTAACCCTTACATTTCAAATTATGGAAATATTTATTTTGTATTGAGTTGTTGTGCTAGCCGACCCCACTTAGTGGGATAAGGCTTGGTTGTTGTTGTTGTTGTTGTTGTTGTGAGTTGTTGTGCTTCCCTTTTGTCAGGATTACCATCCTAAAGGGATGAAACTTAAGATCGATTTGATTGACTCTTTAATTTATTCTTAGGCTGAAAGAATGATGATCAACCCGTATTATTCTATTCAACAACGTGTCACTTTCATTTTACTGATACATGAACTAGTCAAGTTTCCAACTATTGAAGTTGGAATAGATCCCTCATTTAAATCAATTACCAGGCTTGGCTTTAGTTAACCTTCAATTATAGCAACAACAACATAGGAAGTGCCTCTTACTGTATGTTCGCCCAATTTGTTTATATTAGAAAAGTGTTGGCAGTCATTCTTATTAATTTCATGGATTATAGAAGTCTTGTGCTTGAATAATTGAACTGAAGAACAATAGCTTGTTGTGCTATTCAAGGGAATTTATAGAAGATAACTCTAGCTTAGTCTTGCTTGAATCTGAGAAAGGATATTGCCTGAAGAATGGCCCTTATTGGTCTCTCATATAGAAGATAAGGCTTTCTGAACCCTGGTAGGGGCTGCCATTATGGTTTTCCTTTGCAGGAGACAGGTTACCCAACTTGGTTTTGCTAGGGATTCAGCTATTGATGTCTCAAGGGGAGGATGATAATTTGAGTCGCCAAATGTCTATAATTTGGTCCCTGTGAGATTCAAAATCCAAATACGTGGATAGCGATTTAGCAAACTATATCTTTCTTTCATCTCCGAAGTGAGTTGTGGTTATCTTGGTATTTTTGAGGTTGCCTCTCCTATGTAGATAAACTCCATGTGGGGTTTATATCTCTGATAAATATCCTGATTGACTATGCATGCAAATGCAGAAAAGTTACCTTTTAAAATTGCCTTCTACAGATGTTTTGTATCCGTTAATATTCAACAAAGCTGATGTGGTAATAGTTTTTGTTTTGTTCGGTACATGATGAAAGTAATCTAATATTATGTACAAATTAACAATTATAAATAGCTATGCATTCAATGCATATTAATATTTCTAAATGCTGGGAAGATTTTTGATTTGATTGATATGTAATGGAAGTTGAGTAGTATCAGTACTTGTCTTTGTGTTAGATACTCCATAAGCATTTAGTTTATCCTCATGCCTTTGAGTTATAGATATCATTTAGGATTTCAAGTAATCGTGTTACTTGTTGCCATATGGTCAACATATGTACTACTCACGCATCTCTTGGCAATTTTCGGGGATTGGATGATTAATATTCTTTTGTTCATACACCAACACAGAACATATACAAGCTCCTAATAATGTTTTTTTGGATGATTTCAGGAGTACAATAAACATGACAAGAAGCCTGACAAGTACATCAAGCAATGGGTTGGCGTTAAACCAAAGACTGGTGTACCTTTTTCATTTGACATTGGCTATGAGCGCTTTCTTGGACCTGAGGTTGGCTGTCATTCAAAATAGAAGCAAGTCTTTGATACTCAAAATGTGTATATTTCTTTTGAGTTTGTTTTTAAAGATGCTTCCTTTGTGTTTGATTAGCATATCTTGACACAGATAGGATTAATTTAAAATCTTTTAAAAAAAAGATGATGGGAGTTTAATACCTTCCAATTGGTACTTTATATGAGGAAAGATTATTGATGGTTGGCTCCAACTAGCAGGCTTCATGAGGTTTAAGAGTTTCTCATATGGGACAAATAAATTTGACCACTCTTGTTCTCACCTTCAAACATGTGTTTTAGGGTTTAGATGTTTGGATTAGTTCCTTGACCTGGATTGGATTTTGCATTCAACAGTGAATTTTTTTTATAGTTTGTGACGGAAATATATATCTAATAATGCAGTGGTCAGGGTGGTTTTCAAAACATTGATTCCAAGTGCTCATGCCCTGCCTCACTGTACCTTAAGTATCTAGGTTAAACCCTTGCATGCTCCCTGATGACATAGGGAAGAATTAAATTATAAAATGTCTCTTAAGATTTGTTTTTGTCCCTAAACAAACCAATCAGATATCTACCCCTGTTGCATATAAATCCACATTTTGGTAGACTATGTTATTGGATGTAAGTTCATATACTCTCGAAAATAGCACTCTTGTATGCTCATTTTCAGATTAAATTCTTAATGCATTCCACTGCAGCCTTCTTTATTAAACATCTAATTGTTTGTGCAGGTTTTCTTTCATCCTGAAATTTATATTAGTGATTATGATACTCCGTTATCTGATGTAATTGACAAGTGTGTGCAGTCTGCACCGATTGACACCAGAAGGGGTTTATATAAGGTATAATCTAGTAACAGTAAACTGCATTTTGTTAACAGATAGCAAAAGGTTTACTAATCTTTGTGCATTTTGGACCTTTTAGAATGTAGTTTTATCTGGGGGATCAACTATGTTTAAAGGTTTCCAAAAAAGATTGCAGAAGGATTTAAAGAAAATAGTTGATGATCGAATTGCAACGTCCAATGCACGCCTTGGTGCGGATGTAACAGTAAGTCTGGTCTTGTCGACATTTTATATTTTATTGGAGTATTGGACAAATGTGACCATGCTTCTTCTGTTTCCAGTCTCAGCCTGTGGAGGTTAACGTTGTAAGCCACCCTATCCAAAGATCTGCAGTTTGGTTTGGAGGTTCTGTAGTCGCATCTCTACCCGAATTCTATGAGGTCGATAATTTTTCCCTTTCTGTATTCATTAATTTTCCACTCTTTTTTGTTTGTTTGTTTTAACGGCTGTTGTACTCCAATTCATGACCATGAAATGAACAATAGCAACAGACAAGATGCTATATTCTGGATCTTATCGATCTATTTCCACTAACGAGCTTTGCATGGTTTCAGGTGGTCTTACACCATCCGCTTTTGTCCCGTCACCTAACCACTAGATCGAGTATCTTCCTTCATGTTCTCATCTGTAGCCTACTTCCACTAGATCAACTAGTGAACGCGCAATGTTATAAACTATAGGATTGTTCTAATAGATCCCATCAATTGTTTGATTTGCGTCAACTTTAGAAAAAGAACTAACCGGGTAAAATATTCTTACAGATCAAGGCTGAGTTTGCTTGGATGAAAAGATAGAAAGCGGAGGAAGAGAAAGGGACACAAAAGTACACATGAATCATTCATGATTATGTACAATTTTGTGAGGTTTTCCCCTCCCTCTCTCTACTCTGCTATCATTCCACCCAAGTAAACCCAACCAAAGAGGAAGTAAAGAAAATAAGGAAACAAGGCAAAAAGTTTGCATTGAGGGAGGGATCTAACTGACATCCTTCATCCTCCATAGAATGCAAAAAGAATTCTTTATCTTTCAAATAGAAAACAAAACATTGTAAAATGTCCCTTATGTTAAAAAAAAAATAGATTGTTCCCTTAGTACACGCCTAGATGCAAATTTTGCATCACTTGATGTACCCTGATGGCTCAAGTACTCGACCACACTTGACTAAATCTTGCATTGTTTATCCATTAGAAATTTGGTATGGCCTTTGCATTGAAATTTATTACTAAATTTGGTATATTTTACTAGTCGAGGTTACTAAATCCTCCACTTTTATTTATTACTGGTATGCTATTGTTTGTCTTGGTTAATTTGTTGGATTTTAAAGATGCTATGGTCAAGTCTAAGTTACTTCTGAATTTCTTTTCAGTCTTGTAACACAAAAGAGGACTATGATGAACACGGAGCAAGTATTTGTCGAACTAGTCCTATCTTTAAGGGTATGTATTGACGACTCATTCCCCAATTCGAATATATAACATCTCTTCCTTCACAATAGTTTTGGTCGCATGCTCGAGTGAAGGTTGAGGAAAAGGAAAAAAGAAACTAATTGCATGAGTTGTATAGTAGATTTTGTGTGAAGACTGATAACAATGCTATTCATTTCATTAATTTTTAGAAGTAGGTAACAATTGTATAACATCCATCTAATGTTTCTTATTGCATTGTGATGCGACCAAGCAGGATGAATTAAGAGGGATGACTATTTGTTTTTGTTCCAGTGGTTGTAAATTGATCATTATATTTCATTCAAAATTTTTTTCTAGTTATTTTTCTCTCCAAACTACTCGAACTATAGTTCCCAATGTCCCGAGAGTTGGTTCATTTTATGATTTATAAATAAGTGATGACTATTTTGAATCTAAAATGATGATGTATTTTATAACATTAATATATTTGTATGTTAATTTATGCTAAAATAATATTTTAACTGAGCATGCCATCTTACATCATTACTAATGGTGATTGGTATTTCAAGATTTATTATGTAGATAAATCTTAAGGTTTTTAAAATCATCAACATTTTTAAATAATTATGATTTCAACCTCGATAATTATCTTATATTAAGTTACTATATCTTTTTTATTATCAATATATTCAATGTTTTTCATTGTATTTATATTATCATTTATTCTATAGAGTTAAGACTTACTAGACCACCATTTCATTGCATAAAATGCCATGGTAAAGTGACACAATTTGAAACTTTCGAGGGGTGTTTTAACTATTTTGAAACTTTTGTAGAGCATGTTGAATAATAGGTAAAATATGAGGTCGAGTTTAAATTTCCATTTAAGAACATACGAGAAGGTTCCAACCTAAAAGACTTCGGCCATGGCGTCGCTCGCTCTACGCGGCCTCCTCTCTTCGCTGCCGCCGCTGCCACTCTCCACCAAGAAAAACCCTTCCCCTTCTCCTCCTCCTCCTCTCCCCTCTCTTCTCCTTCCTGTTCGTTCGATCCAATCAGATGCCAGCTTCCTCCCGCGCCCCATCAACAGCGTCTCCCTCGTTCAGCCCTCGTCGGCGGGAGAGGCTGGAATCGTCGGAATATGCTTCCCCGCTCTGGCCTGGGCTAACGTTCTCTACGCCAAGGGCGGGAACTACAACGCGCAGGCGGTGATCCCCGACGACGAACCGGAGGAGTCGCTGCTGCGGAGGTTCAAGAGGGAGGTGATGAAGGCGGGGGTGATCCAGGAGTGCAAGAGGCGGAGGTGGTTCGAGAACACGCAGGAGAAGAAGAAGCGCAAGGTCCGGGAAGCCGCCCGCAAGAATCGGAGATGGTACGTCTTGAACTTTCATTTCTTTAGGTTTTCCAGTGCTTTTGCTGATTTCAGATTCAAGAAACTACTTTAATTTTCTGAGGTAGTCAATTTGAGATTGCAAAAAAAAAAAAAAAAGAGAGATTCTGCCGTCCGTCCTTCCAGTATCGAAAATTGGTCTTTTACTTGAATATATTGTAGCTACATGTGTGAGCATGATCATGTTCAGGAATCAATTCCGTGGTTTGCCATCATTTGTTCTATCTTTTTCAATCAAAGGAAAAGGAAATCATGTACAGATTGTTGCTATGATCTATCTCATATAAGTGCCTGCTTTGGGTGTGAAATCTGTCAAATCACCATGGACTATCTAACAAGGTCTTTCTCATTGCTTGCGCTAACTGCTTGAACTCACTGTTTGCTGTGAAAGGAAGGCAATTAACTGGATCAGTATACCCCTTCGATTCCCCCAGGGAGACTACTAATTGCTACTCCTAGTATTGCTTGATTCCTTCCCCTGTACTCGTGGTTGAATTAAAACAAAGCCCCGAGCTTGACTCGAGCCCTGCCTTGGGCACTCTTGGTTGGTAATCCCGTGCTTGTCTGATAGAGGTAGTGCCTTCTACTCTACTAGATCCCATTAGTGAGTCAAGGTCGATTCAGGTTTTGTGAATTGGTAGTTTAGTATTCTATTCCCCAAGGAGACCACTAATTGCTACTCCTAGTATTGGTTGATTCCTTCCCATGTACTCTGGTTGAATTAAAACAAAGCCTCGAGTTTGACTCGAGCCTTGCCTTGGGCACTCGTTTGGTCGGTAGTTGTTTGATAGTGATACTGATACCGTTGGTAATCCCGTGCTTGTTTGATAGAGCTAGTGCCTTCTACTCTACTGGAGCTTGTCGACTAGGTTCCATTAGTGAGTCAAGGTCGATTCAGGTTTTGTGAATTGGTAGTTAACTATCTCTATACTGCCATTGATGTAGTGTGTTTTTCTGTCCCTATAAGAGGCACAACAATGATATTTGTATTTCATATCTGTTTTATTTTCCTTGGTTTCTTCTGTTAGCTTTTGGTTAATAAACTTATAATTTTAACTATCGATTTTGGTACTTGTGTATCATGCCACTGATACATATTACTGATGTTATTGTTCAAACTGATCACTTCAGTATAATATGTAGATGGATGATTCTTCTTTATACCTATTTTAGGCGTTATATACCTAAAGTTCAAAAGCGAGACAACGAGAATGAACCGCCGGAGAACGAACAAGGGGAGGAGGTGGACAATTGGGAACTTCCTGAAGGAGAAATTCCTTATTGCGATAAGATTCGTTAGTGAAGTTGCCTTGTTTCAAATAAGGTGCCTTGTCTCATACACTCCAGTTTTCTATTGGTATCACTGAAAGGAGCTTTGTACTTTTACCGCGACTAGGACTATAAGTGAATCAAATGTTCATGAACAAACTTGGTTCTCAGTTTGGGAAGAACTGTTATGTATATTAGGGATGAGAACTTCCATTTGGTTAATCTAGAAATTAACTCAATCTAACAAAGCTAAGCTTCAATTTGAGGTTTGTGTTACTACTGAACAATACTCTGCATTGTACAGAATGTTATATCTTAACCTTTATAATTTATAAAATAGAAACAGAGTATCTTCTCATTTGTCAACACTAATACGGACCTTAACCACACCATCAGTCAAGACCTTTGCTAGGGTCCCATTTACAAGAAATAAAAACTGCTCCAATAAAAAAGAATACGAAACTATCCATGAACAATTCACAAAACAGCAAGTGATCAGATATGATCCACCCTTAAATCCTCCATATCTAACAATGCTGCAACTTGTTTTTGTTTCTTCAGCACCTCTTATTATGCACAGTTTAGCCCTACACTTTTTTTGAATGCCAAACCGCCAAACAATCTGTAGAAGCAGCATCCATACCGAGAGCTGCAACCTAGACAGATCAAGTATGTTGAGCTGCTGCTTCCTTGTTTGTAGTACGCGAAGCGGCAACTTCTTCAAGGCGCTTCCATGCGGCTTCGCGTTTTGAAATGATTTCCATGTGTTTTGCTTCATCTTCCTCAAACTTCTTCAAGCACTCTGAGAACAGATCGGGATCGTGATCGGATAATAGTTTGCGCACGTTGAGGGTGAGACTCTGAACAGCTTGGTTCCAGTGGTTCTTTGAGTTTCTCTCCAGAGCAGGAAAGATGATAGGTAATATAACCTTGATATTCTGTTTGATCAAGTTCTCGATGTGCTCATTATTCCAAAGAAACAATGCCCTTTCTGCCACCTAAAGACAGCAAAAGATTAGTTCAGAGACTTCCATCGAAATCAGGATAACAAATGGCCATCGCCAAATGAACTCTCTTCGACCATGTTGAAAGATTCTAGCAACATTGGCATTAAGAAATCAATCTAACAAAAGCATGACTACCTACGTACCAAGTAATCTAATATCCAGATCAGTGAGCCAAACAGAGATAACAAACAAGGAGTTATTACAAATATCATTGAACATCCGATATGACTTCATCATGTCGGTCAAAATGTTAAAGCATGATAGATGCTGAAGATGGAATGACCAAATTTACTGGTACATCATCTTTGGAAATGCTGAGGAAAAGAACCAAGGGATTTAGCTTGCTTCTAATAACATGCATAAGAATGAATTCAAGATTGTGAAATCTTGAGGAAAAATACTATCATCTTATTGAGAATAAATTTAGCTTGCTTGCTTGCTTCCTGATTTATATTTTACAGGTAAATGATGGCAAATATTGAAATGTCATACAAATAAGAAAGCGATAAGACCTTAATTACATCAATACTTTGAAGAGAACCTAAAAATAAGTACTCCTTCACACATCTGGATGAGCCCAATTGTCAACCTTATGCCGATATTTTAAGCTTATTCCTTTTCTTGTAGATGCACTAGCTGCTTAAAGTTTAGGTGGAAGAGATAATGAAGTGAACGATTAAGATTAACACAAACATCAACACTGCTTCTGTATGCTAGCTGAACATGAGCTCGGCTCAAGTTTGATAGGATTCTTTTTTTTTTTTTTTTTGATGGACAAGCTTGAACTCTACTTGGCTCAGTTCAACTTATTTACAACCCAGGTGTTATTGTTATATGCCACACAAGCTGCAAACGTAATATGCTTGATACTACAATATTATTTGCCTATGAGCCATGGGTACCTTAACTGGAGGACCCTTCTCGCTTAAACCGACTCAGACACACAAAAGCTGATGACATTAGACAGTAATTTCAAAACTCCATGTCGCATCACAATCTAATGACGGAAGGACTATCGATGCGAAGGAGACAAGGACAACCAAACTAATCAGATACAATATTCAGGCACAGGAATGACCCAATTCAATCCAAAATAAGTAGCCACTTGGGAAAGAAACCTGCTCACTTAAACAGATCCAGACAGACAAGTTGGCATTGTGAGACTTAAGTAATTTCAACAATAGATCTATATCTATTGTGGCACACACACAATCTGTACCTATGAAGTTATAGAATATAGATGAACTCACACACGGGAGATCAGATCGATCGTGATGACAACCTAGAAAAATATCTAGATGGAAAATATGAATTTACCATGTAGTGGTATTTGTTGGAGCACAAAATATTTTTCTGAAGCACATAATAATATATACATGATATGAACTGAAATGAGAAATTTAGATGTGAGCTGAGCTGAGAGGATTGCTACCTGAAAGTGAGAACTATTCAAGCATCGAGCAATCTTTTGGAAGAGTGGAACCATAAATCGCTGGAAATCTGCAGGCTGAGTTGCTTCTAGGACCTCTTCTAACTCACCCAAGAACATAACTTCTTTTGTGCTGTTTGTAATAGGCCAATATTTCAATAAGCCTCTTATAACAGTATCAGCGAGTTTGCAATCCTTCTCGATGAATTGTGTTATGCAATACGATAACTGCTGATGATACATGGCGACACACCTTGGCTTGTGAAGTGGGATCAGCGAGCGTACCAGGAACAGCTTATGCTCTTCTTTTAATGGCAAGGCAAACCCACTGATTATACTCCCTAAAATCTCCAATAGTTCTGCGATCCCATTGTGCTTTTCGGTCTCAAAGATAAATCGATAAAATATGTTGTTTATAGCTTTTCTGATGAAGGGCCGATGCACCATAAATTTGCCATAAACACGGTGAAGTATCGTCTTTAAGTAGTCCCTCTCTCTAGGATCTTCAGAATCGAAGAGATCAAGCAGCTTAAGAACAAAGGAATGATCTATATACCTTTTTGCTACCTTAGCATCAGTGTCTGGAGATGCAACAAACCGAAGAAAGAACTCATAGACAACCTGCAAATGAGGCCATGCTGGATCCATTGCAGGTTCTTCTTCTTCAGCATCAATTTTTTCTAACACCATGTGCTCCCGAGGTGGAAGAGCTAGATTTCTGAATAAATTGGTCGACACCATCCTGGTGGCTTCTTGAATGGCATTCTCCGGTAGCTTTCCGGTTCCTGAAGCCACATAATCAACAAGCTCCAACAATGTCTGTCGCTTAATTTCTTTCTCTTTCAAGTTCTTCGTCGGGTCAGTAAAGTCGAACACGACGCAACACAACTCCAACTTCCTCATGAACAAACCCTGCCTCTCCAAAGCTGAAACATCCTTGAAATTCGGCAGAGCTTCATACTTGGCCATGGCATAATTTCCATCTAATTTCGAATTACCCGGTTGCGAATGTCTGTTTAGATGATTTATCCCAGAGCTTGATCCGGGAGGAACTTGACTGTCAATACTTGTGAACCTACTGGCTTGCAAATCTCCACTCCTTGAGCTGCTAGAAGAGGAAGAGGATGGAGGAATTGATCCACCAACAGAACCAGTGTCCAGTGATTTCGACGACTTCCTCGGAAGCCGGCTTAGTATCTGCTTAAGCATGCTTGAAGGCAAGATCTCAATATGGAGAATGACAAGAGTGTGTGATCTTAAGGTTGTGCTTCAGAGGGAAAGAAAAACTCATAACCAATGTTTGTGTGGGTTGGTTTCCACTGCTTCCGTGCTCATTGTTCTTCCTTTTGCCTTATCTAGTGAAGTACTTGATAGATTTCTAGTCAAGCTCCATGATCATAAGATTCCAAAACCTAGAGCAAGTCGCAGGGAAGGAGAAATCAATCACACGAGGAAGGATCCACTATTTGGAGCAAATCAAAAAGAAATCACGACGAACATACCACCTCTCCGATCTCGTTTTCTCCTCGATCGAACAGCACAATCGACCTCGAAATCCAGTGGCGATTTTTTCCACGCCCCGCCCCCAAATTCGCCGGGCCGCCGGAAGCCGACTCGAAACGATCTGGTATCGGTCCCGATAGGTCAAACCGACGCTACGACGCAGCGAATGACGAAAGTCAAAGAGCAAGAATGATCAAAAGACGGACCTTTACCAAATCGAAGGCAACAAAAACACGATCGCCGAGACGGAGCGAGGAAGAAAACAATACCTTTTGCGCTTGCTTGCTCACCCGATCGAGGGATCTTCCGCGCGGACTACTCTCCCGATCGACCTCTTACCTCGATCTCTTTGGCTCAAATTGAGATCGATGAGAAAGGGAGAGAAGAAGACCCGTCTCGCTCTTTACGGTTGCCTTCACTCGTTTTCCAACTCCAAGAGACTGTTTATTGCATTTCACTCCTTTAACTATCAATATTTGCAGGTTTCTAAAAAAAACTAGGGACATGTTTCATTTAATATTTTGATCATTTTAAAATTACTCGTTTTAAATTAAGTTAAATTAATGATGATGGATGGACTACAATTTTTTATTTTAGATTTGAATGTTTCAAATTTTGACTGTGTTTTTAACTTTGTTTAAGTTTATTTATTAATA
Organism: Curcuma caesia; assembly: GCA_037834155.1. Lineage (NCBI taxonomy): Eukaryota > Viridiplantae > Streptophyta > Magnoliopsida > Zingiberales > Zingiberaceae > Curcuma > Curcuma caesia. Next base: position 7,734,033 of record JBBMKF010000007.1, on the reverse strand, counting down.
ATTTTATTTGACAAGTCAAATTCTATGTTGTCTACATCTTTATCTTCATAATTTAATTTGAATAATAGTTAATAAATATATTTTTTATTTTTAATAATACAATTTTATAAAGGGCTCATCTAAAATTTTAAAATTCTAAAAAAGAGCATCAAAATTTCATTCTTCAAAAGTCATATTTAATTTAATACTTTTTCTTTTTTATCTTTTTTCTCTCTCTTTTATATACAACATCTTTCCTCTCTGTTTTACATATAATATTTTTTTTATCTTCTCATCTTAAATTTAATTTAATTTAAACTTTAATAAAAAAAATCTTTAAATTTAATTAATTTTAATTTTAACACTTTAATCAAATTAAAAAATATTAAAAATATTTTTTATTTTTTAATATTGAATTATAAAAGAATAAATAAAATAAAATTGAAAATTATTTTAATATTGATCTTCAAAAATCAGCATCATAATTTAAATACTAATATCGTTGTGGTACTGATTTTAAAAGACGAGCATTATTGTGATGTGGTAAATGAGTAAAATTTAAATTAGATGGGAAGAATAAAATTTGGTGTGTTTTTTAAGAATTCTGAAATTTTTCATGTGCCCTTTGGAATATTACCATTTTTAATATAATATAGATGTTTTAAATTATAAAAAATATAGAACACTTTTTTTCCCATAATCTTATATATTTAATATTTAAATAATAAATTTTATATGGCTGTCTCATTAAATCTATCTTTTAAAAATTTCTTTTTCATATATTTATTCACAATTTATCTTTAATTTATTTACTTTAAGGTTATTTTTTTAAAATTGTTTGGTGAAAAGGATAATATAACGCAATGCTATAAATTTCTTCCTGAAACCCAATTATCTTACAAATAATTAAAAAATTAAGTCAACCAAAAATTAGTATGAATTATTAATAAAAAAAGACAATATAGAGAAAAAAGATCATAAATTTATTAATTAGATAGTGGTTATTGGGCTGAAAAAGTATGGTGGGCTCTTGGGCTCGTAGTGGGTCATGGCCCTTCAGTCCTATTATTATCAGATGTAATATTATTGATTAAATCTGGTAAAATGTGTATTTTATATTGATTAATAACTTTATATTTATTTAGAAAAGTGTTGATTTTTAATAGATACAATAATTAAATTCATGTACTTCAATGAATGAATTTAAATTAAAAAAATTACAATCGGAATATTATTTTTAATATATAAATATTTAAAGTTCTTTTATATAAATTTTGCTCTATGGAAGAAAAATATTAGTACAACAGTAAAATTATTGTCATGTGATTTTGAAATCATGAATTTGAATTAAAAATAATAATTTTGTAAAAATACAAAGTAAAATTGTGTGACATTGGCCTAATGTGGTTCGACCATTTCCGAGATTCCACACTGACAGAAGTTTCATGCATTGGGATGTCGCTCCTTATGTAACGTAACTTCTACTGGATAAGATAATAAATTTTAAGTTTAGAGATACAAGTGAGATAGCGAGAGGACAATTGTCATTTTGACTTTAAATATGCAAAATCCAAAATAGGTATGCGAAAGAGACTTAACAATGGAACTATTATCCAATTGACTCCTCTAATCGCAAGTGTCTTGATATATCGTCTATCTCCTCACCCATCTAGTTTGATCTAATCTAAAAACTGTATCAGCACAAACCACCAAAAGCACATTCGGCCTTACTTGAAAAATGTGTCAATAATATTTATTTTTCTTGGAATCTCATATTTATGGGAGTTTCATACACCGAGCTATCCTTATGTAAATTTTACTAGATAAGATGATAAACTTTAAGTTTAGAGATAACAAAGAGGGCAATTGTCATTTTTGCTTTAAATACACAACATTCAATCAAGGTACTCAAAAGAGACTTAGCAATAAAACTATTGTCCAATTGACACCTCCAATTGTAAGCGTCTTGATATATAGTCTATCTCCTCACCCGTCTAATCTGATCTGATCTAAAAACTACATCAGCACAAAACCACCAAAAATCCATTCGACCTTACTTGAAAAATGTGTCAATAATATTTATTTTTCTTAAGATTGCCCACCGGTGAGAATTTCATGCACCAGTTTGTCCTAATGTAAAAATTACTAGATAAGATGATAAAATTTAAATTGAGAGGTACAAGTGAGATGGTGAGAGGGCAATTTTCATTTTGGCTTTAAATATGCAAAATCCAAAGTAGGTACGCGAAAGAGACTTAACAATGGAATTATTGCCCAATTGACTCCTCTAATCACAAGCGTCTTGATATATCATCGTCTCCTCACTCATCTAGTTTGATCTGATCTAAAAACTATGTTAGCATAAACCAGCTAGAGCCCATTCAACTTCACTTGAAAAATGAGTCAACAATATTTATTTTTCTCGAGATTACCGGTAGGAGTTTCATAAACCGAGCTACCCTTATGTCAATTTTACTAGATAAGATGATAAAATTTAAATTTAGAGGTACAAATGGGATATCAATTGGGCAATTGTCATTTTTGCTTTAAATACACAACATTCAAACAAGGTACTCGAAAGAGACTTAACAATAGAATTATTGTCCAATTGACATCTCTAATCGCAAGTGTCTTATATATAGTTTGTCTCCTCACCCATTTTGTCTGATTTGATCTAAAAACTACATTAGCACAAAACCATCAAAAGCCCATTCGACCTCAATTGAAAAATGTGTTAGTAATATTTATTTTTCTTAAGATCTCATACTGGTGGAAGTTTCATGCATCGGTTTATCCTTATGTACAATTTACTAAATAAGATGATAAATTTTAAGTCTAGAGGTACAAGTGAGATAGCGAGAGGGCAATTGTCATTTTGGCTTTAAATATGCAAAATCCAAAATAGGTATGTGAAAGAGACTTAACAATGAAATTATTGTCTAATTGACTCGTCTAATCACAAGCGTCTTGATATATCATCGTCTTGTCACCCCTCTAGTTTGATCTGATCTAAAAACTATGTTAGCACAAATCACCAAAAGCCCATTCAACTTCACTTGAAAAATGAGTCAACAATATTTATTTTTCTCAGGATCTCATACCAGTAGGAGTTTCATAAACCGAGCTACTCTTATGTAAAATTTACTAGATAAGATGATAAAATTTAAATTTAGAGGTACAAATGGGATAACAATTGGGCAATTGTCATTTTTTCTTTAAATACGCAGCATTCAAACAAGGTACTCGAAAGAGACTTAGCAATGAAACTATTGTCCAATTGACATCTCTAATTGCAAACGTCTTGATATATAGTCCGTCTTCTCACTTATCTTGTCTGATTTGATCTAAAAACTACATTAGCACAAAACTATCAAAAGTCCATTCGACCTCAATTGAAAAATGAGTCAATAATATTTATTTTTTTTAAGATCCCACATTGGTGGGAGTTTCACGCACTGGTTTATCCTTATGTAAAATTTACTAAATAAGATGATAAAATTTAAGTTTAGAGGTACAAGCAAGATAGCGAGAGGGCAAAATATGCAAAATCCAAACTAGGTACGCAAAAGAGACTTAGCAATGGAATTATTGTCCAATATAATTGACTAATCTCAAGCTTTTGTCTCCTTACCCATCTAGTCTGGTCTGATTAAAAAATTGTGTCCGCACAAACCATCAAAAACTCATTCAAAATGTGTTTTTTTGGGATCTCATATTGATATAAGTTTTATGCACCGGACTGTCTTTATATAAATTATTTTGTTGGATAAGATGATAAACTTCAATTAAACCTAGAGGTACAAGTGAGATAGCGAGACAATTGCCATTTTGACTTTAATTACACAAAATCCAAACTAAGTACGCGAAAGAAACTTCAATGGAACTATTGTCGAGTGAGTCAGCGGTCCCACCCGATCGACACCTCTATTCACAAACGCCTTCTATTGGTTGGTTTGGCTTGGCCTACATTATCGTGGTCCAGCCAACCCTTTGACACCTAGCCGGTCCGACCCTATCTGACAACTGCGGCAGCACAAATCGCCAAAACAGCCCGCGCGTTCATGCATGGCCCATGCACGCACAACGCAGCGCATTCACGAGCGCGCCACGTACCGCCACAGGCCAAACTCCTGCGATGCGATGCGTCCTCCTCCCCCTTATCCTCAATTATCTGCTCGCAATCCCTGATTCCTTAACAATAACAATTCCAGATTCTCACCGGGACCATGAATTTCATGATGGATGATCGTATATATATGGATATATATCTCTGTTTTTGACGATTTCAGGATGCGAATCTTGTCACAGTTTGGCGCTGTTCTTGGTTTGTCGCGAGATTCCTGCAAGTTTTCACCACCAAAATAGTAAAATTTTAAAACCGCCACATGCTCCCAGCTCAGCTGCCATCCATGGAGCCGTCTGATTCGGAAAGAGATTATTGGTTTCCTGTTTTTGCACCCAAGAACGCGGAAACCCTCATCGAGATCGCGGTTCTTGCACAAGGATAGGGCATGGCTTCTGTTTTGGCATTTGTTCGATCGATTAATCTACGTTTTTTTCTCTTCCCCGTGATGCGGGATTCAAGCATGTGAAAGCCGTGCATGGGCGACGCTGGCGGCGACATCTTGTCCAGTCTTGGCAGTGGCAGCTTTCGCACCTCTCGAAGATTCCTGGATTTGGTGACCGGGATTGAGGTATGGGTCACGGAGGTTCGAGCTCCGCGCCGCGCTGGCAATGGTGGTAGATAAGCATTGCAGGAACGACAAAATGCTTTCTTGGCGGTACGGCTTCTAGATTAGGGTTCTTGAGCGCCTCCTGCTCTTCAATGGAACAGTTTCCCCAATCTTGATTTCTAGGTTTTCCGAGTTTAATGTAATTGTTAAACCCTAGTTTCTGTCTCATCCTCTGCGCATTGCTCTTTCCATGAGTTCCTCGGACTCCAGTCCGGAACTGGAGCAGCCGTTGCTTGCGAATGGGGCGGACTACGATGGCTTCTCCGGCGCCGGGATTTGGAGCCGCCTCACCTTCGGGTGGCTGAGCCCTCTCTTCGAAAAGGGCCGAAGCGAAAGGCTCGAGCTTTCGCATGTCCCGAGGGTTCCTCGATCGGAATCCGCCAAAGCTTCCTTCTGCCTTCTTCAGGAATCCCTGCGCAAGCGCAAGGCCGAATCGTCGTCGTTCCAGAGAGCGATCGTCCACTCTGTTCGGAGGTGCTTGGCACTGAATGCGATCTTCGCCGGTATACAGAAGATTTGCATACCCTCGAATCGATCGGCATTCTCCTTGTTCAAATCTAACGCCAAGCTGCTACTTTTCAGGGATCAACACGCTCTCTTCGTACCTCGGCCCTTTCCTCATCGCCAGCCTCGTGGACTTCATCTCCGACAATGATTCCGGCCGCGTACACCGCCGCAGAGGCTACATCCTAGCTTGCCTCTTCTTCGCCGCCAAGACGGTGGAATCCCTGACTCAGCGGCAGTGGTACTTCGGCGCCCGCCAAATCGGCGTCCGAGTCCGAGCAGCCCTCATGGTGGCGATCTACAACAAGTCTCTTCTGATCAAGTACTCTGGAACAAGCACCGGAAAGATCATAAACTTCCTCGACGTCGACGTCGAACGAGTGGCGGACTTCTTCTGGCACATCCACGGCATTTGGTTGCTTCCCGTCCAGGTCTCTCTTGCCCTGCTCATCCTCTACAGGAACCTCGGCTTAGCGGCCGCCTTCTCTGCGCTCGTCGCGACGATCCTTGTCATGGCGAGCAACACGCCCCTGGCCAATTCGCAGGAGCGACTGCATTCCAAAATCATGGAAGCGAAGGACTCGAGGATCAAGGCCACAGCCGAGACGCTAAAATGCATGAAGATCTTGAAGCTCCATTCGTGGGAAACAGCTTTCCTAGACAAGCTGCTCCAGCTCAGAGAGGCGGAGAGGAGTTGGCTCAAGAGATATCTGTACACATGCTCTGCGATCGCCTTCCTGTTCTGGGCCTCTCCGACTCTGGTCTCGGTCGTCGCCTTCGGCGTATGCATCATGGTCGGCACCCCGCTGACCGCCGGCGCGGCCCTCTCCGCCTTAGCCACGTTCAGAATCCTGCAAGAGCCCATCTACAACCTCCCGGAGCTCGTCGCCATGATAACGCAGACGAAAGTCTCCGTCGACAGAATCCAGAACTTCTTAATGGAAGAGGAACAGGCGCAGTTCTGGCCAAGCAAGAACGCTGAAGCATCGAGCCACGTCGCTTTAGAAATCGAACCCGGCGAATACAACTGGGAAGCCAACTCGAACTCGAAGAAGCCGACCCTCAAAATCGACAAGAGGATTCAGGTAATGAGAGGAGAGAAGGTTGCGGTGTGCGGCACGGTTGGCTCCGGCAAGTCCAGCTTCCTTTGCAGTATCATCGGGGAGATTCCGAGAGTCACCGGCGGCAGAATCACTGTCTTCGGCTCGAGGGCCTACGTCCCCCAAAGTGCTTGGATTCAGTCTGGGACTGTTCAAGAGAATGTGCTTTTCGGGAAGGAGATGGACAGGAGATGGTACCAGCAAGTGTTGGAGTCCTGTGCACTGGACAGGGATATCGGAACATGGGCTGATGGGGATTCCACCCTTGTAGGAGAAAGGGGAATGAATTTGAGTGGAGGGCAGAAGCAAAGGATCCAACTGGCCAGAGCCGTGTACAACAATTCAGACGTCTATTTACTGGATGATCCCTTCAGCGCAGTCGATGCGCACACAGGGACGCACCTCTTCAAGGTATGGAGAATAAACTACGTCCTGAAGTTTCTCCACGAGGAGCTTTCTGCCTGATCATGGCGGTTCGTGTGCAGGAATGCTTGATGAGGTTGCTGTCCAGCAAGACTGTCATTTACGTCACGCATCAGCTGGAGTTTTTAGCTGCGGCAGATCTTATTCTTGTGAGTTTATCTCATATCTTCAGATAATGTCGAGCAAAATAGCTAGCACTTCAGGTTTTACTTTTACCATCATTTTCAGGTATTGAGAGATGGAAAGGTGGTGCAATCTGGAAAGTACCAAGAGCTGATGGAGGAGACCGACGGGGAGCTTGTGCAGCAAATGGCCGCACACAACGAGTCGCTGAGCCAAGTCAGTCCGTCCGACGAGAATGGTTTATCCGTAAGCATGAGCCATAAACTGAAGAAGAAGAAGAAGAAGCTCAGAGAAGTGAGACATTACGGCGACAGTGGAATTTCTGAACTCATTGAGAGATCACAGGAAGAGGAAAGGGAGTTTGGGAGGGTGAAGTGGCACGTCTATCGCACCTTTGTGACTTCGGCTTACAGAGGAGCTCTTGTTCCTCTGCTGCTGCTCTGCCAGGTCCTCTTCCAAGCTCTTCAGATGGGCAGCAACTACTGGATTGCCTGGGCGACCGAAAAGGACGGTCGAGTTAGCAGAGAAACGATGCTCGGGGGCTTCGTCATCCTCTCTGCCGGCAGCTCAGTGTTCGTCTTGGGAAGGGCAGTTCTGCTCGCCACCATCGCCATTGAAACGGCTCGACGCCTGTTTCTGGGAATGATCACTAACATCGTGAGAGCACCCATGTCTTTCTTTGATACAACGCCTTCAAGTCGAATTCTTAACAGGGTGGGTCAGTTGCTGCATTCCTTGTTTAACCAGTTAAAATTCAGTTCCTGATGGAAGAAGCTAAGATTAACTGATAATCTTTGTCTTCCTTCAGTCTTCCACAGATCAGAGCACCGTCGACACCGATATTCCTTACAGACTAGCAGGACTGGTCTTTGCTCTGGTTCAGCTGCTGTGCATCATCGTGTTAATGTCTCAAGTGGCCTGGCCAGTGTTCATCCTCTTCGTCATCGCTGTAGCAATCTCCATCTGGTATCAGGTAAGTCAAATGCCTTCTCTCATCGATCGTACAATGGCGGAACTTGTTTGTAGATCAGAAAACAAACCGACTTTCTGCAGAACTACTACATCAGCTCTGCTAGAGAGCTAGCTCGGATGGTCGGAATCCGGAAAGCTCCCATCCTCCACCATTTCTCCGAGTCTCTTTCCGGTGCTGCCACGATCCGTTGCTTCAATCAGGAAGGACGCTTCTCCAAGAAGAACCTGGCCTTGATCGATGACTACTCGCGAATCACATTTCACAACTATGGAACCATGGAATGGCTCTCGGTGAGGGTGAACTTCCTGTTCAACCTCGTGTTCTTCGCAGTGCTAACCATCCTGGTCTCCATGCCCCGAGACTCCATTGATCCAAGTAACTGAACTTCTCCTGTGCCTTCCTTAACTATTATCTCCAATCCTTCGACACATGGTTGCTGTAAACACGCCTAATTTGACTCCATTTCAGGCTTAGCAGGGCTTGCTGCAACGTACGGTTTGAATCTAAACGTGCTGCAGGCTTGGGTCATCTGGAACCTCTGCAACGTCGAGAACAAGATGATCTCAGTGGAGAGGATACTGCAGTTCTCCGCGGTGCCTAGCGAGGCACCTCTCGTAATTGAGCACTCGAGACCAGAGCAGGATTGGCCGATGTCTGGAACCATTGAGCTCGACGGCCTCCACGTTCGTTACAACGCCGGCCTTCCGATGGTCCTGAAGGGGATCAGCTGCACCTTCCCCGGAGGGAAAAGAATTGGAGTGGTAGGCAGGACGGGAAGTGGCAAGTCAACGCTCATCCAAGCTCTATTCCGAGTGGTAGAGCCATCGTTAGGAAGGATCGTGATCGATGGCGTCGACATCAGTCGAATTGGTCTACAGGACTTGAGGTCCAGACTCAGCATCATACCCCAGGAGCCAACTCTTTTCCATGGAACTGTGAGGACGAACTTGGATCCCCTGCGGCGACATCTGGACCTGGACATCTGGGAGGTAGGTGACTTGCTTCTGTTGCGTTAGGGTATAGAGGTAGAAGACGACTGATCGAATCCATCCTGTTCTACTAGGCACTCCACAAATGTCGGCTCGGAGAGGTAGTGAAGCAAGACCAGAGACTGCTTGAGGCGCCAGGTAGTTTGATTTCTCTTTAACTGAAACACGGGCAATATCCCTGCGAGTATGGCTAAGACAGGGAGATGGATGCAGTCGCGGAAGACGGCGAGAACTGGAGCGTCGGCCAGAGGCAGCTGGTTTGCCTCGCGAGGGTGCTGCTGGACAGGAGGAGGATCCTCGTCCTGGACGAGGCCACGGCTTCGGTAGACACGGCGACCGACAAGTTCATTCAGAAGACTCTCAGGGAAGAGACCGGCGACTGCACGGTGATCACGGTGGCGCATCGAATTCCGACCGTGATCGACAGCGACCTCGTTCTGGTGCTCGACGAAGGTTCGTTCGGGAACTCGCTTAGCCAGACGGCTGCCGCCGCTTCGTTCTATCTGATCTCCTCTGTTTGTGTCGCTCAGGGAAGGTGTTGGAGTTCAGTTCTCCGAGAGATCTCCTGAAGGATGATTCGTCGGCGTTTTCCAAATTGGTGATGGAGTTCCTGGGAAGATCCAAGAGCGGCAACCATGACTTCGAGCTCGAATGAATCAAGAACTGCATCGATCTAACAAGGACGCAGCAGGATCAGCGGAAGCAATGCATGCCGCCATTAATAAACCTACTCTGCAAGATGTACAGCAACAGAGGAGAAGCTTGAGAGTCAGAAGAAGATTGAACTCCACAAACTAATGACGAACAGTTCCTACGTAGTGATTTTATTTTTATTTTTTAGTATTTTTTTGTCATCCATTTCGTATTAGGTATTTTGGAGAAGAGAATAATCATTATTTCTTGCATGTTTGGAAATTGAGCTTACTAATCACAATTATATTGAAATTAATTTTTAATTAATTTTAACTTTTATCATCATATCGGATCAAATCACGCGCAGTATGAATCCAGAACCCGTTATCTAATCGGATCGAGTGGCTTCGCATCCGAACCCGATTAGTACCGGATGATGCATAAATTGGTCCGCCGTCTTCGTGAATCCCCAAACTGGACTCTCGGCCTCTTGAGTTCCGAGTCCCGACCATGGTCGCCTCCGCCTCCTCCGCCGCCGCTGCTACTGCCGCCGGTGTGTTAGCTGCCGCCGTTGCCGCTTCTTCCGCCTCGCACCGACGCCCTGCTTCGGTCTCCTTTCCTCTCCCTTCGAAGCTCAAGAAGCCTCTCCTTTTCCCCGCCAAGGTTCGCTTGATTTGATAGCCTTTTCGCTCTTCTCGGTCGACTTCATCTTAGATCTGTTCCCTTGCACCCGTTTCTTGATAGATTTTGGAAAACAGATCATTTTCTTCTCCTCGGCTATTTTGATTTCTTTGATTGAAATGCTTGGAGGCCGACATTTTGTTTAGGTTTTTGATTTTGCTGTTCTTTTCTCTTGTTGACGAGTGATCCGTACTTCTTGAGCCCGTTCCTTTCCTTATAATTGGTTTTTGTCGTTTTCGTGGTAATGTTTGATGGTAGTACAAATTCCACATTGTAGGGATTGGGGTTCCGCCGAGACAATGCTGTCACTGTGAAGACTCAATTGAATGACGTAAGCATTAATGTATTTCCCGTTGTTTTCGTTCTATTCGTTCTCATCCTTGGATTACCCCTTTACATCCCGGCATAGGACGTTGGTGGATTCGCCAATAATTCTGCATCTTCTGGGACTAAGGCGGATAGTTCAGCACTCAAAGGGAAGAATGTGAGAGATGAAAATGTTTCGCCACCTTCAGCTCCATTAACGGAGGAGGCAATAGCTGAGTTTATGACTCAAGTTGCAAGCCTAGTAAAGTACGAGAAATGATGCTTCTACCTATTTGCTTCTTTGTTTTTGATCTGGTAGTGTAAAATCAAAACAGGCTTCTTGAGTCACATTTTTGTGATGCAGGCTTGTTGATTCAAAAGATATTGTTGAACTGCAGCTGAAGCAAAATGACTGTGAAGTTATCATTCGCAAAAAGGAGGCTTTACCTCAGCCTCCACCACCCCAAGTTGTTATGATGCAAACCCCTGCATCTCCATTACCTGTTTCACAAGCAGTTCCACAACCATCTCCTTCCCCTGCCCTTCCTTCTCCTTCTCCTGCATTGCCAGCGCCTCCTGCCCCTGCATCTACTCCTAAGGCTTTAAAGACATCACATCCTCCTCTTAAGAGTCCTATGGCAGGGACATTTTACAGAAGCCCTGGTCCAGGCTCGCCCCCTTTTGTTAAGGTGATTGCTAGTTTCACTTTTTTGTAGATGAAGCTTAATGCGATAACACATTGCATCCTACTTAAATTGCCTACTTTGGTAGCCTGGCGACAAAGTCAGCAAGGGACAAGTACTCTGCATTATTGAAGCTATGAAGCTGATGAATGAAATTGAAGTAAGCTCCCTTTCCTAGGATGGTTTGATTTTAATGTTTTTTTATTATTTTGGCTGTATGATTGTCTTAGTGAATCTGCAAAAACAAATGTTGAACTTATTGTGTCCTTCACCTCTATCCAAATCCACGAAACTGATCGCGGGAGTTAAATTGGAGCTCCTATTTTGGCTAATGGATAATGTCCATATATGTAACAAATCTAAAAGAAGGATGATAGTTTTCAACTAATAAGTCTATATTTTAAGTCCTCATCTAAATGGTATATTGAAATCTTGACACTTCTATATTTCATGTCCTCAGATAAATAGTTCATTTGACATCTTCTCTTATAAGCCTTGTCAATAGACCTTTGTTTTTTTGCTAGTTTGCTGTCTTCTACTCAAGAAGGTTGTGAGAAACTCTAATCTTATTCACTGGAGATCTCAACAGTTGGATCTTGACTTTTAACCCAAAAGAAGACTCCTTATTCTCAAACATTAGCAATTTAACATGGGTTTTCCCTTAGTTTGTGCTCCCACGAGCACAGTAGGTATATTCCCTTTTGCCTAAATGGCTAAATCACAATTGACATTTTCTTGCACACTGTCTTGTCACAAATGTCTGTTACATCCTCAATCTATAATGTCTAAGATTAGCTTAACTAGCTGACAGTGCTTGAAATATGAAACCATATTGCATTTAGAAGGATGAATTGCTTGTTCCTTTTAATATACTTCAACTATTTTCTCCAAGTAATAATAGTATAATGGACTGTAGTCTGTGAATATAATCATGCAGATCATTTAATATAATGGCTCTGTAATCAATGTATAAATTTAGATTGGTCAGAGAAGTAGTCTAGTGCTTCTATGGTTAAACTAGTCCAACCAGTTCAATTGAATTAAATAAAAATATAAAACAGAAAAATCTAATAATTTAAAACAAAATATGTGTCGATATTCTGGATGAATTGAACATGACATGGGTTCTTGAGTTTTTCCAGTTGTTGTAATCTTTCAAATGCTTAATCTGGATTGAACAGTTGGTCTGAGTTGATTTTTGAAACTTTAAGGCTGTGTTTACTTGGAGGACATAAAGTGAAGGGGGAGTTGGTGAAGAAGGGAGTGGAAGGAGGAGGGTGGAAGTGCAAAGAGAAGTGAAGAAACATTATTGACAGGGGATGATGGAAGAGAAGGATAAAAAAAGAATGATTACTGAAAGCTACTCAAGTAAAACCTGGCTTCATGCACAATAATAGCAACAGCTTCATCACTAAAATATCTGTCCCCAACATACTCAGCAACCAGCCTATCCTACCCTTCTTCTTTGACCTCAAGAACCTTGCCCGCCATGACCTCAGCTACAATGACATCATTACTGGCTTCCCAACTTGTTTTTACCACTGCTCCAATCTTCAACACCTTGACCTATCCCTAAACTACTTGGGAAGGGTTTCAGCCAATGCTGACAAGTGAGCTTCTTGGCTCACTTATGTGAATATTATCCTTTATTGTAATTCTTACATGTATTCTGTTTACTTGCTTGGTATTTAAAATTGTCAAAATGAAAGGAAAAATAGTCTCTTGTCATTAACTAGGTGCTTGTTGATCTATATTGACATTCACTTTGCCACCTTTTTTGACTTCAAGAATTGCAGTTATACACTGCGTTGACAGAGATGTTACTACAGCATGGGATATTGTTCTCCTACAAGTGTAGTAGCCTAAAACACAACAATAAATAGGAAAAGAATAAAAGAAAGAAAGCAGCAAATACAGAGTTTACATAGTTAAAAGAGATTGCTTAGGTGGCAACTTTCTTTTGTATGGTTCATAAGAAAATAATACCAACAGGGAACATTTAAAGGAAGGGAACAAAATCTTCGTGCTAGTCCAATACTCCATGTAAGTAATGGAATATCACACTGAATATTTCCAATATTGTACTTGTTTTGTTATACAAGTCCACAACCCTTAATGTCATTTCTCAGAAATAGTTCATCATAAGCGAATCCAGAATATTCTGGACCTCCAATCTTTATTTGATATCCAGCTATTCTACTGACTGAGATCACTATTCCAGATTGGCCCAGTACTTGGTGGGCTCAACTAACTGAAGTTTTTGTATACAATAAAAATACATTCAATAGAACAATCCTTGATTTAGGTTCTACTCTAAATATTAAGTTTACTTGGTTTTAGTTTTTCCGTCACACTATCATTGTTGAACTTTCTTCATACAATGCTAAATACAATTTCAAATGGATCTCTACATCATCAGAGGGAACTGCCATACTTTTTCTCAAACACAAATATAATGTGTTAATCTCTGGGACTGCAGCATCCAACAACCCACTTGAATGCTTGTCACTGAAATCTTTCTGGGATGTTTTTTCTACTTGTATATTTTTTATTTCATTTGTAGATATTCCTTTCACTTGTCCATCCCTTTTAGTGCATTCCAATACTTATCATTTTCCAGTTTTTTTTTCTATTCTTGTTTTTGTCTTGCATTTGATCTTATTGAACTTTCAGTCCACTTGTAGAGGAATGGATTTCACTTAGCCATCTCATACAATTCAATCTCTATTTGCACATTCGAGGTTCTAAAGTTTGAAAAGATTTAAGTACATTAATGCTCCTTGAAATATCAGCCTTACTTTCAATAATCCCCTTTTTGTTTTCATTTGGTCACTGAGCTTCTATAATTGTACCATTCTTGCCCAACCATTAGATTTAATTAACCAGTAATAGGCTACTGATGTGGCAGCTGATTAAGCATCCACATCATGCTCATGAGTCATGTCAGCACAATTATAAAAGCTGCTGACATGAGTGTGGCATGATGATGACAAGTTTGTTGACTAAAATGACTACGATGACCTAGTCAATTGTCATTACCAGCAGTTCACAATTTGTCTTCAAGTAACTTAAGTACACTTGCGTTGTTTTAATTAATGGATCAGAATATAACATTAGAAAGTTCAATAACAAAAATTGGGGCAGACAGTTTAGGGGCCACTTGTGTAACAATCCTTTTTCATATCATCTTGTGAATCTGTCATCATAAAATACAGAGTAGTGATGTATTTGGTCATGTGCAGTTGCAAATCATCTAATGGTAAATCATCCAACAAAGTTTTCTTGGTTTCTTCTTTATAAGTTGCTGCTAGAATTCTTTTTGCAATGTTGGGTAGAATGGGGAAAATTGGGTTGCCAAAGGTAATGAATTTATTATTAACTTTTTGGATATTGGTAGAACACCTGATCCTATTTACAAGCGCTGATGCACATGAGCAATTGTACCGCTTCTACCAAGTGCCACTCTTTTATCATTGTCTGCCAATTGTCGCTTACTTGCCTGTCTTATTGTCGGAGATGGATGGTGATTAAACAATTTGAATTTACATTCACTAACTAGTATGACTCTCTCTTCTTGCCTTTATTAATGTGCTCCTACAATTGTACTTTTTGGGTTAAATTTGGCACAATTTTGACACAATTTAACACAATTGGGCACAATATAGATAAGCTTTAGGTCAAAATAAAAGGATATAAGAGTTAATCCAAAGAATCAAGAATGTAAACATGCATCCACAACTTTGGTACAATTTCATTTTTATTTTGAAGTATTTGTGTTATAATGTTATTTTGCAGATATAGATATGTCTGATCAGGTAGCAGCACCAGGTGGTCGGACTGTGTTGAGAGTTGTTGGCGGGTGGTAAGTATTGGTGTTATTAGTACTTGTTAATTCATAATTTATTTTATGACATATGTTTAACATTTATATGCTTTATAATACAGTTTTACGCCAGATGGTCACAAAGTTGCAGCCTATATTTCTAGTAAGTTTCACGAGCGAATATGCCATTCAAGGCATACTTAGAGGCATGTCGACCAAGACATGCGAAGCTTTTACTACGATGAGTTTGTGGTAAGTCATTTTAATCACCAATGAAGTTGTTTTTGTTTCTACTAATTGCTTTTTTTTACTTGCAGAAAAAGTATACTTGTGAGCCAGGACACGAGCATGAGTTTA
>JBBMKF010000007.1:7683571-7717223 GCA_037834155.1 Curcuma caesia | reverse complement strand
CAGTCCGTGCAGAGACTTCGCCGCCGATACTTCCTCCCCGTACGCCGCGGCTCCCTCTCGCCCGAACCCTAAACTTCCTCTCCGGTCTCCGGCTTCCTGCGATTGCTTGCCGCCGAGCCTTCCACCCATTCCGTGCCGAGACTTCGCCGCCGAGACTTCCTCTCGAGCCTGCCGCCGAGACTTCGCCGACCGTCTCGATAACTTTGGGTTCGATTTCTTTGTTTCTTGGTTTCAAGCTGCTGCATCTTGGGATTTTCCAGTTTTTGTCTTGCATTTAATCTCTGGGATTTTCCAGTTTTTTCTTTCTTTCTTGTAGATTTTTCTACTTGTTTTTTCTTTCTTGTAGATACCCTTGTTTTTGTCTACTTGTAGAGGAATGGATTTCACTTAGCCATCTCATACAATTCAATCTCTATTTGCACATTTGAGGTTCTAAAGTTTGAAAAAGATTTATGTACATTAATGCTCCTTGAAATATCAGCCTTACTTTCAATAATTCCCTATTTGTTTTGATTTGGTCACTGAGCTTCTATAATTGTACCATTCATGCCCAACCATTAGATTTAATTAACAAGTAATTGGCTACTGATGTGGCAGCTGATTAAGCATCCGCATCATGCTCATGTCAGCACAATTATAAAAGCTGTCATCATAAAATTATAAAGTTCAATAAAAAACACTGGGGCAGATAGTTTAGGGGCCACGTGTGTAACAATCCTTTTTCATATCATCTTGTAAATCTGTCATCATAAAATACAGATTAGTGATGTATTTGGTCATGTGCAGTTGCAAATCATGTAATGGTAAATCATCCGACAAAGTTTTCTTGGTTTCTGCTTTATAAGTTGCTGCAAGAATTCTTTTTGCAATGTTGGGTATGGGAAAAATTGGGTTGCCAAAGGTTAGAATTAATTTATTACTAACTTTTTGGATATTGGTAGAACACCTGATCCTATTAACAAGCGCTGATGCACATGAGCAAGTGTACCGCTCCTACCAAGTGCCACTCTTTTATCATTGCCTGCCCATTTGTCGCCTACTTGCCTGTCTTATTGTAGGAGATGGATGGTGATTAAACAATTTTAATCTTACTTTCACGTTAGAATAGACAATATTTTCATGAATAAGTATAACACTCTACTTATGCAATAATGTGCTTTAGTCCATAATGACAATTTATTGGTTTAAAATAGAGCACTGGCCATATTTGCTCTTTCCATAACTAATCTATCTTGCAACTTCTTATTTGATGTTTAATCTTGGACTATGGAAAACACCCAGAACGACACAGCTATCTTATTCAGAAGTTAAATAACTTTTTTCTTGCTATTTATTTTATTGTTTCATTAACTCATAACATATTCGGTGGTCCTGTTTGACATTTATATACTTATCTACGTTCATATCTCCAGTATCTACATGCTTACAAGTTAAAAAAACTATCATTGTTCTGAAGGGGCGCCTTACAAGAATCTAACTTATTCATCATGTTGTTGCTTCTAATGCGTAAACATTATGAATCTTATACTGTTCCTTTCCAGTCTGATCAGGCCGGAACTGTTGTCGAGATACTGATCGAAGATGGCAAACCTGTAGGTGTAGGACAGGTTAGCTTCTATTTTCTTTCACTTCTTTGCAACGGAAATGTTGTTTCACCCCTAAAGTTCGTTTTCTAGAAAAAACAGATAGTCCTAGAAAAAAATTACCTCTTGCAATTTTAAAATCCTAAAAGTATTTTAAAATTTTAAAACATTATCGTTTTAAACACGTACTGTTTTTTCTTAAAAGAGAGAGAGAGAGGCTGTAATTTTTTTTCTTCACATTTTAATTTTTCTCTGGGATATTTATGCAGCCAATTTTTGTCATCGAACCTTAA
Organism: Curcuma caesia; assembly: GCA_037834155.1. Lineage (NCBI taxonomy): Eukaryota > Viridiplantae > Streptophyta > Magnoliopsida > Zingiberales > Zingiberaceae > Curcuma > Curcuma caesia. The sequence continues at coordinate 7,715,347 of JBBMKF010000007.1, read as the reverse complement.
AGCGTATCCATCCATCTGCCATGGTTAGGGATTCTATCAGTCACTTACTCGTTCCTTTTAGTTTCTTCCAAGACTTGACTTTGCATGTGAATTGGAAACGGTGATAGCTTTGATCTGAGTCTAGTTGCTAAAATGTATATTTTTTTCCCCATTCGAACTGCAATAAATTTTTGTAATCTTGTTGAAACAATTTTTTTTTTACATTGTCTTGTACCAAACATTTGGATATCAATTGAGATTGCTTGGAATTCATTCGTGAAGGGTGATTGCATTTCATGTTTTTCTTTGCCGAGCATGTGTTTGTTTGTTGGTAGCTTCTATTTAAAATATTGGAATGCCTTGCTTGTTCTTGAATGCATAAGATAGGTTATTGTGAACAAAATGTATTAATCACTGTAGAACAGTCCATAGGATTCTCTTTTTGTATAAAAGGAGAAAAAAATAGTGTCTATTATGTCTGATTTCTTGAAATTTCGACATTTAATCATTATATAATAAAACGTGCCATCTAACTTTCAATTAATCCAATTTTGATTTTATTTTAATAAAAATCAAAGAGTTGGTGTTCAAATGTGATTTGAGATTTCAACATGTTTGAAAATTTGCAACTAGATTTAGGTTATTGTATTATCCATGTCAAACATTAAAAAAGGTTTTTTTTTTTTAACTCCAATTTATTTATAATCATATATATATATATATTATTTTCTTTTTTAAATATTTTTTTATTTAGATTGAATTTATAAATAATTAATTTGAAATTTTGAAGTGTATAATAGATAGCCAACGCTTAATGATTCGTTCGCCCGCCATTTGATCCATCACCGTACATTTATTTAGATCTTGATCGAGCTGTCAATATATATACCCTTGATTTCGAATCGTATTCTTCCCTCGCATTAGGGTTTCCGCTGCTCCACTTGTAGTCTCGTCGCCCCTCTCGGCCGTCGGCGCTAATGGCGATCCAGCAACAGGAGGTTAAGCTGTTCAATCGATGGTCCTTCGACGATGTCGAGTTTCGTTTATCTCGCATCATCTGCTTGACTTTAGAGTGATCGTTCACTACTTGTCGACTGTGTGACTGGATGTCTTTCATGCAAGATCGATTGGTGCTATTCTTGAGCATGTATAATCAGCTTTATGTATTCAGGCCGTCGTTGCTAGCGCTTCCTTCATTTTGTCAGAAAGGCTGTTTTTTTTTCTTCAAACAAAAAAGTTGGTTTTGACGCTTTGGCGTTCCTCCTCTCTTTCTGAACATAGACATTGCTTGATGCGACTGCATGGACTTAGATAACTAGAATTTTTCATTCAGATTCATGAAAAGAACGAACTTGTATAACATTGTGTGCTCAAGGATATTGCACATGTGTAACGCAAAATGCATTCTTTATTATTCATATTAATATGTCTCATTTAATGTATGTTTGCAGTGGGTTTCAATTTACTAGAAAACTATAAATTTTAGGGGACATAGACTTGTGATAACTCAATTCATAAATAAAAGCATTCTACTGTTTCTGTAGGTTTGCTATAACATCATTCCACTTCTTCCATAGGGGAGCAAATCAAGGTTAGCCTATGATTGTATAAACATATTTCTTTCACTTTTTCAAGTGATAATAACTATGGAAGATTTCTTAATAAATTAGTAACTTTTAAAGACATTCATTTATTGTTCACTATTTCTGCTAGCAGTGAACTGGTTGGGTTTTTCTCTGATAAGTGCAGGTCAGTGATATCTCACTTGCTGATTACATTGCTGTGACTCCGCCAAAACATGCTACATATCTTCCGCATACTGCAGGAAGATACTCTGTTAAGAGGTTCTGAAAGGCTCAATGCCCAATTATTGAAAGACTTACAAATTCTTTGATGATGCATGGCCGGAACAATGGCAAGAAGCTCATGGCGGTCTGCATAATTAAACACACACTGGAAATTATTCATTTGCTTACTGATGCAAACCCAATCCAAATTATTGTTGATGCTATCATTAACAGGTAATTGGCACTGAACTTGAAACTCATTGGAGACAGTGGGCATTGTAACAAGTGAGGCAATCTATTTCTTACTTTCTTACGCTTTTCATTTGTGTTTCTTGATTTGTCATTTAATTTCTAGAATAATTTGCACCCTAGAAAATTTAGACTGTCCTAATCTAAATAATGTGAGCTGGAAATATAGTAACCTGAGTCTTACATACATATCAGAAATATAGTAACCTTTTTATTGAACACAGGATTCTCATTCTCAGATGTTTGATCAGAAAAATATCTAGTGCACCACTTTCGACATTGAATCGTTCCTAAATATATATAACTGAACTTGCATAGTTCTCTTCTTCCTTAGAAGTTTGCTGTCATATCTTGTACTGGTTTGGAAGCGACTGCTTTCTGTAATTGAGAAATTGTTGTTTTGCTAGATAGTTGTTTGTTATCAGTGAAAACACTATGATCAATCAACTACAGTATCATGAGGGCTAACTTTCTTGTCTCATGTTGCAACTTAATCCATAAACTTCATTCCAACTATGAACCATGACAATTGATGGTGACCTTTTCTGTGGCTTTTTTTTGCATTGCAGTGGTCCAAGAGAAGATGCCACTCGAATTGGTTCCGCTGGTGTCGTCAGACGTCAGGCAGTCGATATCTCTCCACTGAGGTGGGTTAACCAGGCAATATATCTCCTCACCACAGGTGCCCGGGAAAGCGCTTTCAGAAACATCAAGACCATCGCCGAGTGCCTTGCTGATGAGTTGATTAATGCTGCTAAAGGTTCTTCTAACAGGTAGAAAGCTTCAAGAGTTGATCCTTTATAATTCTTTTTATTGCATATAAACCTCACACTGTGCATGCGTTTAACAGCTATGCTATCAAGAAGAAGGACGAGATTGAGCGTGTTGCCAAGGCAAACCGTTGAGCATTGTTAACTTGTGAACACCTTTGCCTTCTTCTGAGCTAAACTTAAATTTTTGGTGCCGGATTGTGTATTTTTTTCCAACTAAAACTGCCTTCTTTGATATTTGCTTCTTTTGTTTATTGGCATATAAGACCTAATTGGCTTAGCCAACCTACTCTATTAACTAGTTTAGTCAACATATCCATCTTGATTGTTCAGTCTATCCACCGGAATGCCTTGGTTGATATATCTGTTTGATCTACTTAATCTGTTTGTCTGGCCCAATTGGCTTGATCGACTACTTTAGTTTGATGGCTTACTCAAATCAGTGTTTTTTTTTGTTCATATTTGTTAGATCAATTTGTTCGTCTTGATCCATTAAATTGGCTTCAAGTACTTTCTCATTCAATTTAATTCACTTATCGATTCTTTTTTCTGTAAAAGATAGAATTCATCATTTTAACTGTGTCACATGGTCGGTTTCATGATTATCTATGAGAAGGTAAATTAATTATTATGAATAAGAGTATTGCCTTGGCACATAATGAATTTGGTTCTCCTACCTGATTACTTGACTAATCTAATCCAATATAAGCTTTTACAAATCTCAAACCACATGATATTGCATTTTATTTGTTCACAATGTTTAAATCAATAATATTTTTTTTAAAAAATAAAATAAATAAAAAACATATATTATTCTTGAGATACAGTAAAGATTTTAACTTTCCTATTTATTCAGACTCACTTTTTAATAAGAGAAATATTATAAAAAATGATTCAATTGCTTTCTGAATAAAACCTTTTTTTTATTTATAATGTTATAAACTCCGTAACGGGCTGGCTGCCACAAACCTACGCGTCATGCAGACGGCAGGATGACGTCGACCACGATGGCAGCGATCGTAATTAATGGTGGCCGTCAACCGGTCGCTGTCATCGCTCTGTCTCTCTTTTCTCGATTTGGTCGCATCGTCCGCTTCCTCTTATCGTTTACGCGTTACTAACCAACCCACGCATCTACCCTACCGAAAGACCGATGAGGGTGGATTGGAAGAGGAGTGGCACAAGAGTGACGACGTTCGTCCACTGTGTACCAACCGTGTTTACTGGGAAAGAAGGGGAAATTTTCCATCCACGGAGAGAAATAGATTGGTCAGACGAGCATGAGTCTTATTATCCCACTCAACTTGCTTAATAAGATAATTAAGATAAATTAAATATAATTGAACTTCAATGAACTAAAGTATTAATGAATATTAATCAAAGGATGTTGGACATTTGGATTGGCCGTCGTATGTACTTCCCGATTTATCTTGATGGTCGGTGAGAAACTTCTGTGGGATCGGACCGACCATCCCCAGGGATTGAGTCCATGAGACTGACTGAGATTTTTTATTTTTATCCCCGAGGCTATGGTGCAACGGTAAGACATCCGGGTTGTGATCCAGGGACTCGCGGTTTGATCCCCAGTTACGGCGTATTTGCAAGAATTTTTTTTCCAAATAGAGAACGTAATCAAAGGATACTGGGCATCTGGATTGGCCGTCGTATGCGCTTCCCGATTTACTCTGGTGGTTGGTGGAAAACTTTCGTGGGACCGGACCGACCACCCCCAAAGATTGAGTCTATGAGACTGACTAGGGGGATTTAACATTTTTTTCATTAATGAATATTAAACTTGATTTGATTTTTTTTGAAATTTGAACTTAGTTTATTTCGATGTTTGAGCTCTTCTTAATTTACACTTGTTTAATTATTTAAAATTTTTATATTTTAAACTCAACCAAATTTAAGAGTTAAGTTATAACATTAAATATAAAAAATTTAAAATGTTCACGGAACGTATCGAGTTATTATCCTACACTTTTTATCTCACAATCTCATGAGTAATTAATTTTTTTAATTTTAAAATTTTTTTATTTAATACTGTAATCTAACTCTTAAATTTTAAAGATAAAATTTTAAATGATTTAATCGTAATAAAAAATAAAAAAATAATTATAAAATGATACTGTTTTTATTTTGAATGTCCGAAATCTTTTATCACAAATGCTGTAGCAATGGGTATGATATCAAAATTATATATATATAATTTAATTTAATTAGTTTTAAATATTATTTATTTAATTGGGGAAAAATGATTTTGTATTACGATAAATATTAAATTTACTTCATTTATAATTCTACCATTTACTCTTCCGCATGCCACCCAATGGCATGCGTCGCGGTGGTCGTTGCTTAAGTCGTATCCAGTTACAACCCACCTCACCCACCCCACCCCCGCCTCACGTAACGGATTTTCCTTTTCCATCCATGACCGTTAGTGCGTTACGTAGCCAACGCACGTCGTCGCCCGGGAACCGCACGTGTCAGGCGCAGCTTAACTAATAAACCGTCCTGCGGAACACCACACGCCTCTTCCTCTGTAAAGCGACTCCGCCACGCGCGGGCTCTCTGCTCTCACCTGCTTTTAGCGTTTCCACTCCTCGCCTACTTCGAATTTATAAAGAAGCCCCTCCCGGCGAGGTTTTTTGCATTTAGCCCCTTGATCGGCTTGTTAATTCCCCTTTCGCCGGCTGGGATACCACCGCCACCGGAGCATGGCCGCTCTAGGGCTTCGCCTCGCGCTTCCCGTCGCCCTCTTCCTCCTCCTCCTCGGAGGCTTCGCCTCCGGGGCTTCCTCGTGCTCCTCCGCCTCCTTGGGCTCCAACCGCGTCTACGCGACCTGCAGCGACCTCCCGCACCTCTCCGCCTCGCTCCACTGGTCCTACGACGCCGCCTCGGGCAACCTCTCCGTCGCGTTCGTCGCTCCGCCGGCGCAGCCGGATGGGTGGGTCGCCTGGGCGATCAACCCGACCGGGCAGGGAATGGACGGGGCCCAGGCGCTCATCGCGTTCCGGCAGTCCGACGGGTCCATGGGGGCGGGGACGTACAGCATCAAGGGGTACGACGTCAAGGAGGGGCCGATCGCGTTTGAGACGTCAGATCTGGCGGCGGAGCAGTCCGGCGGGGTGATGCGGATCTTCGCGAAGCTGAAGCTGCCGTCGGGGACGACGACGGTGAACCAGATATGGCAAGTGGGGTCGTCAGTGTCGAGTGGGGCTCCGCAACCCCACGACGTCCAGCCGGCGAACTTGCAGTCCACGGGCAAGGTGGATCTCATCAGGGGAGCGACCTCCCAGTCCAGCGCCGGCAGTTCCACTACCAAGAGCAAGAATGTGAGTAAACTTACCCAATTTTGACCTACAATTTACCTAAAATTATCATCTTTTGGCATATAGAATATGATTGACTCGGAGTCAACCTTGAGTCAATTGATCGATTTGTTTCCTAATTATTAATACTTTTTTTCTCTCAAGATTTTATGGTGGTCTGGATTTGGATTTTGGAAGTATCTATAGAATTCAAGGAAGGTCCACAGTTTTCTTATTGAGAAATTATTAGTATTCGTGGTCTGTGTTCCTTTGATATAGATATTTTTGCCACTGAGGTCTTCGGATCAGCTTAGCCAAAATGCAAACTTTGTCCTTTTCGTCTTAGAAAACTTTCATTTCTTACGGATAGTAAATGTTGAAAGCCTTATAGTTTGCTACAAGAGAAAATGGTTTAGTTTTCATTGTTTGATTGTGCTATTGGATATTGGGTTCATAGAGGATTGATTGTTGGAGGGGGCCGGCCAAAATGGCCTGAAGGGTTCGTTGGGATTGGCAGAATGATGTTTGAGCTGGCTCGTGGAGGTGGTGGAGGGGGCTTGTGAAGTGCTGCTTTCGGCCCCCGGAAAGAATAGTTCACATTTTCTGTTGGCCATGAATTTGTATTTCACCAAAACACTAGGAAATGAGGAACTATCCACTTGGTAGCTCTACTGTCCTGAAATTTCCTTGCTTTGTATCACAGCTGACCCCAAAGCAGTTGAATGATTGAGGCTTCTAATATCAAACTCTGTCGAAACAGAGCGGTACATAGAGTGTCATTATTTATGTACATATTATGTGTTGCTTACCTCCTCCCCTCAGCCCTTCTGTCCAAGTAAACAAACCATTATAATATATCGTGTAAAGGTTTCTAGGTTAGTCAGAAGATTCAGACTATTTTGTTGTATGTTGCATTGTGCATGTTTATTGTGTTTCAAAACTTTTAGAATGTTGGAAATTTCATCAATGTAAATGACTTTGTTGATAGGCTCACCGCAATATAAATAAAGAAAAAAGTATGGCAGGAAAAGGACGATAGAAACATATATAGGATACGCAAACCGATTCCGAATATCTGAAATAGGTTTAACTTTGACTAGCATTACTTAAACTTCAATGTTATAGGAGCTTTGAATGTATCTGAATTCTTGGTACTTTGCATGTTATGTAGGTGCATGGCCTGCTGAACGCTGTGAGTTGGGGAATTTTGCTTCCGGCGGGTGCGATCTTTGCTAGATATCTGAAAACATTCAAGTCAGCAGACCCTGCATGGTTTTATCTCCACGTAACATGTCAGATTATCGGCTATGGAGTTGGAGTTGGTGGCTGGGCTACTGGTCTCAATCTCGGCAGCAAATCTAAGGGAATTCAATACACCACTCACCGAAACATCGGAATAAGCCTCTTTTCGCTAGCAACCTTACAGGTAAGAACCTTTGATACATTTGAATCAAAGTTTGATTTGCATGATTGGATTAAAAGATATGTGATACTGCGAGCTTTTGTTTCGGTATAGCTAAAATCCTTCCTATACAACAATTGACGTTGTACTAAATGCTGCTGTCTTGTGGCCAAATTGTTGTGTTTTTAGGTTTTCGCTCTATTCCTGAGGCCAAACCAGGATCATAAATACAGATTCTATTGGAATATCTACCATCACTTGGTCGGATACACTGTCATCTCCTTAGGCATCGCCAACGTCTTTGAAGGCCTCAAGGTCTTGAGTATCGATCACAAATGGACAGTGGCTTACATCATTGCAATCTGCATTCTAGCCGCTATCGCCTTGTTTTTGGAGATTGTTACCTGGATCATTGCTCTCAAGAGGAAATCTGACGACTCAAAACCCTACAATGGCGTGAAACATCCACTATCTGCATGATGGATCTTACTACCACTCTGCCAGTACGTACCATTCGATCTTTCTCAAGTATGCACACGCCTTTTGCTTAATCTACAATCATGGTACAAAATTTTAGTCTTTCTATATCACTTTGTATATTCTGTTGAAACAAGTCGAACTCTTCCGCAATCCCTACATCAGCCTTTATGCTTAGTTTGTGTGATTTGGAGGTTGAGCTTTCTAATGTTTTTTCTGAAGACTCAGAAAAGGCTTGTATAATATATCATACAATATGTTTCCAGCCCTTTTTTGTGTGTGTTCTTGGTTTCCTTGTCATGATTGGATTGGATTAGATTAGATTAGAATCTTTTAGAATGGAGCCTTTTCTGATATGCCACAATGATTGGTTGGTCTATTGGTGTTGAGTATTAGTAAATTCAAGTTGATTCTGCCAACTCTTCACCCACTGATTGATCAATAAACTTTCCAAAGTGGTCTGTCTATATGTGTATATTATTTAAAAGATTATCAATGAGGTTTTGTTTTTTGTTTTTGGGTAAATGGAATGTTGAACTCCAAGTGGTGAAATTTTGGTGATTTGGAGAAGAATCAAGTTCATAATTTGTAAGGTGAGAAGACAAGTGCTCAGACAGGTACATGTCATATGGTTGCTACCTACAAGTTAAAACATTGACCTGCATGTTCAGACCAAAAACTGATAGATACTTTGAGTCCACATGTTGACACCACAAGGGGCATAGCAAATAGAGGAAAGAAGACCTAGCCACGTTGAGCCAATAGAAGATAGAAAAAAAAAAAAAGGGAGAAAAGGAGAGGCAAAAAATGTTTATTCTGGAAGTGTCATCGACTCCTACCTATGTCGTCCATCAACCACACAATTCCATCGACCTCAACTTTCCTTGACTACACCGAAGTCCTCATCACCTACACTTCTACAAAAAGGTAAAATCCACCACCTTAGCGGTCCCACACGATCGATCTTACGATCATCTATGAGAAGGTAAATCGAGTAACTGCAGTTGATCACGACGCAGGAGGATATTACCTGACTTCGTCAGGATTCGAACCCTTATCCTCTTCTACAAATCTGCTGTGTTGTAACCAACTCAACTATGCCCCAAGAGCAAAAAATACTCGACGCACATTGCTTGAATGCACATTGAGCTTCTGGTTTATGGCCTGATTCTCCATCGAGCTCTTTGTCCTATAGATTGACCCGCCCACTTTTGGGTGGGCAAAATTTCAATGAAAATGTCTTTCACTTTGTGCTCTTGTTCAATGAAAAAAAAAAGTCTTTCATGTCCGCTCATTATCCCCACGAGTATAGTACAGTAGTAAAACATTTAAACGAACAATAAGAGAATCAAAATTTGAATTCCAATTTAGATGAACATCTTAAAAGTTGACTTCTAAGTATGCATAAATTATACTACTTTCAGAATTAACACTTAGATTGAAAAACAAACACGACCTTGGTGTAAAGAAGCCCTAAGGGAAGAGAATTTCACATGCCACAATTGAATGTGAGGCTCTGAGCGACTATTCTGAGCATATGCAGACAATTTATTGAAATATTTGCAAAAATTACTTCGACAATTCGATGAGTATTATCACTAACCGTTCCCAAAGAAATTTCATCATACACCCACCACATGATGCTTTCCTGCACATCACACGAGTTCGCAATATAAGAATTACACTTAAAATTGTGCTTGCACAAAACCAACAGAAGAAGAAGCAAAAAAAAGTCCAGGCATAAATCTTAAATTCTATTCTAGAAAATACAATGGATTAAAAGAAAAAAAAAATACCAGTTGAGCAACTCTCGCCGGAGAAGCAACAAAAGCAATAAGTGGGACGAATGATGGCTTCCGTTTTGGTCGCATGTTTCAGTGTCTTCTTCTCTACAGATAGAACTAAAGCACATCTACAAATTGGCCAACCATGTTATACACCTTGTCTGAGGAAGTCCTATTTTTCACCTCAAAAAGAGAAAAAAAAAATCCCATCTAAATTTACTCAATGAGCCTTGAAAATGCACTCTTCTCTAGATCGAACCAATGTATGCAAGCAAATCATCAACTCACACTCATTGTATGTGTGAAAGAATCCACCAGAGATACGACGACCATTGAACCCGGGGTTCTTGTCGAGATTGTCTAATGAGCTAAGATGTGAAACCACACTCTGCACTTTTCAGCCCAACAAGTCTCTGAACAAGTTGGGGTTATTTCCAGTTGGTGTCACACCAACCTGCCTGGCAGTTGCATCCTTGTGCAATGCATCTTGTAGATTTGGACCCTTCTTAACTGCTATCATGGGTTTCTCCGTGTATGAACTCTTATCGGCAGAATAGGTGCCTTCAGAAGCCAAACTGAGAGAAGTGCTGGATCTGCTTGGTGGTGTATCCATGTGCAGTGCCATCAGATCCGGTGCTTTGGCACCACCAGTTGTGACAGGATTATCGAGCGGGGCCAGTGCTGAAGCTGGCTCTATAAGCCCTTCCAACTCTTTGAAGGGATCAATAGTTGGAGCACTTGTAGGGACTGGTTCCCCGAAATCAAGGAGATCAGGAGGAGGGGCAGTTTTCTCCTTGGAAGTTCCAGGACTGACAGATCTGGCCACGCTGGATTTCTCAGTGTTTGCAGAACTTCCTTTGGGTGTCTTCTGGGCCATTGTTGCCTTCTTCTCAGTTTTACTGGCTGAAGCACCAAAAAGCGAGGCTGCTAACCTTTGTTTTTCTACCGAAACTTCAGGCTGTTGTCTCCTTGAATCATATGTGGTATCTCGTGAATGAGACCTGATGCCATCTTGATGCGCCACAACTCCATTTGTTGTCTTCACCACTGAAGTAGTGCTAGATGAAGAAGATGAATATGTAGGTTTACCCCACTTCTTCTGAACACCATCGAGGCGAAGCTTAATTCCAGAATCTGCAGAAGAGGCTTCAGGGCCACCAGGTAGCTTAGAAGCCTGACTATTTTCTCTGTAATAAGTATTCTCAGGCACTAGAACAAGATCCTTAGTTGGAATCAAAATGGATGCTTGAGGAATAACAGGTATAGAAGATGGCTTCGGAAGCTCATATGCTTCAAATCTAAGTGAATGACTGGAAGCTTCTTGCTGGTATGGACTTCTAAAGCTGCTTACACCAGACATGCCTAGTCGCTCGCTCTCAGGAAGGTATGGATTTGCTCCCTTCTCAATGGATTGTTGCACAAAATTGATCAGGAACGAAAGATCCTTATCAACCTGAAAGAAAACACCTCATCAGCTTATTGGAGCAGCAAGGAATTAAAAATATTCACTTTCTAACTTAAGATATTTGCCTTTTAACTTAAGATAGTTGCGATTGAGTCAAAACAATTTTCTGAGACTAAGAAACCACAAAGTTTTTCAGGGAAATATACACTATATTTGGTTTGAAAAAAATTCTGAAGTTTCAAAAAAAAAATTCTTTGCCATCAAGCCATATTTGCCCCAACTACTTTGGGGTTTTAATACACGAATGTTATCCTTCCATTGAACACTATGTAAAGGCACTATCGTTGCTAATAATCAAATTGATTAAAACTATATTTTATTACATTAGTAAACTAATAATTTCTTTGATCTTGCTGTCCTATTTACAATAGATTTATCTCTTCTATAGTCAGAGAAATTAGTAATTTTTAAACACATTCTATACCATCTCACCTTGTTTTAGAGTTACACAGAAATAAAAGGAAAAAACCTTAAGATGAATCTCTTTCTTACACAGAAAGAGATATTTAATTATTTGATTGCATCAAGAAAAAAATCCATTTAATTGTGACTTTTGATAGCACCCATCTTACTGAAAAAAAAAATCCCACCGAACATACTTTCACAAACAAATTTATATACATATGAGAAGAGAATGAGAACTAGGATTTTTTTCCCCTAATAGTTGTTCTGCAAGCACTAATAAGGAACCAATGCTCGAGGATGCTCACCATGTAAGGTAAAGAGATTTCAGTTGTGCAAACTCTTTTACCTGTCGCATTCTATAGTCGAATTAGCCTGCATCTTAGGATATTCTATCGGTCAGTAAAACTTAAGTTCGTATGAAAACATCCATAAAGGAGGATTATTGTTTAGCATCCCCCTCATGATAAAGGTGGATGGAACTTGAATCATAAATCCAATGAATTGCTAGATAATGTAAATTATAATCCATGAACTTTACACAAGCAAGTCATGATGGCCAGTTGTTCATGATATGTGCACTCATACTCTGATAATATAGCTAATAGGTAGATACTAGTGAAGCTTAAACTACAAGAGAATCAATTTATAGATTTAGGGATATCTAACATCCATCACCCAACTATAGAAGACCAATAGCAAAGATAAGATAACTTATGCAAGCAATGAATTATGGCAATGCAATTCTGAAACTGCATAATGATTACCTCAACATCCTCACAGCTTGCGTCGAGTGGCATGACATTTCCAGCTGCTTGACTATCTAAACACAACAATGCTTGTAGCTCATAAGCACGTTGCTGTAAGTCTGTCGAATGTGATGCAGATAGTTCATCAATGAAGGACTGACACTGCAAAGGCAATAGAAACAATGACTGCAGTATTAGCAAAAGTACATAATTTAAGCAAGAAAGACCCAATTTTACAATAGAAAAGATCAGCTCAATTATACTCTCTAGGCATACAATGCAAATACAAGTATTACCTCAGGCAACATTTCCACTTTTCTTCCTGCAGCAATCTCAAATGCACAAATCTTCATGATTGCTGATATTGCATAAGCCTATCACAAATTTGAAAGACAATGTCCTTTGCTAAATAGATGCATTATAATAACAAAATAAGCAGATGAATAGATAAACTACTAGTCAACCATACAACCAAAACAATGTGTCTATTTTAATGCATTTCCTAATAGTACGTAATCACATAATTTGGCTTTAGTGCACAAAGTCCATTTGTCTCATATATTCAGGTAATTGTTTCAGAAACTCTAAGGCAACATCTCCTTCACTTGGTCCAAAAGTTTGGGTTGGACGGTTTGATTTGACATTTCTGCTGACGAGTTTGGTCCCATTTAGTAGAGCAAGAGAATAACAGAACAAGCAGGGTGCTTGCTTGGATCCTCATATGATACAGTGATTCATATTAATTATTCTCTGTTATATGGTACATAAGAATTCTGAACTGTTCAAATTCACACACAAAAAATGAACTTATTATTTAAAAAATTGCTTTAATTTTAAAATTCATGGCAGGTATGAAAACGAGTGATACCACCCACTATGATACACATTTGTTCATTAATTATTATCTCCCTGTAACATGGAGTTGAGCCCCATATCAATCATTAGTTCCAACTAACCTTCATTAAGTGCATTTCCTCCACCCTACTCTATTCACCTCCTGCTTATTCTGTTACAATTATTTGATTTTAGCATGCAAATATAATCTTAGTGACTTCTTGGCAGAAACATTAGAAATAAAGTAAAATTTCATAAAAATTTCTCTAGGGCATAGTTCTTAGGAAAATTTTCCAAATGAACATAAACTAAATCAAAATAAGGAGAAAATTCACTAGGAAAAAGAAGTGCGATGAGCATATCAAATAACAAAAATATTTAAAAAATGAAAAATTAACTACAAGCCAAGTCTTTGGCTTTGAGATGCAGATCAATTTTGCATTTAAAGTAAGGAGAAAGAGTTCCTTTTACTATTGAACTAAGGAAAGCAACTTCTGCTGTATACCACGATGATCCAAATCCTTAAGTGCAAATCATTAAGCCAAAAAGAAATGTTAAGCATGAATGCTACATCCATGCAAGGTGGTAATAATCCAAAAAAGCAAACAGGCATCAATGTTATAGATAAAAACATTTTAGCATAAGTCTAGATTTTTCATTGTACACCAGAACTCTTCTGTATGTCTAGTAGACTGAGAAATTGTAAAAATAAATAAAAATAAAAATGTTAACATATCATAGTGAGGGAAGTAAATTTCTCTGTCACAAGCAAAAACGTGATTAAGAGATTGACCTTGACTGTATCATTGCATAAATGTGCCTCAGTAACATCGCATAACTTTCCAATTATAGATGCAGCAGTGTATTTCCCATCTGCAGTTCCATATTCTCCAAGAACCCAGCATATGACCTGAGCTTAAGTACCATTCATTAAGAGCATTATATAGGCACATAAAATAGGTAACCAAATGAAAAAGTAAAATGTAACAAGAAAAGCAGTAGACCTGCAAAAACAAAGAAGGAAGCTTTGGTTCCCCAAGAATGCGCAAGTAAGAATCAACCTGAATAGAAGAAATAGAAGTTACGGATATCCAATAGGAACAAAAAGATGAAAATAAACAATAAAGAGAGATGACTGATGACTCCATGCAGAACATCCAATTTTCTGTCATTCAAAAATCTGACCAGACTAACTTGAACAATAAAAAAGACAATTTTCGTAAATAGTTAGTCTGGTCACTTTTATACCACAATTTTGGTAAACAGAGAACAATCGCATCTCTAGGAATTGGTATCAAAGTGATACCACAATTCTAACAAAATCCAAAAAGTGATACATTAATTCCAATTAATCTACCCATGATAAGTAAACAAATCTAGCATCCACAAACTTACTGCAGAGGATCTGAGTTGACTGTCAGCACCTTCATCATCCTCTCCAAATCCTTCAGCAATTAGTCGCATTAAATTATGTGCAACTCTAGCATTAACAAGATCGCCTGCATGCTCAAAGACCTTATTCATCGTCTGGGAAGTAAAAGATTAAGTCATTAGTTAAGAGACAATTCTAGGATATGTTTTAGAAGAAGGTACAAAATGTAATAAAATTAAACAACATGGAGTATTACTTGGATAAACCATTGGTTGCTTGGTGCAAATTGTTCAGCAAGCTCAACACAACGTGATGCAATATCTGCTTTGTAGTGATTATCATCGATATTTATGATATAATCAATCATACGTTCAACTATTACTTCAACATTTGAGGACTTTGTCATTTTATAGAGTAATTCAAAGGTCTTGCGCTTTAAGGTATCATCGGGATCCTGTAGAAATGAATCGATGCAAACTGACTCAGTAAATCACATTTCATATTTAGTATTTGGCAATTGCTAGGTAGTTAAATAATTATCACTGCTAGATAATTGTGTCTGAAACATGAATGTTATTTTTTCTGAGGAAAGTAAGCTTGATTATAAACAGAACAGAATAATCATTAGTATCAATCCACCAGAAGGAGATGATTAATTATCCCACAGATCTCCATTGACAAACCATGTATTGCTTGAACTGTCTGTGATTACTGAAATCCATGTATTGCTACTTTTACCAAAAACAACATAGTTATGCACTCTGTGACTTGCTATCAATGAGAGTATGAAGCAAGATCATGTAAAATTTTGTTGTCGAAATTATACAGATATAAGCAAAGCAATAAAGGATGTTACAATGCAAACAATAACCTGTGTTATCATTTATGTATCAAACTGTAGCCAATAGATAAACAACTAGCCTATTATCTCCTTTAAGATTGTGTTGCAAAACTATAGATAGTGATCTGTCAACTATCAACTACCTATTTGCCAATAATGATCCATCAATATAACCGTATCCTATGCATTATATTACCTTTCTTCTGTTTATTTCTGCTTGCTAATACCATGCATTCTATTTTCTGTAACCACCCTACCCTCTAGGTTTCCCCAGTCAATTGGACTTATTTTTTGTCAAGCTTAATTTACAGTTGCATGTATACTATCAAACTAAAGTAGATCATAGTAACTGGATGTTTTTTAATCAAAATCCAATATATAGTTCATTATTCTATATTAGCAGTTCATGTTTGGCTTTTAATAATACTGTTCTGCTGTGCGTATCTACGTGCACGCACACGCGCATGGATGTTGCCAATTTCTATAAAACAAAAGAATAAAAACACCAAAGCATTAGCAAGAAAATATTTCCAAGTGGCATGGACAGGAATTACTTCCAACATAAAGCAGTATGTGCATAGCATGCAACATCAAGCAACCTGATGGGGAATGTTTGATTACTATTAATAAAATGGTAGATTGCCAGAAAATGCCCAAGATGATGTACATAGTTCATTCTTATGACCTGTCAACCTTTTCACTAATTAATAAGTGGCATATACTCTTGCTACAACTGTAACCAAACACCAAGTCAGGTGATTCATAGTTAGAAACTAATATAGAGATCAACACATGCAATTTCTCTTGAGAAAATATCAGTATTTGCATTAAGAATGTTTTTGAGAGAGTATCCATCACCTCTAAGCAATCAATAACAGCAAGTTGGTGTTCTTCAGCAATATCTGGATTTATTTTAATAAGTCTTCCAAGTGCGTCAATGCCCATGTATTTGAGGTTATGACTATCACTCTGCCGAACAAACGAACCACATAAGAGATAGCAAAATATCATCAACCAAAAATGAAAACTGGGCATGCCTTCAAAAACTTGGAAGTGGCTTCTACAGCAGCATCCATCAATTTAACATTTGGATAGATGGATGAGACACAACATATACATTCGTATAGCACAGCATTCCCAATGTTGCTTGATGTTTCACATTTCCTGAATATGTCACTAAGTACATTATAAATTTGGCCACTTGCTTGCTTATCACCACTACCGAGTAATGCAAGAATCTTTAGTAGTTTTATCTGCAAGATAAAATATAATGCTACCAAAATTAAGCAGGAAAAAAATAACTTTAATTAGAGATAAGGCACTCTATGTAGCAGGGTACCTGAATAAATGGAGCAGGCATTTGATGATAATCATATGTCTTTGGAAGTCTTCTCTCAGCTACTTGCTTAAGAATGCTAGCAAAGCTGGAGACAAGATCCTTGTATGAATTTACATCTTCAGTAATGAGATCAAAAAGAGGGCAAAGTGTTGCACCCATCACTCCAGGATCACTATCACACAACCTCTGAGACAAAGATCAAAGGCAAATGAGTTAACTCCTCAAAAAGGCTTGTAAGATATGATAAGAACACTTAAATAATAGAGAAAAATTGTATTTTAGATTGATTAATAAAATAGTATACCTATTATAAGAATCTCTTTAAATACTATAGTATCATATCACAGAACAAACCAAAAAGAAAGTCACAATGCTTAGAAATGGATAAATACATGGGATTTATTGACAAAAATATTCATATTTATTAGCTTAGGTTGTCAACTGATAAAACACAACAACATTAAGTGGTAACAACATTCGACTCTAGCTTTAAAATTGATTAATTCCTCTTCTCCTCAACTGATGAGGCATTTTGATTCATAGTCAACTTGTCTAAACAACAAAAGGATTTATCCAACTGGCATAATCAAGGACAGATGATTTATTTTCTTTGTGCTTCCAAATTTATCTAGATTCTTAAGCAAATGAAGTGAGTTCACATTTGCAAATCAGAGTAACATAGAAAATATGGAAACAACCTAGACCAACTAGAATGCTTTGATTATTCTGGATTTTGTCTTGTTTTCCTGAAGCAAGTGAAGAGACACAATAATACATATTCCCAATAACATGGATAAGCAAACTCAAGATGTTTCAAAATGGATATACTGACTGAACTAAAGCAAAAAGGCTGACACTTATAAAATAGATGGTTAAGAATCTATAAAGGATCCCTTAATACTTTTCCATAAAACCAAACATCAGCAATCATTGTGAAAATATTTCAGTTGTTTACATCTAACCCATGCCATTGGGGTTATGGTTCTTCTGGCTTCAATATTCTGAACGCAAGGTCTATTCTTTCATTATGATATGTTTACTTTATTTAGTGTGATAGTGTCGCCTACATTATCTGAAGCATCACTTGTTCAAGTCCATAATAAAAGGTAAAAGGTCCAGATATGTTACTAACTTCCGATACTGATGCAATCATGAGTTCATGACTAATTGCAAAGGTAGCATTTAATGAATAAAGATAATAGTGTTACATAAATGTAATCATCAAGGCAAAGGAAGCATGTTTGTATGCAATCAGAGAAAAACTACAATACCATTCTTTTGCGAACAGGAATTGAATGTAGGTGGCTTTAGTCGCAAGTTGCAATGTCATACAATACATGCAAGCAGGCAGGATATGGAAATGGGAAAGCAGATACCTTTCTGAAGTTGGAAATGAGGTGAGACACGGAGGCGGGTGAACGTTGGTAGAAGCGATGGAGTGTCATCACAGCCTTCTTGCGGACGGTTTCCTTTGGATGAGCAAGGAGGTCAACCACCTGAGGAAGAACAGCAGGGATAGTCTCCTCGTTGATGAGCTTGCAGGCGGCAGTGAGGGCAGCGCAGACAACCAGATAGTTATCCGAGCGGAGGTCCTTCTGGATAGTATTGATAATTAGTATGATCAGATCATGATCGTCGTTGAGGAAGAGGGTGACGGCGAGGTAGCCGGTACGCTTGAGAGGGAGGGAATCGTCGTGGGTCATCTTGACGGCGTGGATGTAGCCAAAGGAGGCGTCATGGCCAAGCATCTCGGCGTAGACGAGGCGAATAATATAATCCTTCATCCTGCGTCGCGGCACGTCGGGCTCAGCGATCCTGCGTCGAAGGGACTCGATCTCCCGCAGTATGATGCGGTCCTCTTCCGCCTTGGAGCGCGCCTCCCCGATCGACTTCACCAGGTCCAGGAACTCCTTGGACTGGCCCGCCCACGCGCCGCCCTGGGAGCCCATCGCCAGCTCCCTTCCGATCGTCTTCAGCTGCTCCATCTGCGCTTATCTCTGCGGCTTTAATCTCCCCCAACTCCACCGGATTCACCTTACCAAAAACCCTAGGACGAACTCCTCCGTGACGGATCGAAATGGTCTGCCGACGCGAACTGATCCTAATTCCAAGCCGTTCACGAAGATTCAGCGCATCGAAGGCTTGAATGCTGATGAACTCGGATCGAATCGGGAAGAGTGCACAATCGAGACGGAGATCGAGCTTGAATCTGAGATCTGGAAGACGAACGAAACAACAAAAGAAACGAGATTTTGGTTTTTCCCTTTTTCTATTTTCTGTTTCCTTTTCTTTTGTTTGTTTATAGCTCTGATCTTACACAAAAAGGCTTAGGAAAATACGCATTTTTCAAAAATACCTTTTTAGTTTTAGAATTGTCGACAGACCTCTAGAGTTTTAAAAATCTTATTTTTACACCCTTAGGTCTAGGAACACAACATTTATTTTTGATAATTCAAATATCAACTTTCGAATCAATTAATCCTAAAGATAATCGATTCAACCTCATAAAAATTTTTATCAGTCATTAAAATAAATCAAAAAATATAAATGATTCATCTATCGACAGTCAATGTTCTATGATTGACTTTTCAGAGAATTAATCCTTAATTTATCATAATTAAAAATCAATTCGTTAAATATCTAATTAATTATAAAAATATTTTATCATTGCATCGTAGAAATAGGAAAAACAACTTAATGATTCTATTGAAGATTGATTTGGTCCCATAGAAGTTTCCCATCGACTACCAAGGTAAATCGGGAAGTGCACGCAGCGACCAGCTCAGACACCTAACATCCTTTGATTGTGCTCCTCATTTGAAGAAAAATTTCTACAAATACATCGTAGCTGGGGATCAAACTGTAGGTGCTTAGGTGACAATTTGGATGAAAATTTTTTACAAATACATCATAATTAGGGATCAAATTGTAGGGATTTAGGTGACAATTTGGATGTTCTACTGTGGTACTATTGCCCTCGGACATCTCTGTCCTTATAAAAATATGTACGAAAGGAGAAGTGAAATTTGTGATAAAGTTTAGGGGCCAAGTGAATTTCTTCCTCCTCTCTCTGCGACCTGCTGCAGCTCGACCGGTTCATTCGAGTAATGAATGCCACCTCTCCTCATCACTTCATCACGGCCCGTCGCCATCTCGCTCCTCCAATCCTCCGTCCGCCGCCGCGATACCGCTGCCTGCCGCCAGCTCCACGCTCACATCCTCAAGTCCGGCGTTATCCGCTGGCCGCCGTACCCCACCGCCCTCCTCGATGCCTACGCCAAATCCGGCCTCCTGTCCGAGGCCCACCGCCTGTTCGACGAATCCCCCCACAGGGACGCCGTCTTCTACTCCTCCTTCCTCTCCGCCCTCTCCAACTCCGATCGCCCTTCCGAGGCGCTTCTTCACTTCCGCCGCATGGTTTCCGCGGACGCCGTTCCGCCCGACGGATTCATCTTCGCCACCCTCGCGAAGGCCTGCTCCCGTGTCGGCTCCCTTCGTCTCGGCAAACAAGTCCACGCCCACTTCCTCTCGTCTCTGTTCCACGACGACAACGTCGTCAAGTCTTCTCTTGTTGACATGTACTCCAAGCGCGGCGCCGTCGATGATGCTCGGAAGGTGTTCGACACAATTCCCGAGAAGAATCTCGTCTGCTGGACTGCTATGGTTTCCGGATACGCTTCCAATGGCCGAAAGGCCCAAGCCCTGGAGCTGTTCGACCAAATGCCGCACAGAAACATCTTCGCCTGGACGGCTTTGATCTCTGGCTTCCTTCAGAGCGGGGAAAGCTTCCATGCGGCCAAGAAGTTTGTAGAAATGAGGAGGCAAGAAGTGGAGATCGACAATGCCTTTGTTCTCTCCGCAGTCATTGGCGCTGCCGCCGATTTGGCGACGCTCCAATTGGGCAGGCAGCTCCATGGGCTCGTCTGGGCACTTGGGTATGAATCAAGCTTCATAGTTGGCAATGCTCTTGTGGACATGTATGCAAAGTGCAGCGATATCGACTCCGCGAGATCTGTCTTCCTCAGCCTCACCGTGCGAGACGTTGTTTCCTGGACGACCATGGTCGTCGGGGAGGCACAGCACGGCCGAGCTGAGGACGCACTGCATTTGTATGATCAGATGATTCTTGCAGGAGTGCAACCCAATGGTGTGACTTTTGTCGGATTGATCTACGCTTGCAGCCACGCCGGGCTTGTTCAAAAAGGGCGGGATATGTTCGATTTGATGGTCGAGGAGCATGGCATCAGGCCTTCGTTGCAGCACTATACGTGCTTGTTGGATCTTCTCAGTCGATCAGGACATCTGGCTGAAGCAGAACATGTCATTCAGTCGATGCCGTACGTGCCTGACGAAGCTATCTGGGCAGCCCTGCTGAGTGCTTGCATGAAGCACGGCGATGCCGCGAGGAGCGTAAAGGTGGCCGATCAGTTGCTGAGCATGAATCCTAAGGACCCTTCGACCTACATCTTGCTGTCCAATGCATTTGCTGCTGCTGGCAAATGGGAATCTGTGGTCAGAGTGAGGAAGTCGATGGATGATATGGAGATCAAGAAACAGCCAGGTTACAGTTGGATTGACTTGGGCAAAGAGAGCTGTTTGTTCACGGCCGGAGAAATTCCGCAGGGTATGAGAGTCGAGATCGTTAGATTGCTCGATGAACTGGCCATCGAGATGAGAAGGAGAGGATATGTGCCGGACGCAAGCTCCGTCATGCACGACTTGGAAGAGTGCGAGAAAGAGCAGCAGCTGTTCTTGCATAGCGAGAGATTGGCTGTTGCCTTCGGGCTTCTCAAGTCGATCCCAGGAACCACAATTCGGATCGTGAAGAACCTTCGTGTTTGCACAGACTGTCATGCTGTTTTAAAGTTGATCAGTGCCATAACTGGGAGATCGATAGTTGTGCGAGATGCAAATAGGTTTCACCATTTCGAATGTGGAAAGTGTTCTTGTGGAGATTTTTGGTAACCTCGTACGACCTTATTGTCAACTATTTAGAACCTTCTTTTTGATGTGGAAAGTGTCAATTGTAGTTTTGGTTCTTGATAACAAAATGATGGTAATGAGGGATCCTCTTGTGATATCAGTGAGTTACATATATAGAATTGCTACATTGTGCGACGAAGAATCCACGACTCGTGTGTTACACCCACGATCCACCGCTGATCCACTGCTGCTGCTGCCGCCCTCTCTGTGTCGTCCAGCCACCGTCAATCGCCGCCTCAGTCGCGATTGATGCGCCACTCGCCGGTGCTTCGGTCGGCACCGGATTCGGACGGATAGTGGCCAGAATCTGGCAAATTTGGCCAGAAACAGCCGCCCTCCACTGTGCGGTCACTGTCGACGGCGATCGGGCCAGATTCCAACCGAATCACAATCGGAGACCAGCCGAGAAAGGACTGGCGGATTTGGCCGAAATCCAATCGCAATTTGGTTGGAAATGGCACTGCCACTGCCAACCCTATTTCCGGCCGAATTCCGCTAGATTCCAACCCCACTATTCGATCGGAATCCGACGTCAGACGGAGCGCTGACGAACGGTATGTCGATCGCGCCCAAGGCGGCGGCCGGCGGTGACCGGACGGTACAGCGAGGGCGGCAGCAACGGCGGTATGTCGCGGGTGTCACGCACGGATCACGGATTCCTCGTCGCGCAACGTAGCATTTCTCCATAGATAGATTACCATAATTCCATGGCAAAGTCGGATGATGAGTGATAGAACAAGAGCATAAGAGGCGAGCTCGGTGTCGCCGCAATGGCCAATATATGATTGAGTCACAATAAAGCTACCGAAGGTTGAGAGCCTGATGATCACGGCCGGTCCTCCGATCCTCCACAACTTCTTTGATTCTTCCAGCACCTGCCTGACTAAACTTTCTCCTCCTCCCTCAACCTTGTTATTGTAGTTGGAAAGCTGAACATCCTTCTTCTCTACTGTTGCACTCTCCATCATCACTTTGATCTTGATCTGCAAGAACATGCACTATCTTAACTTACAAGGTCACTCATTTATGCACATCAATATTCTCTCTCTTTTGGAATATTGGAAGTGGCTCATTTCTATATATAGAAGCTTTTGTAGTGGAATGCCATTGTGGTTGGCACAATGAGCAGCTATTCGTGTTGCCCTATGGCGCATATGGTCTTTGGGCAATTGGGCTTATTAAATAATCATATATAATCAAGTTTATAGGATATAAAATATAATTTAATATTATTTGATTAATTTATTTATTTGAAAAGAGTAAAATATAATAAATTTAATATTACTATATTATCCTTATTTAATTTATTTTAAATAAATTAAATTAAATTAATAATATTAATATTAATAATACTAATGATAATAATAAATTGATAATATATAAAAATAAGTATATTTTTTTAAATTTAAAATAAATTTATATATATTTTAATAAAATAATTTCTTAAAATAATTATTTTAATAAAATAATTTATTAAATTAATAAATATAATTGATTAATTTTATTTTTTAAAATTTAAACTAAATTATCTCTTTTAAATTTATAAATATTTAAATTAAAATTTATTAAATTAATTAACTCGGTTTCAATTAGGTTTTACAGTATATTTCAATTAACTCAGTTTTAAAATCAAAAGGTAATCATGAAAAAAATCGTTAATCATATTTCTAGGTTATAACTTATTTATTGATATGACAGTAATGCTACATTACTTAAGAATCGATCATAATCTGCATCAAATAAGGTTATCGTCCATAGTCTTAGACAGATAATCAAAATTATTATTCATAATCTTAGATAAATAATCAAAATTATCAACGACAATTCTCAATCAAAACGTCCTTAGGATATTAAGATGAGTATGTAAGGTGCTAGGACAACTGCTTAGGCTATCGAACACTTCAGACAGGCTCAAGTTGCATCACCGTCAAGCACTCGAGATGTTGAGACAGGCTCAAGTTGCCTAGCGCTTCAGATGTCGAGTCTCTGAGTCATGCCAAGTACCAAGGGCGGAGCAACCTTTAGCTATACCCGGGCTGTAGCACGGGGGTCCGACAGGCGACGAGAACAAAAAACTCTTAGATTTTGGAAGGAGAGAAAAAAAATTTAAGAACTAGCCCGGGTATATCGTCGCCGTAGTCCAAAAATTCGAATCAGCCCGGATAAATCACCCGGGCTTGTTCCGCCATTGCCAAGTACTCAAAAGTCTAGGCCAAGTTGGGAGTTGGATTGATGTAACGTGTAACAGTTTTGCTGACACATTTAAATTAGGTAAGTCAGGATCGGTGATCAAAAAGGATTGTTATCCCACAGTATCACTAGATAATCACTATCCATTATATATTTTTTAATTAACTTATTATACTTTGCCTTTTAGAGGGGCTCTTGGAGTAAAAATTTCCTCTTTTATCACAATATAATGCTGAAATAGTAATTTATAGTTCAAATCATCATGTCTAACGATATCCAACAGTGGATGTTACTCCACTAATTGATCATAAATATTAATTTTTCATCAAATGGAATATCATATTAATTTTTTATCATATGGAATATGATATTGCACTTAGTTGTTGCAATATACTCTCCATGTCACCTCCACCCTTCCACGAACCCTCAAGATCTTGTTGCCCATCGTCACCTTTCTCATGGCCATATTAATTTATCTGTCTTCGCCTACTTCAGCACTTCCTTCAGTCGACACTAGGTATAAATCAAATTTCCCTTCCATTGGCATCGTTCCCACTCTCACACTACGAAAATATTCGACATTAACGACGGAATTTTTCATTACTATTCGGTTGCTAAATGGTATTAACGATCGAATAGCGACGGAATTGTTCCGTTATTATATTTTTGGTCGTTGATATCATTTAGCGATAGAATTTAGATTAGTTGAATTGATTCAATTTTAGAATCTAACAAAAGCGAATTAATTCGACTGATCAGGATCATTAGTCAATTGGTGTTATTTTAGAAGCAAACAAAAGAGAATCAATTCAACTGATCAGGGTCATCAATCGATTGGTGTTGTTTAAGAAGCGAACAGAAGATAATCGATTCGACTGATTATAGTCATTAATTGACTGGTGCTATTTTAGAAGTAAACAAATGAAAATTGATACAACTAATAAGGGTAACCAGTCATCTGGTTCTATTTCAAAAGCAAACACAAGATAATTAATTCGACTGATCATTTGATCACTCAAGTCAGTCGACTGATTGACAAATCGATTCGATTGATATTTAAAAAATTGATAAAATCAGATAGAATTTTAAAAGGTTCAGAAGTCGTTATTTGGTTGTTAACTAAATCAGTCAACTGGTAGAAAAATCTATCGAATGAGTTTCAAAAAAAGCTAAGCAGATATAAAAGGAGAAAATTAGTTGTTGTAGGGTTGTTATTCATACTTAAAGCTTCAAGTGTTCATGCTCAAGTGCTCAACAAGCACTCTGGTGTTCTCCCACTCAACTTGGAGTAATCTTTTGAAGAAAAGGAAGCAAAACTCTTAAAATCCTTGTAAAAGTCTTCTTCTTCCTTATTTTTTCTGTTATTTCTCTTGTAATACCATTGTAATCTTATTGTAAAAAGGTTTCTCTACCTTCGATTTTGGTTCGAAAAGGAGAAGGTTTAGTGGAGGTGGATAGCTTGAAGTGGACCCTTGGATTAGTCACCTCAAAGATACGAATACCAAGAAAAATCAATGTGTTAACGTGCCTGTGTTGCGATGTGTCTTCACTTCAAGTTTCCATTGCCAAATCCCAACAAAGAAGTGAGCTATTCAACCCCCACCCCCCTCTAGCTCGCAAGGTCCCAATACTATGAACTTCTCTTTTTCGAATACCTTCCAGAGGCGAAGAAGCTTCTTACAACATTGTTCTTACAAGAACACAACAAGAAAACAAATATGAATACAAATCAAAGCAAAAATAACTTTACAAATGAAATCTTGCTTTGGACGCTTTCTTGTTACTTGAAATAATCTCTTGTCGATCCGAAAATATGCAATAGCACTTTGTCTCAAAATCTTCAAGAATCAGTAGCTTCAAATGACCACGAAATTCCTTTTCTAGGATCGTTATTAGGCTGATTTTCGTCTACCAATCGATTGCTACATTGGATCTGACTGTTTAAACCTGCAGAACGAATATTTTACTTGACTAATTGATAGCTCCTAGTCAAACTGGCCAATCATTCATGAACCCTTCTGTTCACTAGCCAAGGTTCAGCAATTGATTACTTGACATTAATCAATTGATTAGCCCCATCAATCGACTCTAAACCCTTTTGATCGTTGGCCAGAGTCGAGCAATCAATTGCACCAATCGATTGCTTGACACCAATTGATTGATCACTAGCAAATCCAAAAATTCAGGTTTGGAGTTTGTAAATCGATTGATGAACCTTACCAATCGATTGCTAACCCTATTTTCAACCTTTTCAAGGCTAAATTCAAGTTTGTCGGATATCTGATCGACCTCAACCTACCAAGATTTTCTTTGCCCAACATCTAGTTATTCATAACGTACTAGACTTTTCGTTGCTCAACATCCAGTCAACCTTGCCCTGCTGAGACTTCTTGTTGTGCAACTTCCGATCAACTTTGACCTGCTAGGACTTCTCGTTGCTCAACATTCCGCTAACCTTGATCTGTCAAGACTTTCGTCATCATCAAGTGTCTGATTCTCCATGATCCACTTGGACTTTTCCATCTCATACCAAATGTCTGATCCTTCATGACCTACTTAGACTTTCCGTCTCATGTCAAGTGTTCTATCAATCTTGATCCACTTGAATTTCTTTTTGCTAACTTTTTATTGGATTTTTGATCACCAAGTGTTCAATCAACTTTGACCCAATTGGACATTCCTCTTGCCAACTTTCAATTGGACTTCCGATTACTAAGTGTCCGATTAACTTTGACTCACTTGGACTTTTATCTCTATTAAGTATCTAGTCAACCTTGACCTACTTGACATCAAACTAACATATTGATCAAACATCGAAATCTAACTTGAGTCAACCTGAGCTTGGTCAACCTTGATATGAGATCGATTGCACTAATAATCTCTCGATCACTTTTTGATGTTTGACAATATGTTTAAGTTAGACTAATTCATTAGTCCAAGTTACTTCTTTATCCTTCTTTTCATGGCAAAGCAGAATAAGAGTTTTATAGCTTAAACCCTACATTCTTCCCCTTTGGCACACATTAAAAATCTTTTTTCAAGATTAATTCGTCTTATCCAATCCTTCCTGACTTATCTAACTCATGCCTTGAAGGTGGACCTTCCCCTCAAAGCATGCTCTATCTTCAACCAGTGCACCAACAATGATTTTGAGTTCCTAAACATTTAGGAAACTTCAAAAATCCAAGTCATGAGGTTAAAGCTCCAATCTTGAATCTAACCCTCCTTTTCAAATCCTCGTACTTCTCTTTTTACTATCCCTTTTCATGTTTTCTTCGAGAGAACCTCTTTGAATACTTATCCAAGTATATCAAAGGGTTATGGATTGCTAGGAACCCTAAAATGAGATTTAATGGTTGAAATAAATTCATTTTAACTAAAAATGTAGCTATTAATTTATTGGTACATGCATTAATTGATTGGTAACTAATACCAATCGATTGGTTTATCTAAATTTTCAATTTCAATTTCAGATCAAAATTTAAAAATTTAAAAATAATTATATAATTTTTTAAAAAAATCATTAAATTTCGTATAAACATTACTTATGCCACTATCAAAGAAAAATAATTTTCTAAGAAAATGCATCTTATTTTTAAAGAATGATACAAAGTTAGAAATCATTGAAAACTTCAATGTTTTACTCTAACTTTATATCAATTTATTCAATGGTGATTTCTATCAACAAATAGGTTTTTCAAAATATTTTTAAAATTATTTTTAAAACTAATTTTCAACCATGATCTATGGGCTAAATGTGCATGACTTGTATATTTGCTTTTCCAATGATTGGTTTGATGAAACTAATGCTCACTTTGATACATCAATTGCATTTTCAAGTTAGTTCATCATCCTAACATTTCACTTGTATTTAATGTATCTCAATATACATATAAGTTAATCCTATGATTCTTGTGAGATGTAAAATATGTTTTCCCTAAACTAAGATATTATGCATCTCTAACTAAACATTTTAAATTTGATCATTCTACCTAGGATGTCAACTAATGTCTTTATCCTTAATTTTAAAAAATTTAAATAATGCATATAAATGAGTATGACATACAATGCATATCTTTCAAAAAGAATTCTAAATCTATAATTGTAGCAAAAGGTAGAATCTGTCACTCCAGCGGTCTTACACGGTGGGCTCCACGATCATATGTGATGAGGTAAATTGAAAAGTTGTAGTTGGCCACTATGCAGAGGGCATTTTTCTTGGCTTTGTCGAGTTTCGATCCTTGCCCATTGTAGCAATATCTGCCCTACAGTAGCCAACTCAACCCTATCCCGGGGGTAATTCTAAATCTATTATAACTTAGGTGATGCATGTATGACGTGACATGTATCAAATATCATGACAAAATATAATATTTGTATATGCTATGATGCTTTGACATGTAATATGACACAATCATGGTAGTTATGGTTCATAAAAAAATACCTAGATTTTTATCTAAATGTCATCAACTAATCAACAAGCCAAATCCACAATTTGACATAGACGATCATATCTCCCTCGAATATGCCAAAACCTTAAGCTTAGCACTTCTTGAATTCTATCATACTTTGTCAATTTGATTAATCCAAGACTTCAATTATTATTGACACCCTATAAAATTCTCAAGGATAAGATTTACATCTTCATTGTCAAGATATCATAATACCTTGAAAATGTCTTAAAATATCAACTTTACTATGGTTGGGTTAACTATTCTTCCAATTAGATTTGACACACCCTATACTCATCTAGTGTGAAGAAATCACACTCTTAAGAACCCAATACATATTAGAGCTCCGTCATTGCACAAGGTACTCACTAGAGATAACTTCATTAGATACTTTCCAAATGACTCTCCTAGGCTTCTTAGAAGCCTTAGTTATGCTAGTCTCCTTAAAGTCAATACTAGGGATAACATCTCTTATAATCTTGACTTGACTCTTTGATGTAGGATTAATTCCATAGCTATATGAAACTCTGTGATATAAGGTCATATTTTTCTTGGACTTACATTTATATCCCAAACCTATATAATCCATAGAAGACTCTTGTCTTTCCAAACCTAGGTCTTGCTTCTTGAACTCTTTAAATTATTTGTCATTTTCTTAATGGTCTTTTCTAACTTATCAAGTCTTGACCTCAAAACTTATTTTTCATTTCTAATTCATTAATCCTTGACTTCTCATTTCAAACTTGATCATTTCTTTTTCTAGGCATGTATCTAGTCTTCTTAGAATTTTTATCTAGATCCTTTCTATGTTAATGCAATCGTACCCATGAGGTATAATTTTAATGGTTGACATCAGTAAAGCTTAGAGCAAGTATAAGATATCTCACTTGTGCATTAAGTGTGCAGGAAAGTCCTTATAGATAAGAAGGTCAGATTTAGAAAAGGCAAATCCAACAAAGTTGAGAAGCAAACTCTTGACAAGAGAAAGTCCTTACAGGTTAGAAGGCCAGATGTGAGGCAAATGAACTCCAAGAAGGTTAATAATTAGATTCTTGATAAGAGAAAAAAATGAGTGCATCACGGATTAGATGCGCAAGAGGTAATTTAGATGAATTCAGTAAAAACTTCCATCAGTCGATTGATAATGATATTCAGTTGACTGATGTTGGTATAAGTTGATTGGAAGGTAATAAGAAATTGACTGATACTGCATTTCAGCTTAGATTTTACATGCTAGTTGACTGATAACTATGTTAGTCGGATTGATTTGAGGATCGATTCGACAGATAAGGAACATCAGTCGACTAATTCTATTTTGGAAGCAAATAGAAGAGATTCGATTCAACTAATTCACCACATCAGTCGGCTAATTCTGTTTCAGAAGCAAACAAAAGAAAATTGATTCAACTGACTTACCACATCAGTCAACTGATTCTATTTCTGAAGCAAATAGAAGAGAATTGATTCGACTGATTCACCACATTAGTTGATTGATTTTATTTCGAAAGTAAACAAAAGAGAAATGATTTGATTAGTGACTCTATCCATAATAGTCAACTGACATTTAAAATTTGACAAAATTAGACACCATTTCAAATGGTTTAAAAGTCATTATTTGATTGCTGAATAAACCAGTTGACTGATATGAGAAATAAGTTGACTGATCTTAAGCAAAGCTGAGCAGGTTTAAATGGTAAAAGTTAGCTATTGATGGCCATTGTAACACCCGTATTATTTTCTCCTATTTTTAGACTTTGATTAGATTTAGAATAGAAGGAATTTTATTTGGTAATTATGTTATATACATATATGGTGAAAATATTCATCTTTCGAAGACGAATCGAACAAAATTTATTTGAACCAAAATGGAGGTTGTTTGATTATCGAACCAAGTGAATCAAGATTGAATCAAGTTAAACTAACTTGATTTGGTTTATGCTGGAAGAGGTTCTGATAGGATAAAATGAATGAAAAGATTCATCTCGTGAAGACGAATCCAACAAAACTAATTTGGATCAAATCGGAAGTCGTTTGATTAGTGAACCAAGCGAACCAAAATTAAATCCGGTTCGCTACAGTAATAGATTCAATTGTTTTAATAAATCCTAGGTTTTAATTGGGTTTAATCGATGGTTTAGATTTAATCGGGTTTACTGTGCATTCCCTATTAAAACTATGCGCGACTGTTCACCGCAACCGCGTCTCGCGCAGCCTGCGCCCGGTCCGCCGCCGCCCGATTCTGCCGGCGAGGAACTCGGAACGGACCAGAAGAAGGCTTTAAAAAGCAAGCCGTGTAATCCCTAGCCACCAACCAGCCTCCTCCCACAGCTGCCGCCCGCCGTGTGAAGACGCCCTCTGCCGCCCGCCGCGTAGAGAAGCAGAGCAGCCGCTGCTTTCCTTCGCCAGAGAAGAAGGAAGCAAAGACGAACGCCGCCTCTGATACCCTGCAGCCCACGCGATCACTGTCGCCTTCCGTTCGCGACGTCCTAGCCGCGACGCGCCGCCTCCTCTGTTTCGCTGCCGCCGTGTGAAGACTAGCCGCCTCTACCCGACGCCATCTTCGTTGCACAGCACCGCCGCACCTCCTTCGCCTGAAGACGCGCTGCCGTCATCCCCTGCTCGCGCCGCCTTCGTCCTCGTCCAGTCGACGCCAGACAGTCGACGCTGCCGCCGACCTCACGATCCCTTTTTCTCCCGGAGAAGACGAGAGCAGCCAAAAGCGGGCCGCAACATTTGCAAGTAATTAGATTTATTATTTAAGGTTAGTTTAATTAATTAAGGGATTGTTTAATTAATTAATCTAGTTTAATTAGATATTAATCAGTAATTTATTTGATCAATCTAGTTAATTAATAATTAAGGTTAGGTTGATTAATCGGATAATTAATCTGGTTAATGGAATTATTAATCGGATTAATTAGTAATTAAGGTTAGGTTGATTAATTTAATTAATGAAATATTATAATTGGTTAATTAATCATTAATGATTAGTTAGTGATTAATTAGTATATATTTAAGGGATTGGTTAGATCATGGATTAATAATTGATTAATGAAGTATTGCGATAATTAATGGATAATTAATCAGAGGATTAGATCAGGTTAATTCAATGATTACGGTTAAGTCATAATTGTGATTTCTACTAGGTCACACAGAGAAGGCACTATAACACTTCGGAGAAGATCTTCAATTTCATAAACCCTAGTGTCGAAAACCTAGACAAGATAAGGTAAGTACATCTCTCACCTGCAGTATGAGTTGTTCCGTTACTTTCGTTATTGTTTCTATGATGTGATTTGATAGAGCATGCATACAGTATTCCTGCCATGACATCATTTTAAGTTAAAGCATGTGTAAATTGTTTCTTTCCAAATTGCATGATATAAGAAGT
>JBBMKF010000007.1:7654807-7665433 GCA_037834155.1 Curcuma caesia | reverse complement strand
GCAGATCCATCATCGCCCCTGCCAACGACAGAAGCTTCATGCCCAAATGGTAGCGGAAACGAAGACATAGAGAAGAAAGTTGCTTACGGCTTACCCTTCGTCAAAGAGATCGCCGACGAGCAGAAAAGAGGAGCCGATCTTTAGCTCGGAGGAGATAATGAGAGGAAGGTCCTAGGAGTTTCGGAACGGGAGTTACGAAGAATTTAAACAGGAAATGAATCAAACAGGTTGAAGTGTCATCCTGTTCAACCCCGTTTAATTTAATTTATGAAGAATTTAACCCCATTTGACATCTTTAGTTTCTTAGGTTACTTGCAATGTACCTTTTAAATTAAATCGATTCATTTTCAGTTTAAATTCTTCGTAACTTCCGTTCCGAAATGCCTCGCCGGCTGAGCATGAACTATTTCTTCCTCCTTCTGTCCTTCCGCCGTTTCTTCTCCAATCCATGCGCGGGGGAGAGTGAGAGAATACGAAGAGGCGATTTTGCTCTGTTGCTCGATTGTGGTTGCGAGGATGGCTCGATCCGTGTGCGTCATCCTGTTCCTCACCTTCATCACTGCCGGCATGATCCTCGGTCCGTTTCTTTTTTCCCTGTCCCTACCATGTCCTCGGCGTCTCGTTCTCTCAATTTGATATGTGCCGTCTTGTTATCGTTTTTTGAAATCATGGTCAGTATGACACATCTTGTCAGAATCGATATGTATGCTATCTTTCCAGTCCTATTTATAAAGAATGCCAAGCACCGTATTTCATCCATGAAAGGTTCCAATTTGTACAAGAATGTGAACCTATTAGGTACAAAATTATTGGAACTAATAGTGAATCATGAATTTATATTGGAAAATTAAGTTTAAAAGGAAGTATGGAAAGGTAATTGATG
The DNA here is from genome assembly GCA_037834155.1 of Curcuma caesia. NCBI lineage: Eukaryota > Viridiplantae > Streptophyta > Magnoliopsida > Zingiberales > Zingiberaceae > Curcuma > Curcuma caesia. The sequence continues at coordinate 7,664,550 of JBBMKF010000007.1, read as the reverse complement.
CTAAGTTTTTCTTATCTTTATTATGCCTTCGCAAAATGGACATATTGTCAACATTGCCAATATTTATACACTGATTTTGATGTGCCGTGCGGCTAAGAGATTAGTGAAGGAATCAGTAAGTTGATCAACATAATGCATATGAAACAGAACAAAGTTACTTGTTTTGAATTTGAGAACGAATAAACTGGAAATCAATCTTAATGGCCTTCATGTGGATGCCGAAAACTAGAGTTTAACATGGATAAAGTTATGCTAACATTATTTACAATCAATTGTCGATGGAGCAACCAGACAGAAGCTAAGTTCTCATAGCAACTTCTGAACCCAATGAGCTTAGCAATTGTATGACTACAACTCTTTATTCAGCTCCAGTAGAGGAATATACCACAGTTTGCTATTTCTTGGAGGACCCACTAATGATGTTGGACGGTAAGCTAACTGGCATGGAGGCCCATGGATGGAGTTGGCTAAAGAAGGACATGGTTGATGGTTTCTTTGAGGTAGCAATTAACTTTCTCAGCACTTGACCAAAATAAGCGAAAGATACTGTAGAGCATCATTGACCTATCAATATTGAGAAAATCTATAGAAGACAAGCCAGTTACCAGTTGACATGGATGAGGTTTGGAAAGTAGGCTTGGGTTTAGGCATGACGTGTTACCAGCAAACATTGGCTCAATTTCGAAAGTTATCACAAATGTTGACACTGATTTTTTCCTCCATTGAAGTTTGTTTCATAAGATTGATTGCCCCTTATTATTGCTTCTGTTTTTTCCCTCCCAAAATGGATATGATTGACTTGAGGGTCTACAGATTTGTGTTGTATTAAGATATTATTGTATTAAGACTGTATTAATGTTGTATTCAGATATTTTGATATGTGGTGTATTCAGATTAATGTGATGTCTTTTGATATGTGTTGTATTTTGATGTTGGTGTATTTTGATATATAGAGAACAATGTGATTGTAATATTGTATTTATAGATTTTGATATATAAACAGGAAATTCAAAAAAAAAAATTATACTAATATAATTAATTAATAGGGCTAATAATCCGAGAATTTTTTTTATTTTTTTTGTTAAATTAGCGACGGAAAAATAAAATCCGTCGCTAATACACGATTTTTTTTTATTTTTTTTCTTAAAATTAGCGACGGATTTTATATTTCCGTCGCTAATTAACGACGGCTTTTATAATTCCGTCGGTAATAAATGATTTTTTTATTTTTTTTCTTAAAATTAGCGACGGATTTTATTTTTCCGTCGCTAATTAGCGACGGATTTATAAAATCTGTCGCTAATAAACGAATTTTTTTTATTTTTTTTCTTAAAATTAGCGACGGATTTTATATTTCCGTCGTTAATTAGCGACGGATTTTATAAACCCGTCGCTAATAAATGATTTTTTTAATTTTTTTTTCTTAAAATTAGCGACGGATTTTATATTTCCGTCGCTAATTAGCGACGGATTTTATAAACCCGTCGCTAATAAATGATTTTTTTTAATTCCGTCTCTAATTAATTAGCGACGGATTTTATATTTCCGTCGCTAATTAGCGACGGAAATTTAAAATCCGTCGCTATTAATTAGAGACGGAATTAAATTTCTGTCGCTAACTTTAGAGACGGAATTTTACATCCGTCGCTAATAATTAGAGACGGAATATTAATTCCGTCGCTAATTAGCGACGGAAATTTGTATTCCGTCGCTAAAGTGACGTCAGCGACCAAATTTTACGCGACGGCTGATTTCCGTCGCTATTCGGTCGTTAAGCTATATTAGCGACGGAATAGCGACGGAATTGGTCCGTCGCTATTTCCGTAAATTTTTGTAGTGCAAGTTAAAGCCAACCCGATAATTGTAAGATCATATCTCGATGGTTCTAACATGTTTAATTTCAGGCCGAGCTTGGAGAGAGTCCAACAACCCAAACAAGAAATTAAACTCCAGTTCTAACCATATTATCGAAAGGTGTCAGCTTTAATTATTTGTAAAGGATTTTCAAGTCTCATCTTCTTTTCATACAAACAATTAAATTATCTAATGACATGGCAATAGATGGTATAGCATAATTAATGTAACTAATCATGGCAAATGTCATGGCATAACATAATTAATGCAACTAATTATGACTATTTTCAGCCAAAGTTATCGTAAATCTTATTTAATAAAATATGGTAAAGAATCTCATTTCATAAATCAAAATTCTTTAATTAAATTAAAAAATAAATTTTCATATTTAATCGCATATTTTATTTTAGAAAATATAATCTTTAATTAAGAGAATTTAATTAATTAGGAAATAAATTTTCTGATCTAAATTTTCTATCAAATTAGAAAATTCTATAATTAAAAATTTTAAATTAAATATCAATATTTTCTTTGAAGAAATAAATTTTTAATTAAAAAAATTTATTTAATTAGAAAATAAATTTCCTAATATGAAATTTCTTAACAAATTAAGAAATTTTTATAATTAGAAAGTCTGAATTAAATTATAAAAAATTTTCTATTTTAGGAAATAAACTTTTAATTAAAAAATTCTAATTAATTATGAAACAAATTTTCTAATATGAAATTTCTTAACTAATTAGGAAATTTCTATAATTAGAAATTCTAAATTAAAATCTTAAAATTTCTGAAATTAAATTTACGACTAACTACTACACGTAAAATAATTTTACGCATATGCCCTGCACAATTAGACTCTAATACCACTGTTAGGATTATCCCGGTGCAATGTGCGTATTTACGTGTTTCGAAAACGTACACAACAGAAATAAAATAAATAATTAACTGCTAATTATTATCACAATACACACATGATATAAAAGGAAATAACATATACAAGGCATGGTAGGAAATTAAAATTTTCTGAATAATAAATTATTCTACACACATAATTAAAATTTATAGAAAATAAAATAATTTTGCGCATACCTCGCAGATGATGATGCTGAGCAGTGTTGACATCTATCGAGCGATCCTCGTCAGAGTCCCACCTCTACTAGTGATCCACGCCAAGCTCTCGTTTGGATGACTTCGGAAGCCACGAGTCGTGTCATCGTCTTCGGTACTAATCGATGATCAATGACGATTGAATCGAGAGAAGCATTATTCCAGAAACTACGCAACAACGTTTGTCACGATCGTTTTGGGGCTTTCTATCACCGAGAATCGTATTCTCGATGTAGTTTTGGTGGTCAACCTTTGACTGTCGATTTGGGACAAATAATCGAAACATTTCCGACGTTGATGAAAATTTTTTTGGAAACTTCACAAGCTTCCAGTGGCAGCAAAACTCGATAACAAAACACTAGAGTTAAACCGGTAGCGATTTCACAAATCGTTATGGGAAAAAAAAACAAAACAAGGTATCTTCTCTTCTCTATACGGACAAACAAGGCCTGCCCTAGGTTTCCGGTGGTTCTCACAGATGAAGAAGACAAAGAGTGGTGTCAAGGTTTACTTCTTCTCATGACCGAAGCAGAACAGTGGTAGCCACCTAACTTCAATCGTGTTCTTAGAGAAGAAGAATCAAGCCGGCAGCGTTCTCGTGGAGAAGGAAACACTAGGCCGGTGGGGAGAAACCCTAAAATCCACCACACTCCACACCGCGAGAGGAGGAAGAGGATCGCGTGACATCCGGACCGTTCTCCACCAAAAACCCACAGCAGAGGGCGCTGGAGGCGGTGACTCTGGCGATGGCAGATCCAGCAGCTCTGGGCGAGTAGTGCATGATTCTGGTGATTTCCTAGGATGAAGAGAACTAGCAGCTCCGGCGATGATTTCTTCCTCTCCAGTGAAAGAAAACGGCGCCACGCGGTGTCAAACTCGCGAGAAGAAAACGAGCAGCGGCGGTATGTCAATGGGAAGCCTCCTTCGGTCAGCAACACAGCCGGCATCTCCATTGCGTGGACGCCAAGCAAGAGACGGCGCATCGCGAGAGGGAGAGGAACAGGTGCTCGACCAGGGGAAGAAGCCTTGTTCATGCTCTACTTTTGCCGCGGGCCATGAGAAGCTACAGGATCAGCGTTTAAACTCGAAATCAAACCTAAATCCTAAATCACTGTAACAAATAGGCGGCTAGGGTTTTTGGGCTGAACCAGCTGCTGATTTTGGTTTGTTACTATAGCAAATCGAATTTCTAGGGTTCACTGTAGCAAACCCTAAATCACTTAGTTCACTAACCAAACAAACTCTGATTTAATCCAAACTAGTTTTGTTCACTTCGTCTTTACAAGACGAAGCTTCTCATCATTTTTGTTTTGCCAAAATATCTTCTATCGCGAACCAAACCAAGTTGGTTCAATTCGGTTCAAAACTGAATCATTTGGTTCACTAGTCAAATGACCTCTGATGTGAACAAAATCAGTTTTATTCATTTCGTCTTCGTAAGATGAATTCCATCATATTGTCCTTTGTCTGGTCTAACTAGACTTTATTTCTCTCATTCTGAGAATCTAATTCTCAAACTCGTTTTAAGTCCTTCGGAGAACTTGTAGTGCGTGTGACCCAATAGGTTCCTGATTATGTTGGCCGTCCGTAATTAACCATTAATTATGAAACGATCATGAGTGACACCTAGTAGTACATCATGATTCCTAATTGATCGGAAAATCAATGATTGATTTCAGAACATCTTCTAAACCCTTCAGCAGCTACACTGAATCGTGTCTCATTCCTTTCATTGTCTTATACCCGCTTGGTTCAGGACATAGTCTATGTGTTGGTCCCCACTAGACTGACTACGTCACACCTAGCTCAAGCTGATTCTTGTCCTGTGGATTCAAGTTACTTGTACATGCGTCCAAGAGTACTGTACTTTTGACATGTAATGCTTTAACCAAAGACTTTTAGTAACAATCCTGACAAGCGGCTGCAAGGTATACATCTCCTTTTTCAAGGAGCGGTAAAATCCTCTGTGGGCTATTCAAATACCTTCGGACACTTTGACTTATATCCAATCATCTCAGGTCCACACCTCCTCAGATATATTTACTTAAGATGTCAAAGTATAAGCCTCCATGATTAAGGTGACTTGAATACCGCAAGTCAAAGGAAACTCGCATTTAAGCTGCACTGAGATCTTCATTGACATATATATATTGAACCATATGAAGTCTCAAGGCAGGTCACTCCAATGAACTGGTTACCTTTAACCAGTATCCACGTTTAACTCTTAACATTCAATGTCTCCAGCAATGAGATCAGCTGCTTGGCTTACCAAGGAGTCTAAGCGTGCTAGTCTCGATAAAATCGATGACGTTCGTACTCATCAATTCCTCGACTAGGGATAATTTTAATACATTCATAATTGCACATGTAGAGATGCTCATGAGTTGTGATCCAATCATAAATTCTTTCATGCTATGAATCGTATTGCGGACATTCAATATTTGAGTTTAAGATTCAATCAAACACATATGAAATGTGCACTCAAACAGTGAATTGCTATTTATACAATAAATAGTATAACAGTAAGGCGATTATCTTAGAACACATCTCAAATCTAACACACTCTCACTTGGCATAAGGTCAATCGCTATGGTATCCAATACCACATGTCTCTATATGTTTCTCAAATTTACTTTGAGATAGAGATTAAAGGATCCGTAAATTTTCTTTCGATGGAATTCTTCTTGATTGTATTTCTCTTCTACAAATGATCTTTTGATATATTAATTTCGTCGAAGCACGTGTTTGGATCGATGGTGAGACCTAGGTTCCATCGCTTGTGCGATTGCTCCATTATTATCGCAGTAAGCAAATAATGTGTCGACAATGCTTGAAACTATTCCAAGTTCAGAAATGAACTTCCTGATCCAAACTGCTTCGTTTGCTGCTTCACAAGCTGTAATTGTGTCTTATTTGAAATATTTTTAACTTATTGCGTCATAATTTAAAATGAATAGGTATCCAAACTGAGACTCGAAATCATCCTGATATGTCTAGTAGTTGGCATCCGTATACCTGCATGAAACTATATCACTTTCTCCATGTACCAAAATAAATTCTTATTTCTTCGCAAGTACTATAAGAATTATCTTGACAGTCATCCAATGATCCATTCCTGGATCTGATCGGTATTCGCTCATGACATTCAGAGCACACGATACGTTTGGTCTCATACACATCATAGCATACATGATTGATTCTATTACCGAAGCATAAGGAATCGTACTCATGTAAATCCTCTCGTCTTTTGTCTGTGGACACGTAGACTTTGAAAGGTGATCCTTTCTCACATTCAAGTATGCTAAATCCTTTTTAGCATCTTTTCTATTTATGTAGACTGCGAAAAATCAAGTAACCTTTTGATCTATCTCTATAGATCATAATCTCGGAGATTTAGGTCACTTTTTTCATGTCTTTCATAGAAAACATTTGAAATCATCCTCAATTAGGAAGAAATAGATGATGAATGAAAGGTGGCACGCCCGAGGAGATGAGCATGATCAAATAAAAAAGATTTTACCTTTTTTTTTTTACGTAGTCAACTTACTCTTAAAGTAATGATAGAATGATAATATATTTAATAGTTTATTTAATTATTTATGTTAAAATTTGAATTTATTATAAGAAATTTTTATAAAATCGATTCGAATTATTTTTAAAATTAATTAAATTATAAAAATAAAAAATAAAAAATAAAAATTAATCAGATGATAAAAATCAAATATTTAAATTAAAAAAAATACGCAATCAACTCAAAAGATTATATATATATTTTTTAAATCATTTTTTCTTATTTTTCGTCCACTTTTTAATTGCCTTTTGCGCATTGTAGGGCTTAGTCGGGCACGTCTCTTCACTGATTCGAAAACGCGGGACCGGCCGATCCGCTCGCTCAATGGCGACCGGGGAGGAGACGAACGAAGCGAAAGGGCAAATCGAGGAGCGAGGGGAGGAGAGAGAGACGTCCAGATGCAACAGTATCCAAAAGGCGGAGACCATGGCACCTTGGGAGCAGCACGCTGGCGTAATCAGTCTCCCTCGCTACGACTACGCTGCCCCCTCCTCTCTTCTCGACCGTTCCCGATCCGGATTCCTAGTAACCTGCCCCATCAGTGAGCCCCGTTGCCATATCTCGATCTACGATAGCTGTAAAATTAGAAACCCTGGAATATGATTGCTAATTTGTTACTCTGCTCTATCGTACTTGGAATCACGATTTTTTTTTATTGCTATAAGTTGAAGAAGAACATGAAGTTCTATTTAGCTCCCTAATTTTTTTTTCTTTCTTGTCCTTAATAACTTGTATAACTTCAAAAAATATATTCATAAGCGAGAAGTTACAAGGAAACACGACAAAGATTAAGAAGAACAGCACTCAATAGATCTGTATTTTATTTTATTTTTAAATGAAGAACGGGAATGGATACCTACCCTTTGCACTCAAATAAATTGGAGTCGGAAACTACAATAGGTTGGCTCTTTCATATGTAAACTATCAAAGTTAGCATTTTTCTTAAGGCATAAGTGTATAATCCACTGGTACCTGGACATATTATGTAATCATTATCTTGAGCAGTTGAGTAGCTATGCTAGGTATTTAGAATGACATACCAAAGTAAGTCTTTCAGATCCGGATTGTTATGTCACGTGTCATTATTTATTATTAGGAACAAATGAGCTCGTAATCTGGAAAATATAATTAACGGTGCCAATTAATGGGCTGATATGCCCAGGCCAAATCTGTCATACTCAGCACAATCCACCTTCACCACAGAACACATTCAGTTATTTTTAAAGGAGTTTCAATCAGCGTATGCCATGTGATATGGGTCGGCAAATAAGTTACTTTACACAAATGTGTTGACTTGCCAGAATGCAGTAGTGAGATTGAGGAATGACATCCTAAGTAATAGGCCATCCAATATACCATCAAGTGCCGAACTGCAATCTTCAGTTTTTGACAATATATTATAATATCATGTTGTTTGTTACAGAAAATAATATTTCTTGTCTGGATTGAAGAACAAAGTAAATGATTGTATTGACTGTATCAAAAGTCTCCACAGTTTGTAAGGAACAATCTTCCGAATCATGTTGGAGCATACTTCAAAGTTTATTTAGCATTTCCAAATGTTTCAAAGTAAGTTGGTTTGTGAAAACAGATAAAATTAAGGTAATCCAAGGATGTAATTCTCCCTTTCAGTTGTAAAATGCAAAGATTCAAGAGCTTAATCCTCTAAATGGTAGTTGATTCAGCAAGAGGAGTGTAGGTTCAATCAAAATTACACACCTTTTCTTCATAAGCTATGGTCTTGAGCAATTCAAGTATCTTTTCATAATTGATGCTATTGAAACTTAAACAAAATGTCAAGCTGAGATTCATTATATACTAGTTTTTTATAATTTATCACAGCTGCTAAAATTGCCAATAAAAATTTCTAAAAACTTGATGGTCCTCACAGATGATGAGATTACTTATGACATTATGTGATAATTCAGTCTAGGTGTTACTCAATCAATTCAGATGCAATGTATCCTTTTTTTTTTATTGGGATGAATTTGCATGAAGGTGCTTCTATTAATGAGAAAAGGTGTTTCATTATCTGGGTTGCTTTCATCCTTTTATTATAATCTAGGCATGAGTTTTGGAACTTATATGTGGCATGTGGCTATCTAGCTAATATTACTTCTCCTTGTGCATAAATCTTTGCAGAACGGGAGAAAAGTGCCACCAAAGAAGCAATGTCTCTTCTTGGAGAGGTTACCCTTCATTTCTTTCCACTTTTCCTTTCTCCTCATTGTGCTTTGAATAGCTTGAGAATGTTTACATAATGTATGAACAAATAGGGCTATTAGCTAATACCATGGATTTAAATTTTGTGTTGTGTAAGTTGGCACGAGAGGAATTTATCATTCTGTCCATTGGCCGACGACACTATATTGGCACAGCGACCGCGAGGTCATTGCGGGGTCACGACGGGGTCGCGACAACCTCGCGAGGTCGCGGAGGGTGCTGTGACCCCATGATGGCCCTTCTTAAGGTGACGGAGGGTGCCGCAGTAGTTTTTTTTAAGCTTATAATTTTAAAAATAATTTTAAAAATTAATAAAATTCGTAAACATTTATAATAAATTTGAAAAATATAAAATTTATAAATTCATTTAAAAAATAATTTAAGGCCTTCGAATAATTTTATAATTATTTTTAAGACTTCAAATAATTTTATAATTTTAGATTTAGTTTTGAATTTTGAATTATTTATTTTTTAAAATAATTTTTAAATTTATACCTTTTTATAGCAATTGCAAAAATTTAATAGACATTATTTTATGAGAAAATATTAAAATATGAACTCAACACTTGAAATATAATATCAATAGTTAACATATATAATAATAAAATATTAATAAAATTAATTTTTAATTAAGATATACTTATATTTAAAAATTTAAAAAAGTATCAAAATCATATCGATATGACACTCTATATGGTACCAAAATTATATTATTTCAGTCTGGGATTGAAACTCCGACATAATTTGAAATTTTAAATCTTGGTTAATACTATTGTTTATGTTTTGAACTGGTACAATTTGGTGAACTCCCTTTTATGAATTTTGCTCATCATGCATCTTCTATACTTCCAAATGTGTTACTTGAACTCAATTATGCTCATGAGTATGGATGTAGGTGCTAAACACCCTGTAGTTTCTAGTGAGAACATCTAAGGATATCTACACATTTGATGCAATATTCCCTTACCAAAGTTGTTTTGTATTTTCA
>JBBMKF010000007.1:7587522-7624646 GCA_037834155.1 Curcuma caesia | reverse complement strand
GATCTTGGAAAGCTGAGAAAAAATAAGCAAATTTTAGATATGCAAAGTAAACACCAGAAGCCTGTTGATGACATAATAGTTACATCAGATTATGTTCATGAGCCTCCACAAAAGATGCAAAATGTAACATCATCTGAACACTCTACGTCTAGCTATCGTAGTTTGGAAGTTCAGGCACAATTGAGTATAGGAAGTGGAAGATGATTCATCAGTGACCAAGCTTCTTACTACCTTCTGAATAGTTTGTATTTTCATAAATAAATTGATAAGCCTAGATTTATATTAATACATGGGACATCAAGGATTTTATCCTCTAAATAATTGTTACATCAGATTATGTTCATGAGCCTCCATTAAGGATGCAAAATGTAACATCACCTGAACACTCTACTTGTAGGTATCATAGTTTGGAAGTTTAGGCACTATTGAGTATAGAAAGTGGAATATGATTCATCAGTGAACAAGCTTCTTAAAAGCTTCTGAGTAGTTTGTATTTTCCTAAATAAAAGGATAAGTCTAGAGTTGTATAATACATGGGACATCAAGGATTTTATTCTAAGATACTGACTCTATGCACATTTCATATGAAAGATAGTCTTTGTATTCTGTGTGATTTTGTCAATATAATTTGTTTGGATAAATTTTGGGCAATAGCCCTTACAAGGCCTTATTTTTCAAAAAGTCAAACGATTACCTCAACTTTCCTTGATATTGTTCATAAATGAATTTTTATTAATAAAATATTTGTGTTTGTTTCTTTAGATAATCAATGGTGGTGAAGTTGTGATATGTACCGTGTTTAAAATCTCGATCTTGTGTTGTTTCATCTGATACAGATAAAACATTTCGTTCCACCCACGGACAGGCACGAGCACAAGCATAGCTCCAGTGCTGGCACGACGTGAGGTCCCACGGAGCGTCGCACTAGCCCCGACGACGCTTCCGGATGTGTCACGATGGTCTAACGACGTGTCACACAAATCTTAACCATCAATTTGCCTATGCATACAATAATCTTAATCTATTCAAGCATAAGGAGCACTTCTATCCAGAGTGACGTCAATTTGAACCTTATGAATTATACCATGATATATGAAAGAGCCCAATTATGCAGGCATTATGACTGGTTTCTTCATTCTATGCAGGCATTATTAATTATACCATCACACTTATGTTTTGTACATCTGGGTTACTTCCAGAACTTTGAAAAATAAATAAACGTGAAAATAGTGAGATGTCAAAGGAAACAAGTAATCTGTAACTAAGGGAACACCATTAATCATCCATGAAATATCCTTGCAATTATCTACATAACAATATACAAGATTTACTTACCTGAGCATCACCCTCCTCACTGTTTTCCCCAGTCTCGGATCCAGCAACAACATTGGGGCTCAAATGATTGCTAGAAACAGCATTATTGTCAGAGGCATTTGTAGCATTAATCAACTGCATGTAGACAAGGCAACCTGCCATCAGATATTTCACAAATTAATTGGATTCGACCTCTATGAATCAATTTGCATTAAGTAAGATAAACCTACACAATGCTTCCTCCAAACATGCTGCCATAAGTTTCGTAACTCATCCCTCCTTACAGGTTTTAATAAAAAAAAATCCACAGCACCCTTAAGCATGCACTTCAGCACTACGCCAATGGAATCTTGAGTAGACATCACTGTGTAAGAAAGAATTCTAGATATCACAACAGGAAGACCCAAATATATGGCAGGAACTAGTTTACCTCTGACTCTATTAGCATGTAAAATGTCATGACAACAGGAAACTCATTTCTCTCATGTAAGATATCCACCACTACAATACTACATACTACAATGAGATTGAAATTCGATTGGCACGTTCAAAATCTTCATTGGTTGAAAGACGGAGTAACTCTACCGTGTAGAAAGGCATAGAGAATTAAGTATACAGGAATTCAATTGAAGACAGGACAAACAATAAAACAATCGATGAATTAACGGGTTAAAGTTAAAGTTTCCGTTTTGATTCAATCACTTTTTCGAAAATTAAAAGATTATGCATGATGGAATTGACCATTCTTACATAAGAACAACAACTACTAGGCCGGTCGAAAGTTGAGTTTACTTGTATTGCGACTTACTTATGACCGGAATGTTCTTGCGCTCCTCGGCAGCCACAATTCTTGATAGGAGTCCAATCCCAGAAAGCGAAGGCATCTCGACCTCGGTAAGCACAAGATCAAAGTTGTAGCGCTTCTCCCTCAAAACCTCCCAAGCCTTGAGTCCATCAGCCATCCCCGAAATTGCAACCAACCACCATCTACTTGAAGCAGCAGCGAAGCCAACAAAACATAACTGGAGGAGGAGGAGAGAAAAGAAACCGTGGTAGCTGCATTTGCGGAGGAGCGCGGAGACGATGTGCCGCGTCGAATCATCTTTCTCGACGAGTCGCACCCTAGAGAGTAGAGACGAGCCGAATCCTCGGAGAGAGAGAGAGAGGGGAAGCACCGAGATTGTTTTTTTTTTTATTTTTATGTTATTTTTTATTATTTTTCGTCCTCGGAGCGAAGGAAAACCGGTGGCAGTGACAGATATCTCAGGTCCAGGGCGAGTGCGGATCCAGTAGAACAAAACACCGAACGGCACCCATCTCCACTCACGAGCCACGCGTTAACCGGGCCCGCTTCGTGTAACAGTGCTAGAAACCGAACAAGCATGTCTCGTGCTTGGAAAGACGAAGTGGATCGAAGAAGACTGGATCTGGGCCACGTCAGAAAAAGGGGGGAGATGTGTAATCGGGAATTGAGATGTCCGACGTGGCGCTCCCGACCAACAAAATCAATCCACCTCATCTCCCGCTCTCCGCGAATGATATACAACATGAAAAAATACAACATAAAATCAACACGACACACTACATGTAATGGGCTCTACATCTATACAGTGGAACCCATAGCCATGTAGTTGAGCGTGTCATATTGATTTCATGTTGTATTTTTTCATGTTGCATATCATTTCTCCTCCCCCATCATTAGATATTTTTCTACACGAGCAATGATACACTACATGAAAATTTTGACATGAAATGTAACATGACACACGTGGCAGTCCACGTATGTCATGCCACGTGGTTTTTTCCTCTTCTGTACCTTTGTCTCATAATGTTCAAAGGGAGAGTTGTAGGAGCCGATGAATCAATTTCATTTATGACAAGCTATAAAGAAATGGAGATGCAATTAGAGATCCAAAATCATGTGGCATAGCATACGTGGACTGCCACATGTATCATGTCAAAAATTCCATGTAGTATATCATTTTTATAAATTTATATATCAACTGTTATATATATATAAGTATGTTAATTCACTATAATCGGATGGATGGTGGGTTCGATAGCTCATATAAAATTTTAGATTGAAATCGAAACAAACTAAAAAAATTTTAAATTTAATTTAATATTTAATAGAAGGATCAGATTAATCCGACTAAATTAATTTAATATTTATTTTTTAAAAAATAATTAATAAATTAAATTAAATTATTAATAATGATATTAATGATAATAATAAGATGAAAATATATAAAATAAATATAATTTATTTATAATTTAAAAATTATATATATATATATATGGAATAATTCTATCTAAACTATCTCATTTAAATTAATAATTAATTAAGATTTTAATTAAAATTATTATGTCGTGCTCTCCCCTCATATTCATTATGTCATACTGTCTCTCACTCATGTGCTCGTCCATTTTTTTTACCCGCGTGTTTCGCTGTGACTCTCCTTACCCTCCTTTGTCAATCGTCGACGGACACCTTGCGCTCCTCTCTGTTGCAATCGGAGACTGTTCCTACCATCAAAAACTAGTGATACTCAACCGTCCAAGTCCGTTCATTCCCATACCCTCCATCCACTTTCGTTGTCCGTCGACGAAGACCTCCTCCGTTGTCATTGCCCGTCAGCAAGGATGTTTTCCGCTTGTCCATGGTTCCGACGTATGTGAATTTGTTCATTTACAATGTGAGATCAATACAATCTCATCGATCTTGTACGATTTCAACGATGTTATTCTGATTTTAATATAAAATTCTGTCTCCACCAATCCCGAATCGATTTACTATTTTGAGATCGGATTGTAGGATTCTAGGATCAGATTGTGATTTTGTGAATAAATAAAGTTACTTGTCAAAATAGATTCCCGTTACAAATTTTATGATGGGAATCTGGACCGTTCGAATTTAAAATTAAGATTAAATTTAAACTGTAGATTGAATAATGATGTTTGTGACCGGAATCTCTCTTTGTGAATCATGATGGATCCACCTATTTGATAGGGGATTCTGTGGGGGCCAGTCCAGTGGAGCAGAGAAATGCGTGGTCATTTGTTGTCAGGCTGTTACTGGCTGTTTAGTTCCTCGCTGTCAGTTAACTTTCCACGTCAGTTTTCATTATGCTTATCTCTTTGCATTTGTTGTTGATACAAATTTAAATTTAAAGAAACACATGAATCATAATAAAACAAAATAAATACATGGCTGAAGATAAAAAAAAAGGACATTTTATTTTTAAAAAATATTAAAAAGATTACAAATGCTTTTAGGATTTTCAGAGTGATTATTGAAATGTATTAAAGTATTTTTTTAATTATAAATATTATTATTTTTATCAACCTCATTAAAAATTCCTTAAACTTTATTAAAAATTATGTTAAATTATTAAAATGGGCTTTCGCCTCTTTCCGTAATTATATCCGACCTCAGCTCCGATCGCCGAACGGAGTGGCGGAAACCTCGAAGCTTCTCCCTCGACCAAATCCCGGACTGGATTCGCCCAACTCTGTGTTCTCCCTGCAGCGATCGGTTCCTTGGTACAAGCTCCGGATCTCACAAATCTCTGTTATCTTCGAGGTACTTCTGGCAATGGCTTCTTCATCTACCATCGCCTTTCTAATTGTTGGATCTTCCATCGCTCGCTGTTTGAGCTTCAATAGCTTCTTCCTTTCGCCCTTTGCGCTGTTGTCGAACTCCAGAATGCCTTTTCGATTTAGCAGCAACATCTACGCAGTTGTTGTTGTTTTTTTTTGTTAACTTGAATTGGAATTTTTTGTTTCTCATTCATTTCATTGCGAATAGAACAGCATGTAGCTAGCACCAGAATATGTTTTTCTTTTTTTGCATTTATCAGCACAAAGGGCGAGCTTTTTCTAACATTGGTCATATGTGAAAGTATACAAACCTCGCACTTTATGCGTATTTAATGAAACATTCTCGTCATTTGTTAATTACATTACTTTGTAACTCTTCTTGTAGAATGCCCTCTGCATTTTGATATGATTACACGGCAAGCAGCTAAAAGACGCAGGAATTCTGGAGATTCTGTGTTGGCTTTGTTTGAGCCAGATCCCGAGGACAAGCCCGCAAGGAAGCTCAGCAATAGTATATGTACTAATTTGATCCACGATAAAAAGCTTGATTCTAACTTGTTTCAGACATTACTAGAGTGAGTTCCAATAAATTAACTGTCTTTGTGGCTCAAACAATAAAACATACTGATCTGATTGGTCATGCAGAGATTTATGGAGCAAGATTCCCGTTGAAAAAAGATGGCACTGCACATATCTTGATTGTTTATGGTTTTCTCTATATAAGGATGATTTGATGAGAGAAAAGGTACTAAATTGGATAAAAAAGAAGCAGATATTCACAGAAAAATATACCTTCATCCCAATCGTTTGCTGGTGGGTTTTTTTCTCACTTCAAAATTTAAATGCCGTTATTGTTTTGGCAGTGCAATGTTGGTGTTCAATGACCTTCCATTAACAGGGGCCACTGGAGCCTTCTGATATTATGTCATTTCAGAGACCCACAACAAATGAGACCGAGGATACCATTTATGTTGCTTCTAGATTCTCTTCATCAGACAGAGCCAAGAAGATTAGAACGGGATATTAGGAGGTTTTCTATGTTTTCTTGTTTGCTTCATCCATGATGAAATTTTCAATATGGAGAAGACCTAATATTTCTATTTTCCAGGTTCATTCTTGATGTCTATAGATCACAAGAAAAGGAAGAGAATAGTGATTCTATAGTTAAAATTCCTCTTTTACTTCCCAAGGTGATCGAGCATGTTTAAATACCATTTTATTTGTTTGTATTGACTTCTTATTTACGAGTGCCTGACTAATTACAGGTGCCACAACAAACTGATGGTGAAGCATGTGGCATTTATGTTCTGTATTTCATATATCTTTTTATGCATAGTGTCCCTTCAAGCTTCACACAACAAGGATGGCCGTGTTTTGTAAGGCTTTTATTTTCAGAGTGTTCTTAATTTTGCAGCAGGTCTTATGTATTTTAGTTTCTGATTAATTTTTTTCCACCATTCAGCTCAACGAGGACTGGTTTACAGTAGAAGAACTTGAAAGCTTTCGCAAGGAAATTTATGGCTCTTGGAAGTATGCACTCTATCACTCTATTTCTAGCATGTCAATGTTATTGCTTAGATTAATCAATGATCCATCCCTTCATATTCATGTCAGATACCTGATACTTCACACTGAACCTTCAAGTCAGAAACCAATAGCCCTATTGATGCTCCGCAAAATTTTTTAGAACTAACCCTCTCAGACTCTTAGATCCATAATTGGGTTAAATGCTCATATTGAGTCTAACATGGTGCTTCATAGTTGATTTCCATGTTTTCTTTTTTATTCTTTTATTTTTTTCCCATGCCTTAGACGACTCCACCTAGTGGGATAAGACTTGGTTGTTGTTGTTGTTGTTATTTTTTCCCATGCCTTGAGTAGTTTGATAAGATGGGCTTATTTATTTTCTTAAAAGAAATTTCTTCTTGAGGGTAAACACTAAAATGTAACATTTGGATAATTTGCAATACTCAAAGCCTTTAAGTCATAAAAAAGTGAACCAACTAAAGTTTGGCCTTCTTTACATGAGAGGATTAGATATATGAAAGATTAAAGTAAGGTATAGAGAAAAATAAAGGGAAAAAATGTAATAAACTTCTCCTCATATATTTGGCTGACAGAAAAAAAAGCAAAAAACTTATAAAAAAATGGTCACTCTGATTACTTACTAGACCAGAGATCATAATCTCTTTCTTCCAATTTGTGCATAGTTTTGGCATGAAAGTAATGTATCATGTTCTCTCCTCTTTTCTGTTACTCCTCTCATTTCTTTCTCAGCAAACAAAGGAAAAAAGTAATTCTTTTGCCTTTCCCATGGAAATGCAACCTTATGGTTTGCTATGAAGGATAAGGAGATTTACCTTCACTACTTTATCTAGATTATGCACAATTTCTTATGCCTCAATCTTAGTGGATCAGGAGAATCTCTCATGTGAATTTTTTTTTTAATTTTCTCTTTCAACTTTAACTTTAGAAAATGTTTATCTCTCCCTCCCACTAATGCAGGTCCCGGGGAAGGGTCTATTGTACGCAGTCTTATCTTGTTACAAGAGGTTGTCTCTGAGATTCGAACCCGTGACCTCTAGGTCACACGATAGCGACTTTATTGTTGCACCAAGGCTCCCATTCATTTTACATTATATAGTGAATCTAAAAAAAATTATCTTACCAACAATTGCTTGGGTTAGTGGTAAGAGATAGATTTGGAGGGTTTCTAGCCACAGAGCAGGCTTTAAATTTGTATAATGGCATTGTTAAAAAAAACTTTAACCTTGTTGCTCCTACCCTCAATATGGTGTGGAGATACCTTGTGGTCTAGACAAAAAATGAATTTAGCCTTCTTTATACAAACTCATCTAAACAAGGAAACACTTCTCCTTCCCTTTTCTTCATTTAATGACCTTATCCATTCCTTCTTTTCTCACTCTCATTCTCTTCCTTTTCCCCCATTGACTAGCAAAGTCTGCCAAACACATCCTTATGTTTTAATAGTTTCTTTTGAGGCAAAGTAAAACCCAGTAAGAACAATGGATTGAATTCCAAGAAAGTGTAAATAAAGAATCTACTTGTTGGTTTTGGAATTGCCTTTTCTTCCACTAGAGGAAATACTGCGGAAATTAGTTTTGCTCAACTCTTCTTCCTCACAAGGCAAATTTTCTTCCACAAATTTTCTTCCACTATGGTCAGGGAAGCTAAAGTAATATTGTGCTTGTAGCTTTGAAACTTGATACCTCCTTTATAAAAGAACAAAAATTAAAGATCATAATAAATTTAGTTAAATATTTTTTTAAAAAATTCACATCTTTTCCAAATTCCAGAATGCTTATAAAAACTCATAGTGAAAAAGGCTAATAGAAATGAATATTGTAAAATTTATGATTTGATTGTTCATTTACAATCATATCAATTGATCCAAAGAAAAGAACCTTTCTCCTCAGATTTCTGATGCTACATAATGTAAATTGTTAATCTCTTAAATTATTAATTACTATCTTATAGTTAGCCAGTTCTGATCAAGAGTCATTTGATACTAATTAAATTTAAGTAATTAAATAAATAAATACATGAACATAAATGAATGGTAAGTTTGGAAAAATATAACTTAGAGGCAAACCAATGCTTACTATCTTATGACAAAGTTTCGATCCTTGTATGGTTTTAATCCAGTCCTTTTACACTTCAAGGATACAACCGATGTTACCACTGCTACCAATAATGCAGTGTGCTTAGGTTTTCAAATAGAACCTTTTAACGTCGAGCAACTTAAAATATCAAAAGAAAAAAAAAATAGGGAATGATACTACATCTCTGCTGGGTAGGAGCTTTTTTCTGATGTCTGTAGAGAGCAAGTACCATTTTAAGTTACTGTCTGGAACCAAATCTCACACAGAGGGACACTTTCACATAGAGAAGCTGAAGTGTTATCTTATTAATCAAAAGTTCATCATTATATGAAAGATTGACACTTTTATAAACTTGGTTTTACAACAAACTAGTAACGAACTCAACAATCTAGGAAATACAATACTCACTATTAGTTGACTACCAAAAAATTTGGGACGAATTATCTAATAACACAACTATTACCAAAGAACAATTAAAATTATTTCAAGAACCCATCCCATTCGAAAAGTGTATGCCTTTTTTCAAGAGATAAACCCTTTTAGTAATAAAAAACATTCAGAATAAATTTAAAAAATGGGAAATGCTTTTACTTTTGAGTTTTTCTAGTTGGTGTTTTTTATTTAGAAGAACTCAAATTTAAAATTATATTTCAATTTTTATTTAATATTTTATTCTTAAAAATTGTATTATTAAATGGGCAAGGCGAAATCTTTTTTGAATAGGTAGGTGTTTTAAAGAGGCACTTGCTCTTTATAAAAGAAGAGTCATTCTAATGGCTTAAGACGCCAACAAAAATTCCTAATTAAGAGAGTTCAAGTGTCTTCTTCCATTTTTTCCCCCTTATTTTTTTTTAATATTTTACAATATATATTTTTCAATTTGCATAAAGTTGGAAGTGTCTATCTATACACCTAAAGACACTATTGTGAACAACAAAGGTAACATCAGTTATATATATCCTTGGGGCAAAAATGGATGAGGCTAAATTCAAAGAAGACCAAACATCAACTTATGATAGTGAGGTTTGACTAGCCTTCAAATTCTATTTCTCTAAAATTATTATTTTTTTATTCTTTGAATTAATTTATTTTGATTACTTTAATTTAATTAATGTTTATTATCTCCTGATCAGGATTGTTCTAGTGCAATATTGTCACAAATAATTTAAAAAATTAATATTTATATTATACCACATTAGTAATTTAAGGCAAAGATTTCTTATCTCCGGACCAACTGATATGATTGTAAATGATCTATCAATCCGAAAATTTTATTATATTCATTTGAATTATCCTCCTTGAATACGAGCATATGTGGACATTTGGAATTTGAAAGAGACAGATTTTTGTAAACACATATTCTATAAATTTTATTAGTATATTTAATTACTATTTCTTTTATAAAGGTTACAGCATGTTCTGAAGCTACAATTTATCAACCCCGGTTGGGACTATGTAACCAGCAATTAGATTAAAGTAAAACACAGACAACATCAACCCTCAGACGAGGTCTCTATGAGAAATTGTGACTGCAGGTTTGCCTATGCAAGGAAGAAGAGTCAATCTGGATTGATCACTGTGTCATTTCTCCTGTAGGAGGAAGAGACTACAATGCTCCAGAACCGGCATTTGCTTTGGGAGGAACATTCCTGTGATGAGTGACTCAACAAAGAACAATATTCCTGTGATGAGTGACTGAACAAAGAACACAAGTCTAGAATAACAAGGATAGATCAAGATTGTGCTAATTAAAATGTGACTAAATGCTTCTCAAAAAAAGTTACAAGTGCCTAATTGTTGGTTTAATTTGAATAGCTCTATCTCAGCCTTCTTTCTTGCTATGTTTTCTTACGCAACATTCACAGTAGACTACCAATCTCTGGCTTTGAATGTTAGTCATTCTCCCTCGAATCCATTTGTTACTGGCAACCACATGGAATTGTTGTGTTCCTCACCATTTAGTCTGAACTTGTATACTTCCAAGCCATCAGCTTCTCACATTCTTTACTCATAAAATCAACTATTGTAGTCTTCTTCCAGGAACCAAGACATAATAAACCTTTCAATATTAGATTAACTGATATTTCTCCCTGTTGTTTGTGCAGCTTAGACGCAGCAATGGTGAATCCCGGAGAGCAACCACCTTCAACCCTTTATTTTCACTCCAGTACTAGCAGAACGACGAGCACAAACGGATAAAAATCAGATGCTTTGGCTCTGTAACAGATTTTGCTCCTGGAAGCCTCAATGGCACTCTAATTCCAGATATTTCATCCCTACTAGTATATATTACTCAGTAAATCTTGAAACTCATAGCAGACAGACACAAACCACAAACTGATAAATAGGATGGTTTTGCTATCTTGCAGATTTTGCTCCTGGAAGCCTCAATGGCACTGTAATTCCAGATCTCTCATCTCAACTACTTGTAGCATTCTGTGTGTATATATAGTCAGCAAAAAACAACCGAACAGTGGTAAATATAAGCATTTTGTTATTAAGTCTATTTGAAAAACTTTCGATATATTTTTAGTTTCTAACTGGGGATTGATGAGTTAAGAACAGGAAATTTTAAAACTAATATTATGTTAGAGTCAATATGTTATCTCAAAGATTATTTGGGATCAGGGAGTTTATCCTCCAGAGTTTGCTTATAGTTCAAAGAAAGATTTTTATATATGGCTTCACAAGAAATACTGATAGTGGAATTTTTTAAGTTTATTAAATTTATTTCTATCTTCTATTCTTTTGAGTCACATATCAAAATCATGATAAGTTTATCAAAAAACATATTATTATTTTTTATCTTTATTACTTTTTCACATGTGGGTGAACTTAAATTTGTACATCATAAAAGATTTAACTATTATCAGTTCTTATGCCTTGCATTAAAAAAATATATAAAAGATAGATAGCTCAAAAAGATCCATTGTTCTTGACCATGATCGTTCCATTCTTACTCAACTTAAAGTAGACTTAACTTCAAATCATAATGCAAACCTTTGTTAAATCATTGTCAAACATGCAAAGCTTACACAACACATTGCAATGGTAACTTCTCACTTTTATCCCCACTTTTGAGCATTTGATTAGCGAAAGAAAACCCTACTCTATAAGATCATTATCATTACTTGAAAATATTTCGTGAAATCGACAAGTGCTACTTCCATTATCATAATCAAAGGAGGTACTTAGTCGCTTTAATTACTAATGTCTTTTTCTTTTCTTTTTCAAAAGAATCAATCAAAAGGAACAATCATTATGAAAATTCTAAATTATTTTGTGACGAGCAATGTGTTGATGAAGTGGTTTTGGTATGCTTAATTTGCCATCTCAACTTAGTTCTATTGTCTTTCAAACTTAATTTTATATTTAAATTGATGAACAAGATAGTACTTGATAGGTGAAATTTCTCAATCTCTCTTGAAATATTGAATGAATGAATCAAAAATCAATTCATTTAAATAGTAAATAAAATCACAAAGTACAGGAATAACAATAATTTAATAAAATTCATTAATTTGTTTAAGACGTGAATTGGCCATCAAACCTTTAGTTTGTGTCTTCATCTAATTAATCGCCATGTCTTTTTCTTTCTTGGCATGGTCCCTCATCAATTAATGCTCCTGCATCTTAATTAATTTAAATGCATAAATGGGAAAAAATCAATAAATAGTTCTTTATTTGCCAGACATTTTTAAAGCATATCATGTGAAGCGAAGTTCACCTAATTATCAAAAGCAAAAATGTCAAAAATTAAAAGAGCCCTTCTTTTTTTCATTATTACCAAAAGGTATTTCCATATTTAAAATATATATTTATCAGAATATTCGTCTATATTGAAATTCAAATTTTGATATTTTTATTTATTTTCTTTTACCAAAGATAATTTTATTGTTAATGCTAGAACAGATAAGTTGGTTTTGTTTAAAAATAAAAGGATAAAATAATAACATTGAATTATAAGGTGGCAATGGTAAAATTGTATAGACTTTAAGAAAATTAAAAAATTGAGGGAGGTAAAAGGAAATATATTCAGGAGGCCAATTTATGATGTAGCAGCAGTGGTAGCTCTGCTTGATGCTGAACTGTAATCGATGAATCATTGATGAGGTTCACAATCGCATCTCCCTGAGCCAGAAGTAGTTTTCTTTGTGCCAATTAATTCACCCTTCCTTTCTTGAAAATCCAGCTCGATGTTCGTCCCCAGATGGGATCTGCTGATTGAATCCAGGCATCAACATCGATGCAGAATTTTTGCTTCTTCCGCACTGATCTCTGACGCCGACATTTAAAAAAGTGATTTTTTAAACAAACAGGAGGACAAAGATGAGATTTTTGTGTGCGAGGGACTGGATCTGACGCTTCTATCAAGAGTGTAGATTGTGGATGACCAGAAGGTTGAAGGAGGAAAGAGGAAGGAAGAAGACAGGAGGATCCAAATTACTTGTTCCATTGAGACTTACCGGCCAACTCTCAACCCCTCCCTCACCCACTCCATGGCGACGAGGAAGGAACTCAGCGGACAACGCAACCGCACCAACTAATCAAAGTTATTAAACTAATCAGCTACTTTTCGATTATCATCAGCAGGTTCTTTTTTCTCAAGAGAGAGAGAGAGAGAGAGCGCGAGTTCCTTTTTCTCAAGAGAGAGAGAGAGAATGGGGGGCAAAAGATGATATCTTTGGAAGCTGGAAGCTTGTTTTTGGTCCCCAAGATTGCAGGGGGAGGATCAACACAGGTCACCATTCCATTCCAGGCTTTGATTCGGTAATCGCGCTTCCGCTTGTAAAAATCCTTCCTTTTTCTCATCGCCCAGCGCTTGCCCTTGGCCTGGCTCGAGCTGTGCCCGATTCCATTGGCGGTCGCTTTACTGTTCTTCCTCCTCTAATCTTGGCTTTTCTTCAAGGATCTTTCTGCGGCCAGGCGCCTGTCTTCCTCTGCGGGTACGTTTCTCCTTCCCCACTTCGCCGGAGCAGTTCGTTTCGTCGCTGTTGTGGTTTTTTAGCCGCCAAGCTAAGATTTTTTCTATATGCTCCCTCGCTTTAAATAGACCTGTTGCATCGCCTCCCTGTTCGGTTCTTCTTCCTGAAAAATGAGAGCGGCCGAAGGAGTCGTCTCCGGCAGTAGCCCGGCCGAGCCCCGGCATCGCTCCGCCGGAAACCCGTAAGCCTTAACCTCGGCATTTTTCTATATCCTTTCAGTCCGCATTAAATCAGTTCATAACTCTCAAAATTCAGAATGCAGATTGACAATGATGATCGTTCATCAGATCTACTGCAGCTAAATTATATTTTAGTAAAGGAGCTCAAGCTCAGTATCCATTTCCTTAAGTTGTCCCAATGCTCGCTATCATTTCCCTTAATCGAATCTAGCTTACTTAATACATCTTAGCTATGAACAGAAGATTCATCACCATTATTATATTTAGTGAATGGTGATTAGGAAAGGCAGTGAATGATGACAAAGCCATACACTTTCTGAGTCATGTTGTCCTTCTGCTCCTTGAAAGAGCCAAGGAATCATGGCAGACTATGCATCTTTATCAGACAGATCGAAGTACTGTTTGTCGTTTGAAGGGCACATGGCCACAGTGCCATCTTACATGAATCCAGTATTTGGAAATTTTACTGCCAGATTTGTTTCTATTTTTTTAATTCTACACATCTTTGCAAGATTGTAAAGTGTTTAGGCATCAGTTGGTTCTTTTTGTTTAGTGAAGAAGGAACTAAACCACCATTCTTGATCTTGCTGAATAAGTAACTAGTTTTCGTTCCAGATCCAGTGATTTTGCTAACAAAAGAAGGCCCCAAAGGAGCAGTGACTATAAGCAAGCCGACAAGCCATTGATCAATGTTTTCCAAGAGAGAATTTTTGTGTTGAAGCCCTGTTCCATTCGACTCGTCTTGTTAACCATCATCTGCGGCACTGTGTTAACGATCCTCCATTGCCCTGTGGCTTACCATAATGACCATGGATTGCGAACCGATTCTAGGTTTGTGCTTTCTGGCTTTTGGAGTTTGATATCTGCTTTCTGTAGAGCTAACAATCAACCATGTTTGTTTCGACTGCCAACCAATTCAGGTCCAGGTTCATTGATGTCGGGTGGATTTGGGACAAAGGCAAATTGGATCCCCGTTATGTATCGAACTCAGATGTCGACTGGGCTCAGATTCTGAAATGTATCAAAAACTTGAATATGGAACAAGAACAACTGAAAATTGGCTTACTGAACTTCAACATCTCTGAGATCAATCAATGGCATCAGAACTTACCATATGCTGGATTCTCTGCCATTCAACTCGATTATGCACCAAGCAACCTTACATGGGATGTTCTCTATCCTGAATGGATCGATGAGGAACAAGAATCTGAAGTCCCTTCCTGTCCCAAACTTCCTGTGCCTGATTTCTCGAAAGGCTACCGATTCGATCTCATCGCGGTCAAGCTTCCCTGCAATAAAAGCTCAGGAAGCAGCTGGTATAGAGATGTAGCTCGGTTGCACTTGCAGCTGGCTGCTGCTGAAATTGCTGCAAGTTTTCTGGGAAGTCCTAAGATGGTCCATGTTCTTTTTGTATCAAGCTGTTTTCCGATCCCGAATCTTTTCACTTGCAAGAATCTTGTCGAGAGGGAAGGAAATGTTTGGCTATACAAGCCAGATTTGCGATCGTTGAAGGACAAACTACAGCTTCCTATCGGTTCATGTGAGCTTGCCCTCCCTCTTGAATCAAGAGGTCAGCTTGAATCAACCTTACCACTCTTTATATATGTATAGTTCATTCAACTAGTGTTATCTGTTATTGTTGATCTTAGAAACACACTAAAAATATCGATATCAAAACAATTATGATTCAATTATTTAGTGCTCTTTTGATCACAGAGAGGCCGCAAACAGATACTCCTCACAGAGAAGCATATGCCACCATTCTCCATTCCGCCAACGATTATGTCTGCGGTGCCATTGCGGCTGCCAGAAGTATTCGCTTATCGGGATCGAAGAGAGACATGGTGATCCTGATCGATGCGACGGTCAGCGATCACCACAGGAATGGCCTTGCAGCTGCAGGATGGAAGATCAAAACGATCACAAGAATCAGGAATCCCAAGGCCGAGCGGGATGCTTACAATGAATGGAACTACAGCAAGTTCAGGCTCTGGCAGCTGACAGACTACGACAAAGTCATCTTCATCGACGCCGACCTTCTCATCCTGCGAAACATCGATTTCCTCTTCGCCATGCCGGAGATCACGGCGACGGGCAACAATGCCACCTACTTCAACTCGGGAGTGATGGTCGTGGAGCCTTCGAACTGCACGTACCGGTTGTTGATGGAGCACATCGACGAGATTGAATCCTACAACGGAGGCGATCAAGGCTACCTGAACGAGATCTTCACGCGGTGGCACCGCATTCCCAGGCACATGAACTTCCTGAAGCACTTCTGGATCGGCGACGAATCGGGGATCAAAGAGGCCAAGACTCGTTTGTTCGGCGCCGATCCGCCTCTTCTTTACGTGCTGCACTACTTGGGGCTGAAGCCATGGCTGTGCTTCAGGGACTACGACTGCAACTGGAATTCCGACATCATGCAGGAGTTCGCGAGCGATGCGGCGCACGCGACTTGGTGGAAGATGCACGATGCGATGCCGGAACAGCTGCAAAGCTACTGCCTGTTGTCCACGAAGCAAAAGGCTAGATTGGAGTGGGATCGAAGGCAGGCGGCGAAGGCGAACTTCTCCGACGGCCACTGGCGCCGGAAGATACACGACCGGCGATTGAAGACTTGCTTCGAGGAATTCTGCTACTGGGAGAGCATGCTGTGGCATTGGGGCGATCCGAATTGGTCGGATGAGAACGTGACGGTTACTGCAACTGCCAAACTGCCCAGCTCATGATCCATACGAATATTCTTAATCTTCAATCATATATACATATATATATCATTGCATTGTTATTTTTTATTTTATTGTATTTTTAGCAGTGGATATATTAAATAAATTTTAATAAAGTTTAAATATTTTTAATATAATTGATGATCTTTTCATATAAAAATATTATATATATATATATATATATATATATTAGAAATTCTATCCTGCGGTCCT
The DNA here is from genome assembly GCA_037834155.1 of Curcuma caesia. Lineage (NCBI taxonomy): Eukaryota > Viridiplantae > Streptophyta > Magnoliopsida > Zingiberales > Zingiberaceae > Curcuma > Curcuma caesia. The sequence continues at coordinate 7,608,003 of JBBMKF010000007.1, read as the reverse complement.
CCTCGTGCGCTCCTCGTGCGTTCCCATCCGATCCAGTCCTGCTCTAGCCGCTGTCGCATCGTCGTCCGGCCACCGTCAGCTGCCGCATCACGCTCGATGGACGCGCAGTTCGCCGGCGCACATCCCGACGCCGAATTCCGGTCGGATAGTAGTCGGAATCCGACGAATTCAATCGGAATCGACAGCAGCAACAGTGGCGAGGGGTCGGAGGAGTGCGCACGGTTGCGCAAAATATGAGCCGCAGCATAGTAAAATTAATATACATATATAGTATTTTAGTAAAAATTAAAAAGATGTTTTTATTTTAGCATTGTTATAATAATTATTTGATAGTTGTTATAATATATAAATAGTTACTATAATATGTAGTAATTACTTAATTATTATATCATTATTTTATTTTAATTAAAATTATTATATATAAAATATTATTATATTAAAATATTTTTTATTAATTTAATAAAAATTATAATAAAATTATTTTAAATTGATTAAAATTATTATAATAATTAATCATAACTACTATAATAATCTTGGAATAATGAATAATATTATAATATACAACTATATAAAAATAAAAATATTCTCAGAATAACGAGATGCCTTTTGACTTATTTTGAAAAAAGGAGTGTATTTTTTGACTATTTAGATAATTTGAGATGGCCTTTTGATTTTTTTTATTCTAATATTTTTTAAATTAATTTAAATTCAAATTAATTTATTTTGCTATTGTTGAAATAAAGATATTTTGATTATGAAAAATATGAGAAGATGAAATGGCAAAGCATCCGTCGGTGGCGAAGCGCCTCCCTTCCTGCTGCGACCTCGCTCTCAACTCCACCCCCTTCGCCGCTCTGCTCCAGTCATGCATCCACTCCAACTCGCTCCGGGGCTGCCGCCGGGTCCACGGGCGACTGCTCAAGACGCCCTTCTCCTCGGAGACTTTCATCCGCAACCGCCTCATCGACGCCTACGCGAAATGCGGGAGCTTGGACGACGCGCGCAAGCTGTTCGACGCGATGCCCCAGCGAAACGTCTTCACCTGGAACAGCTTGATCGCCGCCCTCACCAGGCGGGGATTCCTCCATGACGCAAGGCGGCTCTTCGAGTCCATGCCTGAGCCGGACCAGTGCTCCTGGAACTCCATGGTGTCCGGCTTCGCCCAGCACGGCTGCTTCGCCGAGGCGCTGGAGTTCTTCGTCTCCATGCACGCCGACGACTTCGTACTCAACGAGTATTCATTTTCTAGCGCCCTGAGCGCCTGCGCGGGGCTCGCAGACTCGAGAATCGGCGCGCAGATCCATGCTTCGATTTCAAAATCTCATCTTGCCGACGGCGTCTACATGGGCAGCGCTCTCATCGACATGTACTCAAAGTGCGGCAGACCGTCGGACGCCTGCAGAATCTTCGACGGAATGAAGCAAAGGAACGTCGTATCCTGGAACAGCCTGATCACATGTTTCGAACAGAACGGCCCCCAGAACGAGGCCCTGGTGCAGTTCGTGAGAATGATGGAGAATGGAGTAGCGTACGATGAAGTGACTCTCGCCAGCGTGGTCAGTGCCTGTGCAACCCTATCGGCTCTGAGAGAAGGCAAGCAAGTCCATGCTCGGGCAATTAAGTGCGACGAACACCGGCAGGATTTGGTGCTGAGCAACGCCTTGGTGGACATGTATGCAAAGTGTAGAAAGATTGGCGAGGCAAGGAGCATTTTTGATCGAATTCCCGTCAGGAATATCGTGTCGGAGACATCGATGATCAGTGGTTATGCAAAATCCTCAAGCGTGGAAGAAGCACAATCCGTATTCATGGGGATGTTGGAGAAGAACATTGTGGCTTGGAATGCACTGATTGCAGGGTACACTCAAAACGGGGAAGATGAAGACGCCCTCAACTTGTTCCTCCAGCTGAAGAGGGAATCCGTCTGGCCGACGCATTACACATTCGGAAACATACTCAACGCGTGTGCTAATCTAGCAAATCTTCGACTCGGGCAGCAAGCTCATGCGCATGTTCTGAAACATGGATTTCGGTTCGAGGCAGGGCCCGAAACCGATGTCTTTGTTGGGAATTCACTCATCGACATGTATCTGAAGTGTGGATTGATCGACGATGGGGGCAAAGTATTCGACAGGATGGCGGCGAGGGATGAGGTGTCTTGGAATGCCATGATCGTTGGGTACGCCCAAAATGGACATGGCCGGGATGCTCTGCGTCTGTTCAGAAGAATGCTGGAATCCGGGAAGACCCCTCCTGATCATGTAACGATGATCGGCGTTCTATCCGCTTGCAGCCATGCAGGATTGGTGGAAGAGGGCCGCGAATATTTCCGTTCGATGACCGAGGAACACAGTTTGATTCCGTCGAACGGTCACTACACATGCATGGTCGATCTGCTAGGTCGAGCAGGGCATCTGGAAGAGGTGGTGAAGATGATAAGCGAGATGCCAATGGCGGCTGATTCTGTGCTGTGGGCTTCTTTGCTTGCCGCATGCAGGATGCATGGCGACGTCGAGATCGGAGAATGGGCAGCTAACAAGTTGTTCGAACTCGACCCGTGCAATTCGGGGCCGTATGTGCTTCTATCAAACATGTACGCCGAGAAGAAGAGATGGCCGGACGTTGTACGGGTCCGGCGGCTGATGAGGATGAGAGGCGTGATCAAGCAACCAGGGTATAGTTGGATAGAAATAGGAAGCAAGGCGCATGTATTTCTGGCAAAAGATAAAAGACACCCGTTTAGGAAAGAAATTTATGGAATTCTACAGGTTCTTAAACTACAAATGGATCATAAATTAAACACGACTGTAGATCTTTGTGAGCATTTCTTCAATTCTTGAAGGGTTGTTTCCCTGTGAAAGGAATCTAGCGGTTTGTTTGTTTGTTTGTTTTTGGAACCAATTGGTAGATTTGTGGGGAAATCTGTAACTTGGAAATGAATGATCTTCCCGTTGACTTGACAAATGATCGACGGTGGATTTAGGATTAAAAAATTAGCAAATATTAATTCAAACTACTCCACTTCGATTTAAACAAATAACTTAAACTGAGGTGTCAAAACTACTCCATTTTAATTTGTTTTTAATAAAAAGTTTAACTTTGCGTAAAGTACTCATATATTATTGTAAAAGTTTGAGTAGAATAATTTTGCCTAAGTTTGGCCGTGTTCAAGAATCTGAAAATTTTAATAAATAATTAAAAATTCAGAGGGAAAAAAGTCCACTGTTACATTCCAAACTAATTGAGATTTTTCGACGTATCCTTTACACCAATCCAAATAGGAAAAAAAAATCATGATAAGCAATTTAAATACCACAGAATATAATTAAAAACATTTAAAATGTAATATGTGTTATAAATATCGTAGGCATATAGAACTCTTGAAGGAATTTTGTCCTTTCGTGCTATGGTCGGTCAACTCTGATGGCAGAAAAAAAGGAGAAGATGAACGACAGAGAAAGAGAAAGATTGAAAGAAAGTCCGGCGGCATAGCAGCCACGCCACCGTTTATTATCCGTGCTCGATCATAATCTCTTCCTTAAAAAAAAAAGAAAAAAAAATTACGATCAATGTTTCACCGCGATTAGAAATTGCACCTCCGCGCGCCTTTCCTTACCGTACCAGAATCGCTCCTTGTAGCTCATGCTTCACGTATATCATGCTCGTCTGAGAAGCTTCCTCCCGTCGGTTGCTTGACGCTGCAACTCCGGATCACATGTAGAATCCCACACCATGAGGCCAAGAATTCAGGCAGAGAAGGGAGAAGAAATGGAAGGAGGAGAGATCGTGAGGATGAAGGGGCAGAGGACGGCGGCGGTGGTGGTGGTGGGCGTCAAGATGGACGTCGCCAGCCACCAGCTGCTCACTTGGGCCCTTGTCAAGGTTGCCGCCGCCGGCGACCGGGTCGTCGCGCTTCACGTCCTCCCCTCCCCCGCCGCCCCCGGTATACCATTCAACCTCTGCCAAACATATTTCGATCTATTTTTTGTTCGTTGCTCCTCCGGTCGGAGTTTGATTGGTCGCTGCATGCAGCAGAAGCTTTGGACGCCTCCGCCGGCTTTCCTTCCACCTTGTCTCTCGTCAAAGCCTTCGAAGCCATGCTGTCCGTGTACGATGGATTGTGCAGCCTCAAGCAGGTTCCTGATCCTGCTCTGTTTCATGCTTGATGCCTGATGATTCATTCACTTACTTTTCTTGACGATCTTGGTAGATCGATTTGGAGCTGAAGATTGCCCGAGGTTCTTCGGTCCCCAAGGTGTTGGTTCGGGAATTCATATCTCATGGAGCTACCAAACTGGTTCTCGGCGTCGCCAAGAGCAGCCATGCCATTGGGTAATGATGATCAAATATAACTCTGAGTGAAGATTGTATCTTTTGAGCTGACTCAATCGATCCCTTGTTCGATCAGGTCTTCGTCTAGATCGGTTGCGAAGTACTGCGCGAAGAAGCTCCCCCGAGATTGCTCGGTTTTCGCCGTGCGAAATGGAAAGGCTTTGTTCAAGAGAGAAGCATCCCCTGCACAAACGCTGACAGTCGGTAAGGAAGAGGTAGAGACGAAGAAAATCAAACCGTCTTCTCCCAGGAGCTCCATGTCTCTGCTGTCTTTGGGGGACTTCTCCTCCCAGGACAAACCCGGTTGGCCCCTTCTCAGATCAGCACTGCTTTCTCAGTCAGCAATGCGATCCATCGAACATTCCGAGCATAAACCTACTTCTTCCATCGTCGAAAGCCAGGTTCCGAAGGAACTGGTACACCTTCAAGAGAAGTATGGCACAGTTTGCAGGCTGTTCAGCTACGAGGACGTCGTTTGCATCACCTCTGAATTCTCTCCAAGTTCATCTCTGCTCCTCGACATCTTTGTTCAGGTTCGAAGATTTGATTGGGCGATGAACTAACCGTGTAAGTTGCTATTTGCAGAAAACTTAATTGGAAAGGGAGGCAGCAGCCATGTCTACAAAGGCAGTTCTTCAGATGGCCAAGAATGGGCACTCAAAGTTCTGAAATCATCCGACCACCATGCGATGGAAGAATTCACATCTGAGATCGAGATCGTCACGGCCATGAAACACAAGAACATTGTTTCGCTCATTGGATTCTGCTTCGAGAACAATCAACTCACACTGGTCTACGATTTCTCGTCGAGAGGTAGCTTAGAGGACAACCTTCACGGTAGGCTCGCATATGGTTTGAGTTCACTGGAATTGCCTTCCATTCTATTGTAACCTGAAACGGTGCCATGTTTGATAACAGGTTTGGACTCTAACAAGAATGCCATTGGCTGGGCTGAGAGGTACAAGGTCGCAGTGGGCGTCGCGGGGGCTCTTGATTATTTGCACAGCGACGGCGATCCCCCGTCCGTGATCCACCGAGATGTGAAGTCATCCAACATCCTCCTCTCTGATGATTTCGAGCCACAGGTATAGGCAGGCAACTCTTTGTTGTGGCTTCCAACAGTTCAATAGTCAGGGTGAGTGTCTGATGAATGACCTGTTTCCAACAGTTGTCCGATTTCGGGCTTGCGATGTGGGCATCAACCTCAGCAGCACCAAGGGTTTGCAACGATGTTGCCGGCACATTCGGGTTTGAAATCCTTGAGATAGATAGCAAGCCTAGTGTTGATATGATGATGAGGAAGTGTTTAACGAACTGTTCATTTGCAGGTATTTAGCTCCAGAATACTTCATGCATGGGAAGGTGAATGAAAAGACTGATATCTATGCATTTGGTGTGGTGCTTCTTGAGTTAATCTCAGGAAGGAAGCCTGTTGATACAGGTGCCAAGGGACAGGAAAGCTTGGTTATGTGGGTATGTCCATAAATTGCTAGGAATAATTGGAGATCTCTAACAATGATACAAGTTGTGTATCTGTAAAAATATAGGCAATCTTTGTATTTTACTCATCAAGAAATTGAAAAACAAAAATATATGAATCTCTTAAAATACAAAATATTGAAATGCTGACAGAAATAGGAATTCTCTTATTTGTCTAATGATAAGTATCACACCCTAATATGGTGATGTGATCACAGGCCATGCCAATTCTGCAAGGTGGAAAGCTGGAGGAGCTTGTGGATCCATGTTTAGGGACTAGTTTTGTGGAGTCTGAGTTGGAGAGGATGGCCTTGGCTGCCTTCCTCTGCATTAGTCGATCTCCTCATTCTCGACCACGAATGGAACTTGTAAGAATCCATTGTCCGAGCCGTTACTTATCTTTTGTTGATCTAAATCCTGTACAATCCATGTATTCACTCATCTAATGCAAGTGTTGCTGACTCAATCAGGTGTTGAAGCTGCTTAAAGGTGATGATGAAGCTGTACAATGGGCAAGGCAAGTTGCTAACGCACCTGAAAATGTCGATGACTTAGATGATGAGACAATTCTCCAGCATAACAACTTGCGAGCTCATATTGATCTTGCGCTGCAAGACATAGATGATGTATCCTCGTCGATCAACAGCATCGAACCCTTGACGAACATGTCAATGGTGGAGTACTTGGAAGGGAGGTGGAGTCGCTCCTCAAGCTTGAATTGATGTTCGAACATAGTTTGATCATGTCAGTGTAAATAGTGTGTTTGTTTCTAGGCCTTATTTTTTTTGCTAAATTAATTGCTTGTTAGCTTACAAGAGGATTGGATGAGAGATAATTATTTCATTGACATTATATGTTCTTGAACTTGAATGTTTCTCAAAGTATGAGGAACATGAAAGAGGAGTGAATAACTTGTCAAAGTTTAATGTAAATACAATTATATACTATCAATAAAAGGCTCCTGATACAGAGTCTTGTTTGTCCTAACTATTAGTGATAAGTATAATTTTTCTCTCTCCCTTTAGTTGACTTCTTTAAGTACTAGTTCATGATAATGCAATAATCGTGAATTCAAAACTTCTTGCATAAATGGTTGATAAAAATATATCTTTATAGAAAGGAAAGTGCATCATTAAGAATTGATAATTTCATAGAAGACAAATGCACAACATGAGAATGTTCTGAAACAAAGCTTTGGATTCAATTCAGTTATTACAGAGCATACCTTTTACTATTATTGATCCCTCTTTCGAACAGATCAGATATCTTCTCTCTTTCAGCGCAGCAGAGCTTAGTATTTGATGAACTCCTATGAGAACCCACATTGATATGACTCGTGCAGTACCAAAAATGTATTCATTTCAATGCTAGATCTGAGCTACACATACCAATAGTCCTGCTCTTGCATTAGGCAAACTGAGCAATATGCATTTAAGGGCTCTGTGCATATTCCACATTTTTCATGTCTCCTTATTTTCCTCAAAATGAAAACCGAAGCACAGCAGGTGATTAGCTTTGCATGGGAAAAGACTTTCTTTTGTTCTTCAACAATACCGTGAAGTATTCCATTCATATGGAGCTCTAGAGATGCTTTACAGTCTTTCAAATTGACAAGAGTGGGCATCCAGTGTTTGATTGGGTACTGGAGAGTCAATGATGGTTACCTGAACTGACTGCAACTTGAAACTGAATTATCTCCTTGTCATGATTCTATTAGGCTTAGATATGGCTGAAGAAGAAAATTCCCCTTGTATTTTAGAAGCCAATTAATTTACAGAATCAGTTAAACCATCAAAACTTTCTTCATTCTCTTGACTTAGACTTTCATCATGATTTCTATGTGATGCTTCATCAAAAATTTTTAGACCTCTCCGACTTCGCAGAATATTCTCAGACTTGCGCATCAACCTCACATACTCATTCCTCACGTTGAAAAGAGGGTGTGTTTCTATGGCAGTGGCTGAGTTAGCACAATATGCTTCTTTAAGGACAACGAAGCAACTCTTGTTCTTTAACAGGAGGTAAAAGACATGGGGATGGCGGTCGAACGCCTTGTGAAACTTTTGAGGTAATCCTAAATGCTTTTTTAGACAAAGAAGTTTCCGCCTCTCAGCAGAGTTATCAACAAACAGACAGAGTAACTCATGAAGAACTCCAACTACGCGCTTCTCTGAAATATCACTGTTTGGATCCAAGGTAGAAAAATCTTCATACGGGGAGACATAATGGAGTTTCTGAAATTCCTCCAACCATATCTCAATCTTCTGCTTCAAGCGAAGACCTTTAGACGGGAAAAGAGGGAACTTAATGACTGATGGTGGTGAACCAATATTTCCATTCAATTGCATTGAATTGCGTTGGAGCACCGAAATAACCTCCTCATTGGGACCAATCGATGCACTCAAACCTTGTTCGCCATCTTGCATTCCTACAATCTGAAAGTACCCATTTTGGATCTCTTCTGAACTTTTAAGATAATCTTCAGGTAATCCAAGGTACCATAGCATCCCTTGTACAATCCTCAGAGGCAGTCTCTTCTCCCTCGACATCAGTATGAGTCTCCTCAATCTGTCAACGATCTCTAACCGGTGTGCAGCATAGAGTTCGCGCTCCTTTCTATCGAGGTCAGCAGCTTCTTGGGTCAGCTTGAACCATGGATGGTTGTACTGTGGGCCAGTGAATTCCTCAAAGACAGCTGGGTATTTCCTAAGAAAGCTTGCGACCCGACCAGAGATTTCCAGAATGCGGTCAAGCTTGGAGACGGTGGACACTGGGATGCAGCCAGTGGGCTCGTTAGCAATTATGTTTTTGAGGGAGATGAGGGATTTGAGCTCCTTGGCCCTGATCAGAATGTCAACAGTGTCGTAGAAAGGGTCCTTCTTCCATTTCATTCTCACATCCACATAATTTGATTTTTGTGTGTGGGAGAAAGCCAAATTTCCGGGGAAACATGGCGCCCATCTTCTTAACCTTCTCATAGCAACCAGTGCCATCTTGTCTCACAGAAGCTCAGCAGAGACAAGGAAACCTGTCAAATGAACAAGCAGCACGAAGCAAACAAATCAAACAAGGATGCAAACATTACCATAAAACGATCTCAATCCAAACCAGCAAACTTGCAGGGGATTGACCCTATATTACGATCATGGCCGAGATGTCGGGTAAACTCTATAAGGCCCAGAAGCTAAAGCAAAACGATCAAGGAGCCATCGAAAATTGTCAAAAACAGCAAAAGAAACATACCAATTGGACGCGAAGAGTGAAGTGGGAAAGGCTTCTCCAGGAATCCGCGACGGGAATTCGGTTGATCGGGACTGACGGAAGGAGGTGGTGGCGGTGTTGTCGGTGGAGTGTGGGCGGGGCAATTAGGTTAGGTTTTGTCCTTTCGGTGCCAACGTTCTCAGTTGGGCAATCGGGCCGTGCTGCCAGAAATCCGCCCGATCCGGTCTGTATCGGATCTGCATTTGATTTACGTTGGGCCCAATTTGGCCCACGTATGAAGTATATAAATACTACCATGTATAATCATTAATACGATATTATTATAGTATTATTTATTTATTACAACAATATTAAAAAAGTCCATTTAAATGTCCCTTTTAATTTTTAGCCTTATAAAAGTGTAGAATGTTATTAAAAAAGGAAAATCAATAATAAAAAATAGGATTTAAAATAAAATTGTTGACTTCATGGCACTCCAATTATTTCACCACCGACTTTGAAAGGAGTGGGGACTAAAGCATCATCACATGCACGCTTCGTCCTTGAGAAAAAACCAAATGGTTTTGCTCATTCCAGTGCTCGACTTCTGCACCAAAACACTGAGAGACCACTGTGTTTTCTCTCTCTGTTCTTCAGCAAATCGACAAAAGTTTTGTGTTCTCAATGTAGTAACAAAATGCAATCAACTGTGATAGACAGAATGTATACAAAATTTAATTTACACACAGATGAATTTGACTCCAGCAAGAAACACCATACAGACTAAATAATTACTCGAAGATAAACTGAGAATAAGGCAAACAGTAGATGTGATTTCATCATGTTCAGTTTGTGGTTGCTTGATTTGGGGAGCAGCGAGCTGCTTAAGAGGAATCGGCAGAGCTCTTGGTCTTGTACCTGTAGAGTAGCTTCTTCTTCTTGGAGGTGGTGTTGTCCACAGTGAGAACCACTTTGCCGGCCTCGCCGATTTTGAAACTGCCCTTCACCACTGGCTCGTCGGTGGTTGCGATCACCTTCCGCGCCTTCTGAACGATGACTGTGTATCCGTCCTCCGCGTCGGGCACGAATTCAGCTCTGTAAGTCACGTCGGAGCCCAGAACTCGAAGCTCCCAAGCAAGGGTGCTTGACTGTAAAGAAGCACCAACCAGATCACAATCGATATAGCATTTAATTTGCATCTTTCACTGAGATGAAGCCGAATTGGTGTATCATTTACCTCAGTGACTGGAATTTGGATGACATGCTTGGTTGATGGCTTAATGGTGACCTCTGTAACAGTATCAGCGATGCTGAAATCTGGGTCGTTCTCCTTGCTCAGGCCTCCAAACTGAACAGGAACTTGCTCAGGAGCGATGAATCTGTGTGATTCAGTTGCACCATAGAAAATTGTCAGATTAAACTTCAAATTTTGCTTAATAAGATGAAGAAATACAGATAAATTCATCTACTGACTTGAAGAGGGTCTCAGCTGATTTAGATGGCCCTGCAAAAACAAACTTGCTTTTTGTTCTTTGTGTAAAGAATGGACTGATCATCCTGTTGAAAGCCAGGTACCACCATGGGACGTTGATGAACACCTACCGAAGCAGAGATGATTATGGTGTTTCAAAATTTTGATTTTGATTAGGAAATTGTAGTGAGGAATGGAAGTTACCTGTTTGGCTGCGAACTCGGGGTAGTTATCTTGGAGCAAGTCGAGAGCTTGGCGGAGCTCCTTCTTCGCGAGGCCGATTGAGTTCTTGAGATCGGTGACCTGGACCATGGTGGAAACCCCTTCTGGATTGAAGTCCAGCAAGTTCCTTATACCCTTCTCCAAGTACTGAATTCTCCACCTCAAGAACCTGTGCCTCTTCTCCTTGTCGGCGAAGGCGGCGGCGTAAACCTCCTTGTTTTGGAACTCACCATAGACGTTGTAGCAGACGGGGTGGTTCTCTTTGTCGACGCCGTGCATGAACACCACCTTCTCCAACTCGGGGACGCCGAGATCCTCTTCGAGGAGCGCCTCGATGCCGAACTCCTTCCGCCAGAGTACGGCGTTCTTGAGCATGGCCATGGCTTCCTTCACCTTGAAGTCCCGGGCGCGGAGGAACTTGAGGAGGACAGTGTCGCTCCTCTCGTCGGCAAGGAGTGGCACTCCCCAGATGATGACTTTCTCTGGCGGAGGCGGTGAGACTTTTTCCTCTTCCTTCTCTGCCCTTGGAGCTTCCGATGCCGGCGTTTCGGCCTCGGCGAGCAGAGGAGCATAAATGGGAACCACCGTTTCCTCTATGGCCTCGACGGTTTTATCACCGTCGTCATCCGCCTTCTCTTCCGCCGCCGGAGGCTTCTGCTTCTCGTCCACGGTCGGTGCGGTCGGCTCCTCCACCTCCACAGCCTCCAGAGGCTCCTCTGTTGCCACGGCCTTCGGGGGCTCTTCCGCTGAGGCAGAAGGTCCACCTTCAGTTATGGACGCCTCCGCCACCACATCTTTCAGGACCTCCTCCCCAGGTGCAGCAGCAGATTCGCCCCCAGCTGCAGCCTCCTCTGCCGCTACGGCAGAGTCTCCTTCAACTTTACCCTCCTCCGCCTCAGTCTTCGGTGGCTCCTCTTCAGGAACAGCAGCGGCGTCGCCTTCCGCCTTCGCCTCCTTCTCCTTGACGGGAGCCGGAGGGCTGAACTCACTATTCGCGAGCGCTGCCTGGACGAGCAGCTTGAGCTCCTCCAGCGCCTTCTTCTCAGGATCTTCGAGCTCCGAAACAAGGTTACTCTCCTCCTTAAAGGAGACAGCTTGCAGCATCCCTTCAGCCTTAACCTCCTCCACCGCCGCCTTCTTCTCCTCCGCCTCGGCAGCTGCTTCCGCGGCAAGCGCGACCTCCAAAGCCGAGTTCTTTACCTGCTTCACCACCTCAGAGTCAGGATCAGCCACCGATATCGGCTGCTCACCGACCACCTCCTTCTCCGATGCCATTACCTCAGCGACGACGACCTCCTCGGCGGCCACGGTCGCGTCCGGCGACTCGGCTCTGGTCTCCTGGGCCATGGGGCAGTCCTCCAAGCACCGAAGCGGAGAGCAGAGAGATGAAAGCAAGGCGTGGAGTGGAGGAAATGGGAAGCGTGGGGAAGATGGAGGTGAGGCGCAGAGGTTTTTTATACACGTATAAAGAAGAGACCAGACTGTAAGTGTCCGTTGGACAGCTTTGACGAGCGTTTCGGTGGTCGCATCTTTTTGGAGAGAAAATAAATAAAAAATAATTAATTAATTTTAAATTATCATATAAAAAAGGAGAAAATGTGTAACGGTTATGATGATTACAAGGGAATCTTATGCGCCATCTGTAAATTTTTTAATAATAAAATCAGGAGCAGGGTGAAGCTTCTAATTCTCAAAGAAGAGGGACTTTGTCGTTTAATTCCATTTTTAATATTTATATAAAAAAGGCTAAGTAATAAAAATACATCAAAGAGACTTAGGGTATAATTAGGGTTGATGCAATGCCAATCAATGCCTTGGGGTATAATTAGGGTTACAAAGTGTGAGGACTAATGGCATTCAGTGCGGTGCTCGATCGATTAAGGGTGTTTGTCAAAGACGAATACAATCGTTAAGTATTCAGAGTTGTCCCTATCATTGAGCTCCAACCCTAAACACATCTGTAACTCACCAAAACCTTGTTGCCCATGCCCCATTAAAGACCTAATTAATTGGATAGTTGTCTACAATATTGTGGGGGACTGGCCAACTTTGTGGCTTACAGGCATTCCTTCATTATTTGGAGATTGGTCAAGTAGTGGGGATTGATGAACTCGAAAAAATGATAAATCACAGTCAGTCTCATGGATTCAATTCCTGGGGGTGGCCGACCGGTCCCACGGAAGTTTCCTACCGACCACCAGGGTAAATCAGGAAGCGCATATGGCGGTCAATCCAGATGTCCAGCATCCTTTGATTGTGTTCCCTATTTGGAGGAAAATTCTTGCAAATACGCCATAGTTGGGGATCGAACCGCGGGTCCCTAGGTCACAGTCCGAATATCCAATCGTTGCACCATTGCCCCTAGGGACAGGGATCGATGAACTCGAAAAAAAATGATAAATCCCAGTCAGTCTCATGGACTCAATCCCTGGAGGTGGCCGACCCGGTCCCACGGAAGTTTCCCACCGACCACCAAAATAAATCAGGAAGCACATACGGGGATCGATGAACTCGAGCATCAAACCAAAGTGGTGTGATGCTTTTTTAGAAAATTATTCCATCAAAGTACCATTTATGTTATTTTATTAGTTTCGATGTAAGAAAATATAACTAACTAAAATGTGAGATAAGAAAAACATGTTCGAGGCGATATTTTCGATGGATTGAGAGAGGTTTGATATGAGATGTGGGCAATAGTTTCTCTTGTGCTAGTCAATACGAAATTGGTTTTACTTTTTCTTGTTTGTTTATGACTTTGTAGTAGTAGATCTGACGCGGGGCGGGGATCCGAATCGGATCCGACTCAAACTCATAACCGGATCAATGGATCGATTATCCATTGATTTGGTTTGTGGGCTTGAATCGTAACCAATCCAACTCCAATCAAACCGACTACGATTTAGAGACCCAAATAATTATCGAATCAAGAGTTAAATAACACGACGAACTAAAAAATCACACTCATAGTCTTCTTTATATATATATATTTCATAAACTTTATAATTTTTAAATATTTTTTTAATAATAATAATCTTAATCATGATAAATCGTCAATCAATAGTTTTGAATCAGGAATCATAATTGTCTTGGATAATTAAGTTTAAGTGTCAACCTATCAAAAACCATCAAATCGACAATTTCAAATTGTGATAAGATGTATGAGGTATGGAAGTGTTAAAAATGGACCTGACCAACCAATCTGATCCGATTAAGATTGAGAGTTTTCGAGTTTAGATTTAGATCAAACTCGGATGGACCTAGATTTAAAGTTTAATAATTTTTTTTAGATTAAATTAAAATTTATTTTAAAAATTAAGCTCAATCCTTTTATAAATTATTATTTATTCCATTCGAAAATTTTATGACTCGAGTAGTTATCATTTGACTATTTCTGAATCAAAAAGTATTACGTGGACTCTATACTGACTGTTGGATGATTTACTTACCTCTCTATCAACTATATTTAGGGCTTCATAGCAGGTGAAGTAGTTAAAAGAATAACATTACTATCTTACAAATATCTTATCATGTTTATTAAAGATTTAGATTTTTTAAGAAAAAAATATAAATATTTTGAAAATGATAAGAAAAGAATAAAAGGGCTTCCCTTCATTTAAAGTACCAATACTTTTTTCAAAAATATTCAAACTTAATCAAAAATTACTTTTAACTTGACAAAATTACTTTAAATACTATTATAACAGTGATAACTATATCTATTACAATCGTAACAAGATAAAATTAGGGTATTTTTTAATAAAAAAATATAATTTAAAATGAATATATCTGTTTTAACAGAAAAATATAAAATTTTGAGAAGTATTTAATGGAAATTAGTATTTCTTTACTGGACTTGAGCCAATTCCCTCGAGACGACGGCAGTAGGCAACAGCAGCGGCCATGTTTGCGACCAAATCAAAGGTACGCTGCCGCTCCCGATCCCTTCCAGTTCTTCCCACTACTGAATCGATCATCTTAATTCAGAAATTTGTTTCTGTTTTCTTTTATATGATTTCACTTCTTTTTCATTCCGATGAGAAGTCGAAGGAACCAATGAAGGAGCCGCCTCGTCGCCCCGATTTCTGGATCGAAACCTGCGATTCCGTCTCCCAGATCTGCCGCTTTGATTCCAATGGGCGTCTCTCTGTAAGCTCTTTCTGATTTTTTTTTCCTTTCCTTTTCTTGTGTTGTGGTGAGGTTCTTGAAAGAAAGCTTTCTTGGTCCTTCATTAAATTACAAGGGTTAGATGGGCGAAGTGCTAGGGTTTAGGGAAACTGCATACGTAGAGCTTGCCCTGTTGAGTTTTTTTTTTTCCATTAAAGACCGTGTTTTTAAGTTGAACATTTCTCCTGAGTTTTGTCCTTTGGTATCTCTGATGATGATCATGATCTCTCTAGTTTCCTAGATCTTGGGCTTGTTTGTGTTAGCATTGTCCTGTTCTCTTTTTTCCATTAGCTATTTTTTTGTGATGAAAACTATGGAGTATGAGAATGAATGAGTTTTTTGTAATTTCTTGACTCAGTGATCTTGCAGTTTTGTTTGGGTTAAGGGTGTTTTGTTCTTGCTAGTTTTATGCGCTCCGGTATAATATTGGTGAATTTAGAGTATCCATTGATGCTCATGCTATCACTTTGATCGTCGCCTACCGGCTATTGCTTAATTTAGGGATAAAGCTAAATCATGCAACTTGTAAATCAAACCTAAAACCTAGCAGTCATTCTTAAAGTGCCACCCAGCTGTAATGAAAGATTCATAGTAGTATGACAATTGAAAGATGACATTTTTCCATAAATTAAATTGTTGTCTTAGTCTAATATTTTGAGTTTATGAAAGAATTGAGTTTTGCTGGTGTTCACCCAAAACTTGTGGCTACGTGCCAATTTAGGCAAGTTTCTCATTCCTGCACTTAATATGCCAGCTTGAGTACATAGATTATGTTCCTGCTGTCTCTTCAGTAGATGATAAATGCACACTCTTTTAGTAAGTTCAGTGGTGCTCGTTTCTACTTGAATCTGTTATTCACAAATTCTGATAATTATAAAAGATTAATTTTTAGTTATTTCATTTTGTTTTGCATCCAATTTAATCAAA
Organism: Curcuma caesia; assembly: GCA_037834155.1. Lineage (NCBI taxonomy): Eukaryota > Viridiplantae > Streptophyta > Magnoliopsida > Zingiberales > Zingiberaceae > Curcuma > Curcuma caesia. The sequence goes on along the minus strand of JBBMKF010000007.1, from coordinate 7,592,207 downwards.
GGGATAAACAATGTATTCAACCATGGCTGTAAAATTCAATGTTGTTGGCTATTAAATGAAAATGAGGTAGCAAAGTACTTTATCTCCACAAACATATACTTCTGGCTTGGCTTATGTGGAACACCCTTGAGCAAATACATTTTAGTAATGTTTCCTCACTTGAATCTATGACCCAGATTGCAAAGGTAGTGAAGGATCAACTTTGCTGTCAACCTTGTCCTCTATGGTTAATTTTGAAGATTTAATTAAATATAGATAACTGATATTTATAAGATTTACATTTTCTTAAGAAAAAAGTTGTTAATATTTTGAAAATGGCAATAAAATAAAATAAAAGGGTTTCCCTTCCTGAAAAGTGTCCTCTTTAGAATCTAAGGATAGTTTTAAAAGACCCTACAATATTTATTAATTTGTTAAAATACCTATTATGATCTTAAAATATCTTTTTAAGAATTTTTATGTTATTAAAACATTTTGTCTTTATTAATAAATAATGAAGAATTGGATGTGCTTTTGACTTAGTCTTCCCCGCCTAATCTGGTTGGTGTATAATGTATGACACTTGTAAGCTCCATAGAATATAGTATAATTTTCTCATCAAGGTTGTAAACTAATCACTTTTCTACTATTATGGTGTAAGCATTGACGATAGCTAGGTAAGGTATTTTAAGTGAAACTGAGATATTTTTTCGATGCTTCTCTGAATGATTTCTTTTCTGAAAATGGTATTGGATGGTAGGTTACAATTGCAAGTGACTCAAGACCTATAATACAAAGAGTTGTTGAATCATTTCTTAACAAATTCTTTCCATCAGGGTATCCATATAGGTAAGATTCTCTCCTGCTATTCTTTTTGATACATGAAGTTCCATATATCTAATAGTATATGGAATCGTTTTCAACTCTTTGTATTCAAAAATTAAATATTCTGCAGTGTGAATGAGGGCTACTTGACTTATACTCAATTCCGGGCATTGCAACACTTTTCAAGCGCTGCATTATCTGTGTTATCAACTCAGGTCTTCTCTTTTTGTCTTATCCCTAGTAGTTGTGTTAGCATGGAAAATGATACTTTGAAATTTGATGAGAGGCTAACAATATTAAAGTTCAATTGTTACTCTACCAATCAATATTTGTCTTCAATGACATGGGATCACGTTACCTTGTGATAGTGTTAGAAAATATCTAGGGCGTCCAAATTGACAGACATCTTCTCTAGAACAACAGTTATAAGGAGTTTCATACAAGGATAAAGCAGTATCTCGAGAATTAATATTTTAGTTAAAATATTAATTCTTTGTGTTGTCTACTTTTAGTTTCTCTATTATTTAGTCAATCAAGGCATGCATGATATCATCTGTACCTCTGAATATATGATATACTTTGTAGCATGCCTTTTGACTGACAACTATTGGCTATGGTTCAGTCACTTCTATTTGCTGCAGGCTTGCGTCCTACCCCTGCACAAGCAACTGCCGTAAGCTGGGTAGGATATACTATGCTAAAATGGTTTTCAACTTTTAGTCTCCTCGCTCTTTTCTTTCTTATGCCTATTGTTTTCAGATTCTAAAAGATGGCATGCAACATGCTGGCAAACTGATATGTAGCAATATGGGAGCTAGAATGGACTCTGAGCCAAAGAGTTGGAGAATACTAGGTAATTCCATTTAAGTAATAATTATATGTCCACCTTGCTATCATCATATCAGCCACGAAGGCATAGTGTTGAGTATTTCACAGCTTTATGCAAGTTTCTCTTTCTTCTATGCTACTAAAGTTTTGGACTAGTGTTAATTCTAATGTTCTTTCCCTATCTGTGTTGTAGCTGATGTGCTTTATGATCTTGGTACTGGTTTGGAAGTTGTTTCACCTCTATGCCCACATCTTTTTCTGGAAACAGCAGGTTTGGGAAACTTCGCAAAGGTAATTCTTCTTTATTTCATTAATATTGAATTATTGATAGTGCTCTTTTTGCTTTGTATACTTGATCAATTGCTCTCTCTCTCTCTCTCTCTCTCTCTCTCTCTCTCTCAATTACACACATTCACACACTTGAAGTTTCTTATTCCAAAATCCCGGCCTCTTTTGCAAAATGGCCAAATCGTGCACTCCACATACCCAAAATACCCTTGATTCAGTGATGAGTTTTTGTTTTTTAGAAATCATCAAAATATTTTACTTGACATCCAGAAACATTTTAATGTATTTCCATTTCCAAAATGACGTGTTTTCTTCCGTAAAGATGATTATTGTAAATCATCCTGATGTGCCTTTTGAACTCAAAAACTTTCTGGGATTACCGGACATTCACTGTCGCTCTGGTGTAGTTCTTTTCCAAATTGATCATTTTGGGGCCAAAATCACCTTTCCTTGATGAAGATTTGGAACACAAATACATTGGAACACTTTATTTAACACTCCCAGAATTATTACAGTGTACTTACACTTAAACACTTTATTTAGCATTTGTAGAATTATTACAGTGTGATTATCTATCCCAAATGCCCTGTGTTCAGTCATCAATGGGCTTTCAGACTCAAAAACACTCATGACTAGGTCACTACCTAACATTCATGGAAATACTAGCTTGATTTTCTTTCCAAAATGACATGCTTTAGGTCATCAAGGCGATTTTGATGGACCTTTTGAATTCATAAACACTTTCTGAGATTACCCAACACTCTTGTTTATTTTCTTTTCAAAAAGTCACCTCGATGAGCTATATATCATTTTGAAAAGAGAGATGCTAAAATATTTCTGGCATTGTCAAATAGAATAATATTATGGTGTTCTTGAGCACAAAAGGTCCATTAAGATTCAGTTTAAAAGCCAAATTTCATTTTCCTAACCAAAAATACCAAACCAAGGTTATTTTGAATATATGGAGAGATATGTGCATGATGTAAGCGTTTTGAAAGTAGGGGGCTTGATTTGGGAATATCTAAAGTTCAGTTTCTGATTGGGAAATTTGTCTAGATAATTAACATGATAGATTTTTCTGTGCCTTTTTTCTATTGCGTAATGGACTTTATTATGCATGTGATTTACAGGGAATGGCTGTTGTAGCTGCAAGGGCTACCAGGTTACCAATTTATTCCTCTTTTGCCAAAGAAGGTAATCTCAGTGACTTGTTTGCGAAAGGAGAGGCTATCTCTACCCTTTTCAATGTACTTGGAATAGGAGCTGGGATTCAATTAGCTTCCACAGTATGCTCATCAATTCAAGGAAAGGCATGTTTCTGTTATCTCAAGTATGAAGTTTGAAAGAACAATTATAATATTAACATTAAATTCAATTGTTTTGATGGGTTTTTTGAAAACAATCAAAAGCATTGTGTTTTTTGAAAAATCTTAACTGATAGAATTTAGTATAGTTTGCTTTCTCTATTCTGGTGTAGAATTCCCTTTGATAAACTGCATTCCTCTAGGCAGCAATACCAGTCTTTGTTATGGCATGCTACAATCTGATTGCCCTTACATGATTAAATCTATTCATAGAATTGACTTTTGCTTGACTCGACCAAAACGTTAACTGTTGAATTGTGTTATTAACCTGCAGTTGATAGTGGCTCCTCTGCTTTCCGCGATACACATCTACAGTGTGGCAGAAGAAATGCGAGCAGCTCCTGTAAACACCCTTAATCCCCAGAGAACGGCCATGATCGTAGCCAATTTTCTCGAGGTGCAAATTAGTCAATGCCATTCAACATTGATTGCTTCTATCTACTTTCCGGTGACTGACTGTTATGCTCGCATCTGGAACAGAGCGGAAAAATCTCGAGCCCAGCTGATCTTAGATACCAAGAAAATCTTATTCATCCTGGTCGCGTCATAGAGGAAGCAGGGAACGTGAAGGTTGGGCAACCACTTAAGAAGGTCGTCAAGAATCTGTCGGCGCTGAAGGAGCTGAGGGACATTTTTCCAAGTGAAAAGTTTCTTATCAACCGACAAGACAAGCTCACTTATATGTCTCTGGAGCAGAGTGCGTCGGGCGAGGACGCATTAAGGGGGTGGCTGGTGGCTGCTTTTGCTGATGCTATGGAGAAGTCCGGTGATGGGTCGTCGGGGTTGCCGGTGTTGAATGCAGCTTATGAGAAGATGGAGTGTGTTTTCCCAGGTTTCCTTTCTGAAGTGAAGATGAGAGGCTGGTACACTGATCAGTTCTTGGACGGAAATGGTAAACGGTATGCATTTTGACAGTGTGGATTTGTGATCGTCTCAATTCTCAAATCCATTTCAAAGAGCTCTTTGCTGGCTGCTGCTGCTGCTGCTGTAAGATGATCAGCGTTTGCATTGTCAGAACAGTTGACCCGTTTGATAGGGTGGCTGACCGGGTCAAACACACCTAGTCGGTAGACAAAACAATTAGTCAGATTGTGCGAGCAAAATACACCAGACAAAATTATTCATACCAAAATATTGTATAATTTTCGTATGTATTTTTTTTTTTCATAATATTGCTACCGAATGAATGTCATATCATTTTAAAGTGACTAAACATAATGACACATTTACTTAAGTACGTAATTAATTAATTAATTTTAAAAATTTTAAAATAAAATTTTCCAGCCAAGATGAAATGATTTAGTTTTTAATTTTCAGAAAACATAAAGTGTTACCATTTAGGATGTTAAATATTTATTTTATTTATTTATTTTAAACAGTCCAGTCCACTCGAGTCCAGAA
>JBBMKF010000007.1:7574647-7587422 GCA_037834155.1 Curcuma caesia | reverse complement strand
TTTTAAAATATTTTAAAAATAATAATTATTTTTTAAAAAAATCGCCTAGGGCCCCTCCTAGGCTTGAGCCGCCGCTGAAGTTAATGACATGCCCCATGCATGCGGAGTTCATATTGACTAAGTCAAAAATGTATTACATGGGGTCTATGTTGACTGGGTCAAGAACCTCTCAAGTAATTAAGACCTCCATTCAACTCCCCATCACTATATATATATACTTGGTCAGTTCTGCTATTATGGGCGCCATCTCCTGCGCTCTCGTGAGCGCCGTCCTCGCTGGCGTTTCCACATCAGCGCGCGATTTTCAACGGCGAGCAGCGAAAGCCTCTTCTCCCTCGACAAAGCCGATCTCCCGCGCGCATACTTTTCTGCCGAAGCTAGGGTTTCCTCTCCCACTCTCCCCTCTGCTCGCCGAAGCTCTCCTTCGCCACACACTCACAAAAAGCTAGGTTTTCCTCCGCAGCTCCTCGACTCCGGACCCTCCACTCACCTCCGACCCTCTTCTTCCTCGACCACCGCCGAAGACCCGCGCCGACCCTCTTCTTCCTCGCCTAAGGTTTTCGGCGATCGTCGCCGTCAACCTCCATGCCGCCGCAGCGAAGAAATCCCACCTCTCCTCTTCGCGTGCCCTAAACCCATCGCGCTGCTCGCCGTCAACCTCCACGCCGCGACGAAGCCGTCAACCCTTTCCCTTATGCCCAGCAAAGGAATCGCGTAGCCTCTCCGTAAACCTCCACGCCGCCGCGGTCAGATGTTGGCACCCGACCTCTGCGAAGCTACGAGTCGCCGCTGTCGCCTTCGTCTGGTCCACTCCGCCGTCGCCATTCTTTAGCCGCAGGAAGACGCCGCCGCCCGAGCTCTGTGAGGATACGAGTCTGGGCTCACCGAAGCGTCCGTGAGCGCCGACCCTCTCTGCTCACCGAAGCGTCATTGAGCGCACCGAAGCGTCCGTGAGCGTCGACCCTCTCTGCTCGCCGATCCTTTCTGCCACCCGGACCCTCCAGGTATCAATCAGATCTATCGTTTCAGTGCCTTCCTGCAGTTCTTGGAACCTCAATCATTGTTCCAACCTTGTAGCCTACAGCGGTTCCTGTCTCAGAGAAGACTTTCTTGGCTATCTCCCTAATCAGACTCACTTGATGTTCCAATTCCTAATGCTCAAAGGCCAATGGTTAGAAGTTGCAGAATGAAGTGATTTGATTCCAGCAGCCATAGCAAATGAAAGTCTCAAAATTAGTGTATGATTGAAGAATAATATGTTGTGTTAAGTTATAAAAGATGAAATATTTATGATTATACTATGGAAGCTCATGTTTAAATGATTAGAAATCAATATCACATGATAATTATGGAACCAAATTGCATGTTTGCATGTTTATAACACAGCTTTAGTGCACTAAATAATGGTTTAAGCTCGTAAAGGTTGTCAGAGTATTAAGTATTCTTTTGCAAGTCAATGGCTAGATTTCTTTTAGTAATTAAGCATTATTAAGCAATTTGATGGCAAGGTTTATTCTCACATTATTCATCATTTTTTACTAATTAAGATTCAATGGCACGATAGTTTGGTATTACATGAATTACTTTAATATGTAAAAAAGTCATACCTGAGGTGTTCCAGTCAGAGGTACCATTATCTCTGGAAAAACTGTCATGTACTTTTGTTTTCGTTAAGCGCGGTTTAATTCTTGCTAGTTTTATGCGATCTGGAATGATGTTGGTGAATTTAGAGTATCCATTGATGTTCATGCTATCACTTTGATTATTAAATGAATATGAGGGTGCAAAGTAGTTTGTCTCCATAAACATATGCTTCTGCCTTTGTTTATGTGAATCATCCATAAGCAAATACATTGTAGTAATATGTTTACACACTTGATCTGACCCAGGTTGCAAAGTTAGTGAAGGATCAACTTTGCCTTTAATCTTGCCCTCTATAAGTTTTGGAAGAATGGTAAGTCATTTCATTTTAATTTTGACTTAATATCTTGGTTATATAATAATTTGAATGTTTTTTTTTATTTAGGGAAAAACATATGTTGTTTTTGTTGGACGTCAACCGGGGGTATATGACACTTGGCCAGAAGCATCTAACCAAGTTAATGGCTTTAAGGGCGCTATACACCAGTCTTTTAAGAGTAGAGAGGAGGCAGAAAAAGCGTTTCAACTAAATGTCAATAAAATTTCTACCCCCACTTCTGTTACATCGACTCAGAACCAAGTTTCCAATACAACTTCAGCTTCAGTATCAAGTTCGTCTTCAAAGAGAAAACTGTTGCGATCAGAAAAATTATCTAAGATGAAAGAAGCTTTGGAAGTTTTGGAAGAAATAAAACATCAATTAGAGGCTCTCCAATTTAGTGATGATGAAGATTAGAGCAAATAGTTTGTTTTTTTTCTGGATTAGCTTATCAGATATTTTATCCTGATTATGGTAATGTTTGTGGATTATGGACTGGTTTCATGTTTTGTTTCAAGTTCTTGGTCTTCCTAATGTTCTTCTAAAGTTGAATATTGATTTAAAGCTTGAATATTGTGTTGTCTTTCAGTTATCTTATTGCCATTCAGTAGTCTCATAATTGTGTTATGCTGTTGATACTTGTCATTTAGTAGCTACCTGCCTCATCTAAACCAAATTCTGGAATGCGGTCTGGACAGCATGTTGTGCGATCGCCTGAATGTGAAACAATTGATAATTGTTCATCAGCAATTCTTACTGTTTCCAAGTCGGTCCCTTTCGAGTTATCTGGAAAATCAGATGTTTTGTTTACCTCTTTGGATGGAACACAAGGCTTACCTGTTTCTCCAAAAGCATGCCGGTTGGCAACTGCATTGCTGCTAGACCAAGTTTACCGACATACAAACTTCCTATTAACATCTCCTTTCATTCAACCGAAAAGGAGCTGAAGATCTCAGGACTTAACATTCCTTTGCCATGACGAATTCACGGTATGGACAATATAGACTATGAAACTAGTGATGTATTGGTTGTCAGTTATTGCATCTTATTGTTCTTCTTTTATCATCCACAAAGCTGAAACCATATCATACATTCTAAAATGTTTGGTGCTTAGCAAAGTTCTGTACAAGGAAACCGACCTAAACTGTCGAAGCTAAAATCTTGGTAGCATTCTATTGCAGCTTGAACTATAATATGTGTAGAATAGTCGGTTCGAACATGTAAATTATTAGATTTCTGTTTTGTGTAAGGAAAACTTGGTAACTCATTAGATAGAATCCAAGTTCATGGTCAGTTCATAGCAAGCACATGAGGCCTTTAACATAATGCTACAATCGTTAGATTATTCAAAGACACTATGTTCAATTTGAAACTTGAAGGTAACAAGCACTTGTGTGCCTCAAAACTATTTCTTTTCCCCTTGGGTTGATGTTAACAATGCATTCATATTCCTCAACCTTTAATTTTGTGACAAGAATTTTGTATCATAATTAAAATTATGATGAGAGTATGATACAAGAAACAGCTTTCTTATACAAAGAAAAGGGCAAAAATTAGTAAAAGAACCATAATATATATTATATATACACACACAAACACAATCTCCAATGTGATCAAAAGGATTCTACTCTTCTGTTTTCTATGCAAAAACTCTAGAGCCTTCAAAAATTCCCATTGCATTCTTCACAGCCTTAACATCAATGTCTATTAGCTTTCCTGTGCTTGATGCAATGATTGAACACCTCTTTTCTTGAGCATTAGGAACAAAGGTGTTTGCTTTTGCTTCAGAAGAAAACAACGCAATGCTGAAAAAAAAAACAAAAAGAAAGAAAAAAACATCTGAACTAGCACAAACAATAGAATGATATGTTGGTAATACCATAGTTATCCTTCACACACATTTTACTTAAATCGCAACTCAAGGCCTAGATAACCAAATAAAAGGATTTAAGACATAGAGTTAAGAAAAAAAGACCTCGGTTTATTGCGGGCATTAGCAAGTTGCAGAGCAGCAGTGTTTGTGGTAATTACTCCGATTGAATCATCGACAAGAGCTGCTAGCTAAGGATGCAATTGCAAAGCAAATCAGTACTGAATGCACTTAAAGTATAGAAGAGGATAAGGAATTAGATTTAGAATACCTGGCCAGGAGTGGTAATGAAGAGGATGTGTGTGTCATCTCCAACCACTTCCTCTACATCCTCCCTCACTTTCTCATGTGGGATGACAAAGAGAGGCTTCACACCCCTGTTTCCACAAGCTAATAAGATGTATCTAATATGAAATCAATTCTTGAAGATTTGATATCCATGAAGAATAGGGCACAGAATTCTAAATTCACTTTCCAACAGTAAATATTCTTCTGCAGACCATTAAGATTTAAGAACAAGTACTGTATGAATTATACAGTGGACTAAATTTTCTATGCAAAGCAAGGATACATTACCAGATTATGTATTGACTTGACTTCTTAATTCATGAGCTGGAAATCACCACCCATCTTATGTTTATTTTCTCATCATTTAGTTGGATCTATACTATGGTTATTCTTATAATTCAAAAAATTATAGTGAAAAGTTCATTAGCTGTCTTATATTGATCTAGTAGTTAAAAGTATGCACATGAGTTAACATCTAGTAAAGTGTCATTCATGTCCAGATTAAAGATTTTATATGATGGCAGACAACCATGAAGTTTCCCTTGGCATGATACTGTTTCTTCCATTTGACTGAGCTAATTGTAGATAGCATGGTTTCATTCTATAAAATTGCATCTCTACAAAGGAGTTCTGCATACCTTAAACCTTTTACTATTTGAGCCCAAACTTGGATCGGCAACAAGCTATCACTGTCCCCTTTGGATCTCATTGAAGCCACAGAATCTGTTTCAATGCCATGAATGACAACAAATCCCCCCTTTTGGACTCCTACTTTGCTGTATTTTTCTTCCACATAGGCCCTGAGCTTCTTTGAGATGGACACTTTGAGAGGAGGCACTGGGTGCCTTGGCACACTGCGGAATGGTCTCCCTAACCATTCCTCCATTTCACCGTACCTGAAACACCACAAGTATCACAACTGAACAATCCACAACAACAGAAGAATATTTGTTGCTTAGAATTGAGACATCAATGGTGGTTGCCTCACATGTGGTATCCACCTTCGGAGAGGTTCATGGTTGGAGAAGTGAAGGTCTCTGTGAGCAGCAGGCCTGCGCCTGCTGCATTAACATTAGGGTACACGTAGCTCACTTTGTCTCGAGCAGATGTCACCAACAGGAATGCGGCATGGCCAAGGCCAGCAAGCTTGGTCGACAAGATCAAATCATAGTATCGATTCTGTCAACAAAATCGAAAAAAGCGAGTAAGATTTCTGCTGTCATTCCATGTCAAGGATCATGCATTTCTTTTGTGTTTTTGGTTTTTCATTTGTACCTTTAACAGACCGATCATGTTGACGTACTCCGCCGGCTCCGGGAAATCGTCGTCGGGGTCGTACACATTCGCCCACCTCACATTCTTGTTCAGCTCGTACACCTGCTTCCCCCTGGGCGAGGCCACGACGTCGACCTGCACGCCGGGGTACCGATCCTTGATGAGCTGGATCGCGGGGAAGAAGAGGAGGTTCTCGTAGACTCCGCCGGAGATGACGCAGCAGCAAACGCGCACGTCGCCGCGGACCTTGGAGGCGAGCGTGGCGAGCTCGACGTTGTAGCCCATGGGAAACTTGAGGAAGCCATAGGGGTTGGAGGGGTCGTCGGGAGGGCGAGGGTCCTCCTCCTGCTTTCCGTCGGCGAAGAGGGATCCGTACTCGACGTCGGGATCCTCTCCGAAGTCGAAGGGGTCGAGCCAAGGGTTCTTCTTGTTCTTCGCGGAGGCGGCGGCGGCGAATCGGGGCCGTCCTCGCTGAGGGCGGTACGCCGAGGAAGGGGATAGAGCATGGGTATGGATTGGGGAAGGGAATGCGTGGGAGACGGGGGAAGGGGAGCTGAGGAGGAGGTGGAGCGAAGCCATGGCCATGGCAAAGCTCTGCTCTTCTCTGATTTCTGCTATATGGTTTTGTGGTTGAGACTGGACGGCTGAGATTTAAGTGTGTGGATGAGGGAGAGATAAAGCCATCTTTTTGTTTTTCACATCCAAATTATTTCTTATATATATATGTAGCTCTGATATTTTGCGCGACTCTGCCGCGCGACCCCACAGTCGACCTCCGTCGCTTCCGGCCGCCCTTGCTGTGCTGTCTGACCACCGTCGGCCGCCGGATTGGGCCCGATCGGCGCACTACTTGCCGGCGCGTCGACTGGTGTCGGATTCCGGCCGGATTGTGGTCGGAATCCAGCGCAATTTGGCCGGAAACGCGCCGGCAATGGCACACGTGGTTTTCGATCAAATCGCGGTTAGATTTCGGCTAAATCATGGTTGGAGATCGGCCAAGGAAGGACCGCCGTACATCGGTCGACGCGTCGGCAAATGGCGCGCCGATCGGGCCCAGTCCGGCAGTCGACGGTGGTCGGACGGCGCGACGGCAGCAGCGGGGGATCGGGCGCAGAGCACTGTGCATTTCCATATTTGGACGGTTAGATCTGCGCGATCACGCGTGATTGACGGTGGATCGGCTTGGCGCGCACGAGAGAGGCACGCAGAATATCAATCTCGTATATTTCCTGCGCTCAATTCTATTTACACGACCTGTGCGCGCTCGTTGACGTGGTTAGGATTTCCTCTGCAAGCGATTCTGCGTAGGTCGACGAAACAAAAATAAATTGATCTCGCTGTCTCCGTCCCCATCCCAATCTCTGTTGTTACGCATAATCGTTCGAGATTAAGGTTTTTGTCGAAGCCATGATCGCACTACCGTCGTCGTCAGTCGGTCTTGAAACTAGCATCCTTGCAAATTCATCCGTGATAGAATATTCGAAACGTCTGAAAGAATTTTGGACATATGAAACAAGAATAATAATATTTTTTATTTTTTTATTTATTTTTTTAGCTTACAATTAATTATTTAAAATTTTTGTATATGAGAATTTAGGCATTGGACTATAGTATTAAGTATATAAAATTGTTTTCTTATTATTAACGGAGTGTGTCAAAATGTTATCCTGTACTTATCCAGCATATTTTGTGAATAATTAATTTTTTTATTTTTTTATGTTTAATATTATAATTTAACTTTCAAACTTTGAAATAGAACGGCTTATATTTTTCAAGTTTTTTATATTATTTTGAAATTCGGTTATCACATTTTTTTAATTACCAAGAATTGACATCAAATATTCTTAATTTATTACTAAGAATTGATTTATTACCTACTCTCTAGATAATTTACAATAACTAGTCCCTCTAGGAATTATACTTTGTGATTTTTTTTATTTTTAAAATAAAATAAATATTTATCATTAACTAAGTAAATAATCAAACTAAGCGAAGGAAAATAATCAAATTCATTAATTAGCTTAGTGACATAGCCCAAATCTAATCATAAAATGTTCACTAATTACTTTTATTTTAATAATTACCTTTGGTTAATGGTGATTAACCAAGGGAGGGATCTCTTGGTAGACCAATTCATGTCAATCATTTTCCAAAAGTATTCAAGAAATCTAGGAAAGGAGCAAGAATTGTCTTCGATAAAGAACGGAATTGTATCGTCTAACAGTACATAGCGTAAAAGAAAACCCGTAAAATCGAAGATCGTTGTAAGAAACAGAGTTACCCTAATGAAATCAAAGCTCTTGTCCCCTACACAACCTGGCTTTGCTAGAACAAACAAACCCAAGTGGGTCACTAGACATCTATACCTTCAAAAGAAAAAACAGGGTAAAATCTCCACACTCATTATTAACTCACTCCACAATGTGCAATAGACAGCATGCACGCCACATGTTTGGTGAAATGCCTTTCCCCCTCTCAACTACAACACATATGGACAAACACTGCTCTCTGAAGAAGAAGAAGATGCCTCGATAAGATTATATTTCCTTACTGTCCTTCAAGGTTGGTGTCAGAGCACCACTTTGATCTGTTTTCCTTTTCTTTTTTGTTTATGGTAATCACTGTAATTTGAGCTGCTGGCTTTGTCCTGCCATGGAATCTTCTTGTCCTTCCTTTTGTCCTGCTCCTTCTTCTTCTTCTTGGTTGTGGTTGTTGTTGTTGTTCTCTGCTGCAGATTGTTGGTAGAGCTTCACCGCCACCACGAGCATGAAGACTGTTCAAATGTGTAGGCATGAAGGTGTCAGTCCTTTGTCCTTCATAGGGCTCTTTGAGTTTGGACCGACGAGTGAATTGGGTTCACCGGGTCGGTTACGGCAACCGACTGGTACGTGAGTTTCGTTGGTTGGGTCGACTCGACCGTGTTGAATATCCACAAAATTCTTTGCAAAAAAAATTGAAGAATTTGGGCTAATTTCTATGTTTCCTTGATTTAGGTTGTTCTAACAAAATCATTTTAGGAGGTAAACATTGAACTATGGATCGACTCGACCCGATTAGTTCGGCTAGTTTAGCCTAGAATTGATTGAATTAGAAGAAGATTGATCGAATTTGGTCATTTCGATCTATCGAATATTAGTAGGAAAGGAGAGCAAGACACTTACATGACCAAACCCTAGCGATAGTCGAGGAGATGTTCCAAATAACACAAAAGATGGCCACTGCCACTGCCTTCTTGTGGGTGCATGACTCCCACCCATCCCTAACTCTATCCAACCAAAATCTCCCTGCACGGTGAACACGACCGTTAACACGTTAACAAACACAAACACAAACACAAACGATACGATAAAACTCGATCGAACCCATTAGACTAACTAACTTTGGAATCCACTTGCATTCATCAAAGATAAAGTTAAAGTTAAAGGTAAACAATCCTAGAAACACTAAAGCGTTTTAGCACTCACTGACCAAGTTTTGTCAGCTGAGAAGAGTAGGAACAGCAGGCTTTTGGAACAATGAAGACCCCAAAAAACACTGCAGCAAGCAAATCAAACAGTCAGTTTTCTCCTCTTCAATCTCAGATTTACTAAAATCTAAATCTAAATCTAAATCTAAGCTCACTCAATCTGACAAGACTCCAAATTGTGATGTTGCTGCCGCATCTGGCCATCACAAATAGAACTCCAGCCAACTGTAGCAGAACAAGAAGCAGTTTAAAGTGAAACTGTAAATCTAAAGACAGCAGGAACCCTAAATTGTACCTTTAAAGTTGTTGATGGATCACCAGAGAAGAGAGTTTTGAGCTTCAGAAGTAGCTCGTTGATGTAAGGCAGCAGCATTTTTATAAGCCAGATTGCATCTTCTTCTTCAACCACTGTGCAACTCTCATCGCACTGTAACTTTTCTCCTCTGGTTCAGTTTATCAGAAAATGGATAATTCAGAAGAGGAAGAGAAGAATCGAGTGTGTGGATTTTGAGGACTTTAATTGCCTACCTGCGGATGAAGGATTTGCAGAGGAAGACAATTGCGAGATAGACGAGTCCAACGTAAGAGCTCGATGAAATCATACTGAAAATCGAGACGTTTAGAAATCAGTTTTGTTCATGGCTTCTGAGAATTTGATGAACAGTTTGTTCTTCTGACCTGAAATGGACTTCCTCGGCGTAGGAAGAGGAGAGGAGGAGGAAGGTTCCGAAGCCGAAAACCAAGGCAGATCTCGATGCGTCCTTCCACATGACTAAATCTTCTGCATAAGCATTTCGGGAAATCGAACGTGAAAAGCGATCGAAAAAGTGTTTGCCGGAATTTTGCAGGTTTCAGTTGTGATTGCTAGTTACCGATGCTTTGCATCCTGGTGGTCGTGGATGAAACAACCTCGCACATTTCTTCTTCTTCTTCTTGTTCTTGTTCTTCTTGTTCTTCTTCTATTTCGACTGATTGAGGAGGTGGTGGCTGTGTTTCTGACTCGAGATTCATCACTACATTCTCTGCGACGAACAATTCAAGAACTTGAATCGTCTGCAAGAAGAACGCACGAAGATCTAACTAGCTGAATTTAACTGTCATCACTTACCAACGCATTGCATTTTGCTGTCTTCTTCTTCTTCTTCTTCTTCCACTCGAACTGTTCGACAACAAGAAAAAAGATCAGTTCAAGAAGCGAAAAAGAGAAGAAGACTTGCAATTTACCATTCCGATCTGCCACGAGAACAATCTGCCCCTTTTCCACCACGTCCATGGACAGCAAGCTCTCGAGGCTCTGGTTCTTCTCCTCGTCCTCGACCGACACAGGGATCTGCTCCTCCTCCTCCACGCTCCTCGGCTTCTTCTCGTCATTCTTATCCATTTCCTTGTCGACGAACATCTCGCGCTCGGTCGGCGAGATGGGTAAATCCGAAAGCGATTTCCTGAGCTGAACAGCGCTGCTTCCGCCGCTCTCCTCTTTGTCCGCCGCCGCAAAATTGGATCTTTTCCGCTTCTCGACCGCCGCACTGTCACTTCGGCTCTTCCTCAGCCGTGCGCGGCCGCCATTGCCTCCGGCGTTGCTCCCCGACAAGGCTCGCCGTCGACTGCATGCCTGCATTTTTCCTGCTGCTCAATTCTCCTTCTCGAGCTGCAAATCTGCAGAACTTTCAGTAGAAGGAACTGCAATCTTCTGTCCCCTCCCTCTCTCTCTCTCTCTCTCTCTCGAAGAGGACAAGAGAAGAAGGTATAATTTAGAAAGCGAGCAGTGAGCCATGCAGATGCAGGATCAGAGCTGCGCCATCATTGGATTCTTTAGATCACTGACAACGGATTAAAGTGCTGTTTAGTCAAGAACTATCAACCCTACTCTACTCCTTAAAGAAAAGGATTAGAGCGTCTGCTTTTTCAAGCTCTGGCGTGGTGATTTGGTAGATGAGCCGCCATGATTGAAGGCACGTCCTCAAATCTTGAGATTGAAGCATGTGGCACATGTCCATGGGCGAGGCTTTAGGAGCTTTTGGGGACGATGATAGAATTTTTGGGAACATCAGCCAATGAGTAAGGGAACACTCATTCAGGTCCACGGCCATGAGAGTAAAAGTAAAACAGGGAGGAGATCTAAACCTGCAACTTTGTTAGATTGATTCTTCATGGTAACTTTGAGGAACAGTGTGGCTGTCTCTTTCCGTCACCTTAGCGGATTCACAATCGGTTCTACGATCATTTGTGATCCTACGATCATATGTGAAGATGTAAATAAAGAAATACACCAAGATTCGAATCTTTGTCATCTTCTACAACTTTACTATATCGTAACCAACTCAGTTATGTCTCGGGAGCTCAATGTGGCTGTAGATCTTCAAATTTAGGAGTAAAAAAAAAAAATTAAACAGTTCATGTTGTTGATCAAGTTGAAGATGGAAGAGAACTGAGAGAAATAATATGAGAATTAGAGTTTAAATTTTAAATGGATGAATAATTTAGAGGATGATTTTTGAAGTGCAAAAGTTGTATTTTTTAAATTTATTGATCGTTTATCTCTAAAATTAATGGGGTGAAAATTTTTTTTAACTCTTTTTTCTTTTACCCTTTGTTTCCTCTTTAATTCACATCCGTCCAAATAAACATAATTGAAAAATGCATTAATTAGTGTCCTATTTTGATTTTTAAAAGGTGTCCTATCATTATAAACAAATGCCCTTGGAGACTATTCTTATTGTTATCTCGTCTATATCTCCTACTTAAATTTTAAATCGATTTAACGTATTATAGCAATTACAAAATCTTAACTGTCACAACTTGTCTAGCCGTTATAATTTCGTAGTTATTATGACATGAATGTTAGATGAGAAAAGCCGTATTATAACAATTACGGTTCATACCTACTCCAATATGAATGTTAGATAAATAAGACTATATTGTAGTAGTTACGAAACGATAACTACTATAATATAAATGTTACAATTTATATTATAACAACTACGATTTTATAGCTACTACAATATGAATGATTACTTTGAATTCATATTATAGCAACTACAACTTTGTAGTTGTTACAATATGAATGACTACTTTTCATTTATATTGTAATAGCTATGAAATCATAATTGCTACAACTATTATAATAATTAGTTATAGCATCTACAGATTCGTAGTTGCTACAATGCGTCTTCAATTGAGGAGACAAAAATATAGGAGAGTGATAATAATAAGAATAGTATACTGAAAGATAGTTGGGTGATTATACATGAGATGAAATATTCTTTTGATAAAAAAAAAATCAAAATAGGATGTGCGTCATCTTGATGATTAGAAAAACAAGAGATGCTTTTTTGACTCTTACCCTTAGTTTTCGAGAAAACCTTATTATGTATCTTTCACATTATATATATATGAGTAATAATAGGTAGCATGAAAAGCTAGCATGAAAGACACAAGGGGCTGAGTCCCACCTCTATAACGGGAGTCTCACTTCCATGCTTATGTCTTTCATGCTAGCTTTTCATGCTATCTATTATTACTCTATATATATATATACGAATTTGACATGTTATATGTCTCGTGAGCACTATATATATATTTTTTTAGAATTTAAGATTTAAAATTTAAAATTTAGAGTATAATATTTAGACGCTCACAAGGTATAACGTAACATATCATATCATATCATTCATATATATATATATAACATAAAAATTTATTTTTAAAATATTCATTTATATTGAGCATGTTTAAATAAATTTAATAGAAATAATATGATTAAATTTTGATAAAAAATACTTTATATAAATTTAAGTACTTAATCTTTGATAGAAATTTTTTAAAATATATCTTGTGTTTAATTAGATTAAACAGATATTTAATAGAAGGGAAATCTCTTTTAGAGATAAATTTTGACCAGTTAACTGAATTCTTA
>JBBMKF010000007.1:7541333-7570041 GCA_037834155.1 Curcuma caesia | reverse complement strand
GAAAGCCATGGGTACTTGACCTGCCTCCTCATCAGGATATCTGTTCTTTGGCAAACAACCACATTAAGGTCTCTTGGCAATTGACAAAAAAGATTACATGATACATTATATTCCTTAAGTAAGCATCACTGGTGGCTTAGCCAATTTCAAGTTTTTTGTGAAGCGAAGAAGTTACAAAAGCTAAATTAACTGGTTAAAACTTACGGAAGCACAGCAGCATCAGCTATGCCGGGAAGAAGTTGAAGCAAATGCTCTAACTCAGCAGGTGGAACCTGAATTCATCCACATTGACATAAACAAAATGCTATTCTATACATTTGTTTACTTCAATGGAAAGAGTTTTATCGTCACCTGGGAGCCTCCACACTTTATCAACTCCTTCAACCTATCCACAATGAAAAGAAACCCATCTTCATCAAAGTAGCAGAGATCCCCTGTCTTAAGCCAGCCACTGGAATCGAAGGTCGCATCATTTGCTTCTTCATTTCCCACATAACCTATGCGAGTGTTTAAAGTTAAGATTGTTCGCCCTTTATTTGACTATGGATTGGGTAACAAACCTAGCATGACAGAAGGGCTTCTAAGCCATAGCTCTCCAGTCTGCCCAACTGACAATCTTTCTCCTGTAGTAGTATCCACAAGCATAGCTTCGACGTTTGGGACGAGACGGCCAACTGACCGCAGACGGCGACACTCCTCCTGATCTATCATCACTGATATCGTTGCAGCTTCACTGGATCCATAATACTACAAATTAAATGGTAGATCTTTTACGCAAAATATCTACGTGTTGTAGAGGTAAACAACCAAGCAGTAAAAGAGAATTTACTCCTGCTTCACAATTTACTATTGCTACTACAAGGAAAAGGGACAGTTAGTTTGATCCTTCGTGTGTGCATGAAGGTGTCTTTAACAATGAGTTCTCTAATGGCTTGCGTCTATGTTTTCCTTTGTTTAAATTGATTAATTAAATTTATTTTCTTTTGTTTAAATTGATACCTGACGGAGCTCCACACGGGGAAACCGTTTCATGAATCGCACGGCCGCCGCCTCCGGGAGTGGTGCGCCGCCGCAGGTCACGTACTCCAGGGCCACCAGCTCCAACGGCTCTGGCCACCTCGCCATCTCAACCACCACGGGCGCCGCCACCGTCACAGAGTTCACCCGGTACCTCTCCGCGGCCTGCACCATTTCCTTCACGCCGGCCCTGCCCCCGATCAGCACTGTCGTCTCACCCAGCGCCAATTGTTTTAACAACAAGGTGTACGCCACGCCCAGGAACAACGGCACTCCTAGAAGGGTCGCTTCTGGTCCGTCCCGACGACGCTCCGCTACCGTGTTCTGCATGGAGTGAAATGCCGCCACGTTCGCGATCAAGTTCCGATGCGACACCGCCGCCGCCTTCATCATCCCCGTCGTCCCCGACGAGAATTTCACGAAGGCCACATCCGACTGCGCCACTTCCTCAATCGCTTCCCCTCCATCGCCATCGAGAAACGAGCGGAAGCGTGGCGAGTCGAGAAGGATGGTGTCGAGGCCCGCGGGGAGCTTGGCGGCGGTGGCGGAGGTGGCGAAGGCGACTCGGGGGTTGGAGAGGGAAAGGAGGTGGGCGATCTCGCGCGGGGTGGAGGCAGGGTTGGCGGCGGAGACGACGGCGCCGATGGAAAGGAGAGCGAGATAGAGCGGGGGAATGTCGAGGCTCGTCGGGGCGAGGAAGAAGACGCAATGGCCCCTGGCGATGCCGGCGCGCGAGAGGAGAGAGGCGGAGAGGGATCGGATCTGTGACAGAAGCTCAGGGAAGCGAACGGTGTCTCCGGTGGCGGCGTCGACGAAGGCGGGGTTGGCGGGGAGCGGGGAAGGGAGGAGGGAGAAGGCGTAGGTCGCCACGCTGAGGCGGCGCTCAGCCGGAAGAAGTGGAATATTTTTAAGATAAATAATAAAATGAAATGTATTGTATTTTAACAAGAAGGGTATAGGATCCTACGATGATTTACATAATTTTGAACGGCTATTTTTCCTATAAAGATCTTGGACAATATTTCATAAATTTTTTTGAGATTGATGTAGCTTGGGTGAATCTAGTCATATTATCATCCTATCAGAAGCTTGTATGTTTAGCTAACGCCCAACATAGCAACATAGGTCCCTCAAGTCCAGATCTTCTCTATCCAAACGATTATGACAGTTTTGAAACGATGAGGGAGCTGGGCTCTCTTAGACACCCATCTCCGATAGTCCCTAACGCAAAATCAACTCCTGCAAGGTTGCTCACTTGAAGCGACGTCGAGCTAACAATCAGACAACACCAGTAGTACGGTTGGACTGTTGCTCCCCTAGCACAATGGTCCACTCGTGTGTTGGGCCAGTGGGCAACGTCTCGATCATGTGGCCATCCACGTAACCCACTTAAGGCTAGCATAGCGGTCTATGTGGGCATTTCACCTCCGCGGCTATATATGGTACTACAAAAGTAATTGAAAGTATGATTTTCTTCTCGAAGGTTAATCTTCTCTGTCTTCTTCTTTCGAGCTCTTAATGCTCTTCACGTACACAAATATTTCTTCTTCTAGCCAAGCATTGGCTTGATTATTGGAGAGGTCACACAGGTAATGTCGGTTGCCCATAGACATGCTTTAATCCATAGGACTCCCGTAGTGGACTTGCCGGACGAACAACCATCACCGCCGCCTCTAAGGAGGAAGGAGAGGAGGAACTCGAGCAGGTAAAAAAGGACTCCATTTGAGATATTTGTCGGAGTTACAAAGACATAGTCTGAATTAAAATTACAATTAAAATTAAACTTATGGGTCAGATGGCTTAAGCTGATAACTCAAGTTATCAGCTAGGATGGTTAGGCTATCTTGGATGATTGATTTGCCTAAAAGGCTAAGCTCTTGGTATGGCCGAGTTGGCCGAATTTTGATCTGGTTGAGTTGCTGACTACCAACTACCGAGTATAGACTTGGCCAAGTGCTGAGTCAGTCGAGCTACTGAGTCGATTGAACTGTCAATGTCGAGTCTATCAAACTGATTGAGTGCCGAGTCAATCGAGCCAACCTAGTACCGAATCAATCGAGCTACCGAGTGTCAAGTTATTCACGTCCAAGCAAGTCGAGTTGCCATGTGGCAAGTTGGGCGCGTCCAAGTGCCAAGTTTGCTGAACTGACTGAGTGTCTTATCTGTGTTTCACATAGTTTCATTAAAATAGGTTCATCCCTTTCGGCTCTGCTTTGAGGTCATATTGGACGTTTGTTTCTCAAGATACAATGGGAAGACCATGTAGACAACCAAGTATTGGTTGTTCATGGAGAATCAAGTTGGTACCTGAGTGCTATCACAAAAGACTATTGAGTGAAATGCACGACAGAGAAGAAAAATTTTGGAAGAACAAAAGTGGAGGGATTCTGTGTCTATTTCTTCTCTTTCTGCTCAATGTCACAACCTCCTTATATAGAAGCACCAACCCTTGATAACATTAATGGTTGAATAAAAACTATTTACTATCTATACCTGCCTGGATCGAAATGTTAGTCGTCGACCATTAATGGTTAATTATTTCACCCGGGCAATCATGAATACACCATTAACATTCGACTGCTTTAGATCTCACACATAGATGCGTCTATTACGCACTTAAGCAGGTAGCGAAATAGATTTGAGTGGCAAAATGTAAGTTGATTGCTTGGGCAAATTTTGCCCTGCCGACATGCAACGCGAGTAGGTTGTGGTCACACAAGAATCACTTTGGTTCAGTGCAATTGAACCCTTGGATTTGCACCCCTCCTACAGGCCGATGCGTGAGAAAAAGTCTGTCCCTATACCTATTCACAACTTTAATAGTTGTGATACATTATAAATCAACTACAAAGTCACCTATTCCTAATGTGGAAAACTCCTATGCACATGGGAGATCTTTCTATCCACCTCTCTTATTTCCATTCATATTTTTAACAATCCCTCACATAAATAGAAAAAGAGTATATGATATCATTCAATAGTTGAGTTCAATATAAGACAAATAGATTTTACCTTTTAAATCTTCTATTACATGAGGATCTACTTATTGATTGATCAATAGATGCGATAGTTTGAATTGATCTGTTGTTTGTTTAAACATTTACATATATTACTCAGGACTCTTTCAGATATAATTCAGTTCTCATGAGTATTTGTTCTTGGCCATGAATACTTTTACTTCTGTGAGAAGTTCTAAAAATTATGTCATTTAATTATCTTTAAAGTGATTTTACTTCTTTTTCACATAAATGATCTCTAAAGAGTAATCCACATTACTCTACTGGATTACTAAAAGTTATGCTTAACCTTCATCTTTTACGATTATCACTGGTCCATTGGGTACTTCTCGCATAATAATCTACCTAGTCGATGCAATTAATTTGTTCCATTAAACTCAGTTCTTAGAAGCTCTAGTCGGCATAGGAGTGAGCAAAAGTACAGTTAAACAAAATAAATCAATCGAGCCGATCAAATTTAAAAATTTAATTCGGTTATTTTGAAATTTCAATTTCTTCTAATAAATCAAAATAAAAAATAATCAATAAATTTCTAAATAAGTGAACCTATAAATCTTTAACTAATCGATAAATCTTTTATAATATTTTAAAATTTTGATTAATTTAATTTTTGATCGAATTAATCGATATTTTCTATATTTAATTTGTTCAATTATTATTTAAAAATTTAATCAATTTAGTTTATTAAAAAAATTAATTTTTTTAATTTTAATTAATTTGATTTGATTTGATTTTAATTGAATATTCAATTTTAATACAATTGCAAGGTGGATATAGTCCACTCGGTCCAGATTACGTGCAAGATGACAATAATGGACCGACCACTCATGCCGATGGAATCGAATTCGAATTTAGTCCTAGTGGTGCGACCAATTGACTTAATAGGTTAAGATTAATCAGTGGTTTAAAGCCAAGAGTGAACTATGCGAATAACTTTAACTTTTATCACAAATTCATAATAACAATAATAACAACAAACAAACAAACAAACAAACAAAATATCTTCTAATAAGCAACTTTCTTTTTCCTACTAAAGAAATTTTGATCACCAAATTTATGCACTTCCACGGATAGATTCGTTGAGCCAAGTGGGCGTTCTTCTTTCTATTGAATTTACACACTTTTCTTTAAGTCAAATGGACCACACAGACTCAACCTTTGGTTTACACCATCTTCGTACCATTTGCATGTGTTGTTATGAGTCGATGGCATTCGAATGCTCTTGTAAATTTTGATTTTCTAAAAACATTGTTATCGTATAGCTCTATTATCTATTTCCATTTGCTTATAGAAGGACAGTAGAACGACTAATTTATCTCACAATTACAATATTAGAATTAACTTATGTAATTCACATTCTGAGACAGTTTATGCAAGAATCAAGAAAGCCTCGTTTAGATGTTGCATGTTCATCATCTTTTGTGATATCTTAAAAGTAGACCTGGCTAAGGATTGCCGATTGGGTTCGGTACTCAATCACCAGACAATCTATGATCGGTTATTGTATTTTCCTTAAGGGATCACTTGTTTCATGGAGAACTAAGGAACAAACTACAATTTCAAGATCTTCAACAGAATCGGAGTATCGAGCCATTACATGTGAAATTATATAACTCAAGTATTTATTGGATGATTTACAGTTGATGCATCATGCAATTCTGTGACAGTGAAACGGCTCTCCACATTGCTGCTAACCCAATTTATCATTAACACACCAAATATATAGAAATCGATTGTCATGTAGTTTGAGAATGAATCTAGTCAGGTGCTATATAAACTATCCATGTGTCATCGACTTCCCAGTTTGCAGACTTGTTCACTGAACCATTATATAAGTCCGTCAATTTTCCATTCCCTACTTGGCAAGTTTGTCATTCTTGATATACACACTCCAACTTGAGGAGAAGTATTACGAGAATGAATTGAAAGATCTCATAATTAAAAAAATATATATATATTGATGTTTAGAATGAATTTGCTATTCAATATGTATGATTGATTATATATTACATAAATTTTTTCTTCGCCGTCTCACTTCAAAAATAAAGTGACCTTACAGAAAAAAGACAAAAACAAGGTATTTGTCTATTAATAGACTCGTAGCTTGTACCTCCAATTCATGGATTTGGTTCTAGGTGGAATTATATGTGTACTATAGAGCATATATACAATACAACCCGTGGTATCTAAGTTTCAAAAGAAATTATCGGATAAAGTTGATCGACTTGTTTGTTTTCCAAGTTGGTTAGGGAAGCAAACAGTGTAAAGGAAGATCGTCAGTGGAACTCTTAAAGAAATGCATGTTGTTCGTGGGAGTAGATCAGGCATGCATAGCTCTAGCAACTCCACTAGTTGCTCTATCATGAAACCTTTCTTGAGAAGTAGCTTGACAGTTAATTCTACACCTTGTTTGTCCAGAAGAGATTGTTTTCATACTTGGAACAAGATAATATTACAAATAGAATTCTATGTGCAATCATAGTTTAGACATGGAACTGAAAACTGAATGGTTGCGCAGTTCTGCCCTCAATATCTTTCCAGATGGTGTTTTGGGTATAGAGTTGGCGAACACAACTTTGCGAATCTTCTTATACGGTGCTACCTATCACACAACAATACGAAGATAAAGGATTCAGTCCTAATCTTATTTTCTGCTCTTAATTCTACAAGATCAAGACCTGTTGAATAAGAAAGGACTTAAATTGAATGAATAAACAAAAGCGAAGTTAAAGATAAACCTGCTTGGCTATGAAATCCATGATTGCTTCTTCACTGAGGTTGATTCCTGGCTGTAGTACTACGAAAGCCATGGGTATTTGACCTGCCTCCTCATCAGGATAACTGTTCTTTGGCAAACAACCACATTAAGGTCTCTTGGGAATTAACAAAAAAGATTGCATGATACATTATAAGAACCTCTGTTTTCTAAGTTCGAACAAATGATTCCTTTTGTATGCATAAAGTTGAAGTAGGATCGGTGCTTACAAGCCCTGCCTACGGGTGCACTGGTGGTTCAGCCAATTTCAAGTGTTTTTCGTAGAGCAGAGTGGAAGTTACAAAAGCTAAATTAACTGGTTAGAACTTACGCAACTACAGCAGCATCAGCTACGCCGGGAAGAAGTTGAAGCAAATGCTCTAACTCAGCAGGTGGAACCTGTATTCATCCCCATTGACATAAACAAAATGCTATTCTATAGATTTGTTTACTTCCACGGAAAGAGTTTTGTCGTCACCTGGTAGGCTTTATACTTTATCAACTCCTTCAATCGATCCACAATGAAAAGAAACCCATCTTCATCAAAGTAGCAGAGATCCCCTGTCTTAAGCCAGCCATTGGAATCGAAGGTTGCATCATTTGCTTCTTCATTTCCCACATAACCTGAGTCGGTAAACAAACAAACAAATGCGAGTGTTTAGAGTTAAGATTGCTCACCTTTCAATTGACTATGGATTGGGTGGGTAACAAACCTAGCATGATAAAAGGGCTTCTAAGCCATAGCTCTCCAGTCTGCCCAACTGACAATCTTTCTCCTATGGTAGTATCCACAATCATAGCTTCAACGTTTTGGGCGAGACGGCCAACGGACCGCAGACGGCGACACTCCTCCTGATCTATCATCATTGATATTGCTCCAGCTTCGGTGGATCCGCAGCTCTACAAATGGTAGATCGTTTAGGCAAAATATCTACATTTTGTAAAAGTAAACAACCAAGCAGTGAAAGAGAATTTACTCCTGCTTCACAATTTACTATTGCTGCTTCAAGGAGGAGGGTCGGTTAGTTCGATCCTTGAGTGTAAATGAAAGTGTCTTTAACAATGAGTTCTCTAATGGCATGCGTCTATGTTTTCTTTTGTTTAAATTGATACCTGACGGAGCTCCACACGGGGAAACCGTTTCATGAATCGCACGGCCGCCGCCTCCGGGAGTGGTGCGCCGCCGCAGGTCACGTACTCCAGGGCCACCAACTCCAACGGCTCTGGCCACCTCGCCATCTCAACCACCACGGGCGGCGCCACCGTCAGGGAGGTCACCCGGTACCTCTCCGCCGCCTGTACTATTTCCCTCACGCCGACTCTGCCCCCGATCAGCACCGTCGTCTCACCCAGCGCCAATCCTTTTAACAAAAAGGCGAACCCCATCGAATGGAACAACGGCGCTGCCAGAAGCGTCGCTTCTGGTCTGCCCCCACTACGCTCCGCGACCGGGTTCCGCACGGAGTGAAATGCCGCCGCGATCGCGATCATGTTCCGATGCGACAACGCCGCCGCCTTCATCATCCCCGTCGTCCCCGACGAGAATCGCACGACGGCCACATCCGACTGCTCCACTTCCTCGACCGCTTCCCCTGCATCGCCGTCGAGAAACGAGCGGAAGCGTGAAGAATCGAGGATGATGGTGTCGAGGCCCGCGGGGAGCTTGGAGGCGGTGGCGGAGGTGGCGAAGGCGACGCGGGGTTTGGAGAGGGAAAGGAGGTGGGCGATCTCGCGCGGGGTGGAGGCAGGGTTGGCGCCGGAGACGACGGCGCCGATGGAGAGGAGAGCGAGGTAGAGCGGGGGAATGTCGAGGCTAGTCGGGGCAAGGAAGAAGACGCAGTGGCCCCTGGAGATGCCGGCGCGCGACCGTAGTGCGGCGGCGAGGGATCGGATCTGTGAGAGCAGCTCAGGGAAGCGGACGGTGTCTCCAGTGGAGGCGTCGACGAGGGCGGGGTTGGCGGGGAGCGGAGAAGGTAGGAGGGAGAAGGCGTAGGCCGCGACGTTGAGGCGGCGCTCAGCTGGCGGAAGTGGAAGGGAGGGGCGAAGGCTGTGGAAGGTTCTGGATGGGGCGTGGAAGCCGCTAGAGCGCAGGCGGAGGGAGGACGGAGGCGGAAGTGGGAGAGCAGCATTTCGGTTCTCCATTTTTTTTTTCTTCTCTCATTTTTTCCGATATGAAAATGCGTCATTTTTAAGCTCAGATCCAGAGCGGGTATGGCCCACCCGGTCCGGATTAAATAAAGTTAGCGACGGTCCGGTCTGATTGACATCTCTGCAGGGTCCAGTGACAAATCAGGCTGTAGCGAAGACGACAAAGCAATTTGATGGCGGAAAAGTAAGTCAAAGAAGCCGACCGAAGTGATGGTTTTGTCTTTTTCTTCCAGAATATTAATAAAGAAATGGTAAATTTTAAAAAGGTAAATTAAATGTAAATTGTCAAAAAAAAAAACCCCCTTTTTTTCAAAAAAAAAATTAAAAGAATATTTCACTATGTATTTTGTATTAAAAATATTTTTTATTTTAAGATTTTTATAGTAATTACTATAAAATAATATGAAATTTTAATTATTTTATTTTAATCAAAATTATTATATAAAAACATTTTTTATGCCTTAAAGTAATTAAAATAATTATAATAGCTATTTAGATAATTATTATACCACAATTATAATATTGAATTAATTTGATCAAAATTATATTAAAGTAATTTAATCATAATTATTACAATCAGATTATAAAAGAATAATATTTTTAAGATGAATAATATAATCGAATATTTTATTTATTTATTAAAAAAGCATCCTACGTGGCCATTTTTGGCCATAAACAAATCCTGGACAAGACATGGAAGCTAGTGCTCATACCACTTGTAACATCACATGGCTCCCCCCAATATGCTGACGTATGCATGTCCATATTAAGTGCAGATGCGATATGACTCTTGTTTAGTACACTTTACGTGAAGATGACTTTAATGGACCGACCGCTCGTGCCGATGGAATCGAATTGATCGAATTCGAATTTAGTCCTAGTGGTGCGACCAATTGACTTAATAGGTTAACATTAATTAGTGGTTAAAAGCCAAGAGTGGGTTGTGCGAATAATTTTAAATTTTATCGCAAATTCATAATAACAATAACAACACTATTTCTCAGTGATCGGTCATTTGAAGGAAGCTTAGGGGTTGTAAATGTATTGGACGTAATTATATTAATATAGTTGGTGGTCGGTTCGATATAAACTTTATTTATATTTATTTAATAATAAAATAAATAAATAAACTTGGTTGGTTAACCTATTCGATAATCAAATAAATAAATAAACTTGTTTGGTTAACCTTTTGGATGATAAAATAAATTAATAGATTTGATTGGTTAACCTTCACGAATAGGAAAACTTTAATTATAAATTAAGTTTTTATTTAAATATATATAAATTTATAAATTTTTATAATCTAAAATTATTCATAATATACTAAAAATAAAAAAACTTGAGTTTAAATTTTTAATAAATAAGTTTGATATATATATATGATATAAGTATATTTTATTTGATACGGATTTGGAAAGGACTGGTTTTTATTCGAAGATAATGCACGATCTAAAAAGAGATCGAGAGGAATCTAGATGATATATAATGCGTATATATGGTTCGCATTGATGCCATTTTAGTTGACTTTTCGATAAGTCCTATTTGACTAATTAACCATCATTGTTGTTAGAAGCACAAAAGGTTCCGTTAGCTAGTAACGAGAGAAGTTAGCTTTGAACATTCGAAGAGAGGTCAAATGGTAAGACAAAAAGTCATATGAGCGGTCGAGACAATGCATGCATGATCTAAAGATCTAGATCTTAAAAGAAGATAAAGAGGAATCTAGAATGATATATAAGCATCAATTGCCACTTTCTTCAAGTCAAATGGACCACAAGCTTAATTTTCTCAAAAGATTCAAAGAAGAAACTATATATCGTATCCTAGAAGAATTTTGAAATTTATCGGACTTAATTGCACACCATTAGCGGACCAAATTAAGCCTTAAAGAACATTACTATATATGTGCTTGGTTGAAAAGCCATCATCTCAACAAATTGAGTCGAAGATTTCTCATATCAGTCCGATATATAGCAAAAGAAAGTTCGATCATTCAGCTAGCCTTTGGCTTAATTAGTTACACAATCTTCATATATTATAATATAAGTACACTTAAGTCAATTAATTAATGCCATTTGCTTGTGTTATTGTAAGTCGATGATGGCATTATATTCGAATTAGTGCTCTCGTATATATAGTTTGATTATATTTTCGATTGCAATATTATAAATATATAGATATAGATATAGATATATATAGTTATAAGTATCTTCTTCCACCGCAGCCATTCTCCCTTTGGCAATTGAAGTAGATTGCGGCGACAGGGTCGTCGAGGTTGTAAAGCGCGGCGAAGTCCCTGGTGTTGAAGTTTTGCCTCCAACCGGGTGCGTAAATGGTCTGACGAACCGATTGCCGGAACAACACGAACACCAAACGGTGAATTCCAGCGGTCGGACGCGGGCTCTCATACGAAACGATTTCATTTCCTGAAAATTAAAAACAAATTAACTTTACATTATATTCCAAATTAAAACAACATTCATTTGCTAGCTAGTTAATGAACTCGATCGATCGTTTAAAGTTGGAATTAAAATCAATCGCTGAATCTCACCACAGCTAGCATTAGCCGTTTCTGGTATGTCGGTCACCAACCTGATAAAATTAAACCAAGTTAGTTAATTTGATCGATGATCACATTCCAATGGCACACAATTCGATAGATCGATCGATTGATCGATCTTACCAATGTAGGTGCTCCCTCTTAGTCGGGTTGCTCGGGCTAGGTGCATCGGGATCGACCATCACCTAGTAGTCAACACGACTAGCCACCATGTTAGCAAGCAAGCAAGCAAACAAACAAACAAAGTTTCACTCGAGTGGAACCCAACTATCAACACTTACAAGTGTGTAAAGAGTCCTCGTGCCGCGGCCCCGGATCTCGACCCTCGGCTCATTTACTACGGCTGATGGTTTGAGCTCGGACCCATTGGTGACTTCCTTATTGTTGTAGAGCACCCTGAGGGTGGCCGACTTGACGAACGGGTCCAAAATGTCCCCAATGACATTGCCCACCACAAGAGGATCCCTAGACATATCGTAGTTGGCTGCCTTGAGATCTCCTCCTGTGGTGATTATTGACGGGTTCGGTGAAGGTATTTATAGAGCCTGTAAATGATTGGAGCACTGATTGAAGATTGATGTTGGTCAAGAGTCTCCTCCAGACTCCAGAGGACTCGGAATCTACTTTTTAATTTGAGCGTAGAGCATTGATGGAGTCCTTGTCGATTAATTCAAACGATCCACAAGAGGTAGCTAGGTAGCTAGCTAGCTAGCTAGCCGCCAGAAGATCGATCGATATAATGGTGAATAAATCCGCCGACTTATTCTCAAGAATGATACGTTCGATCGAAAAAGTCGGATTGCCTTTTGACCTCCACACCATGCTTCATCATCCAATTCAAATATCCCTTTAATTTGTGGAATTAGCGAAGTGGCGATCAGAGTGCATGCAATGCAATTGAATGCAATGCACTGCACTGCAATGGCGTTAAAGTGATTCTGTGGGGCTCGAGATTTTTGTCATTCCCTCCTTCCTTCCTACCTTCCTTGGTCTTTGTCATGGTGTGGTATGTCGATAGATTTAACGTAGATTCATCTAAAACGGCGGCGGTTGAGCGATGTGAAAGGTCAAACGTAAAAAGCGTATTGTATTGTATTGTATTGTATTCGACCAAGATAATGCATGGTCTAAGGGAAGATCTAAAAGGAAGATAGAGGAGAATCTAGACGATATGTAATCACTATATATGGTAAATGAGTATATATGTAAGTTTCATCGCTTGAATCGGAGATCAAACGGTAAGATAAAAGGGAAGAGATGATGCATGACCAGAAAGGGGGAAATTAAAAAAAAGATGACGGCCTAAAAGGAGATAGATTATAGATAAAGAGGAATTATCAGCGACTAGTCGATTCGTTTTGAAACTGGGTCAACCAGAATTTAGATGGTGCTTGGTAGCTAGATATGGTCATGCCTGTTGAGTGAGTGGCTGATGATTGGTGGCGACTGGCAATGATGAGAAGAATGTGGCACTTTTGTTGATCGTTTTTCTTCCACTCGTTTATCCACTTCCAAATTAGAAAGGTCAGTGAGGAGGCCTAGTGGTGAAAAAAGGAAAAGAAAGAAAGAAAGAAGGAAGGAAGGGGGGTTGTCTCTAGGCCACTCACTAATGGGCAGGACTTTTTAGTTAAGAACATGCAGACGCACCAGCAGCAGCCAGTGCCCCTTCCTTTGTTCAGGTGGGTGGCAAATGGCTAAGGCCAAATGGAGGACTGCAACAGGCCGCAGACCACAGACCACGGACCCCGGGCCATAGGCTACAGGCAACGTAGATGAAAAAGAAAACGAGAAAGAGAATGGACATGTTGTATGTACGTACTACATGCCAAAATTGGTGAGAGACAAAACTGGAGAGATGATTGCTTGGCCTCCTGCAGTATCATCCACTCAGGCGAGGCCAATGAGCATCGCCTTCAATGAAGAAAGGACAAATATCGATCAAAAAGGTCGTTTCAGCTTTAACGAACCGTCGAATACGTAAACATTAACGTATATTAATTACTTAATATAATATACCGGGTAGCACCTAGTTCTCCAGTTCGGTTCAAGTAAAAAAAAATGTTAATGATTTAGTTTCATTGATCTTCATATTCAAATCTCACTGCAGCAACAGACTCAAAGCTTATCTTGCGTAGTAAGTCGTCGAGGATCAATCACTACACGAGCTAAACAATTCAAATCTCATTGTGGCAACAGATTCGAATCTTTCAAACGCACAATAAAAGTGAGAGGTACATAATATTTACATAACAAGCAAGAATAGTGATAAATGTAGAAATCTACACCACTCTAAGCTTCGTCTCCACCGCGCATAGGCGCACGCGATATTTTTAATAGAAGATGCAAACCATATAGAAAAGTAGCATCAAAAACTTGAGTATCATGACCACACAATTATGGAACACCTGATAAGATAAAATGAGAAGCTTTGCAGTGGACAGCTAGAAAATGTACTCCGGTTTTTCGAGGATGAAAGGTGCAACTTTCACATCAAATTGTCTTCCCTCAGGTCTGCTTAGCCTAAAGCCCCCAAGAAAACAAGATCAGGCTTTGAGAAACATGAAAACAATGAGTTAACTGTTAGAAGATGTTGATTAGCTGGGGATACCTGCCAGGAACAAATGTAAATGAGCCCTCCACAGATCCAGGAACACCGGGTACGGGAGTGCAACTCTGATATACAAATTCTTCCTCACCAGGCAAGAGGAGCGGATACTGCAGAAACAGCAAGGAGACATTCACTGATGAGGTTACCTAAATTCAGTGTATGATAAATTCCTCACGACACACTAAATTTAATCAGTATCTGAAGAAACAGAAACGATACCTGTCCTATTACAGCTTCTCCATGCACATTGTCCACGATTGTATCTTTGGAACGGATAATCCAGTGACGTGAATGAAGCTGGCATGAGGAGTAGTACACGCCATCCAACATACATCCTTCAGGCAGGAGTGACATGCGAATTGAGTAAGAAAAGTAGTAACTTTCTGCTCCTCCACTGGCTTCAGAAGCTTCCGGCACAAAAACAGCAGAAGCACGAACCTGAAATATCAGTTGCTGCATTATAGCAAAGCCAATAATTGCTTGATACTGAAACTCAGAATATATCAAAGAACTCCTACAAGTCCTAGTTGTTTAGCATTCGCTATATGAATCTTTTGTTTGCTGACTATGTCTGTGTAATATTAGTTTTGATTCTGACAATATTTAAAAATTTCATGACTTCCTAGTTGGAATCACAATGTACAACATGGTCATATTATCATCATAAAAAAGTCCACATGATCGAGTGATTAGATATTGATCAATGTAATTCGTTCCAAGAGATGGCAATATCAGATAGCTGAAGTGAAAATGGAATTGGACACTAAAGTTTTTAAGGAACTAAAAAAGATTAGGGGCAGCCCGGTGCACGAAGCTCCCGCCATGCGGGGTCCGGGGAAAGGATCCATTGTATGCAGCCCATTACAGAAGTGAAAATGGAATTGGACACTAAAGTTTTGAAGGAACTAAAAAAGATTACAGAAAACATAGTCCATGCCGAAGTTATTATTTGCTTAGTAAGGTTTTATCAAATTTCGTGATAGAACTATTAAAACTATATGACTAGAATGAAAGTTTGTATAAGTTAGGAAACTTTAAGTTAAGAACCATATCATTTCTATGTGCTCTGATCAAGGATGAAAGGTCAGACTGGCTGAACAGCAAGCATTTATTTGTCCTCCCTAATCTCTCAACCTTATATGCACTATGAAAATATGAACTTCACATGGTAACAAATGTAACAATTTCAAGGCACCAGAAAGAGAAAACAAATAAATCAATTAAGAATAACTTAAATGAAAGGTATGAACAGTCATAGTTAGAAAAAATAATTATCATTGACAACTATTAGTTTCTTTACCTGAACACCATTAGTTACTGCAACAGAACA
This sequence comes from Curcuma caesia, assembly GCA_037834155.1. Lineage (NCBI taxonomy): Eukaryota > Viridiplantae > Streptophyta > Magnoliopsida > Zingiberales > Zingiberaceae > Curcuma > Curcuma caesia. Next base: position 7,554,606 of record JBBMKF010000007.1, on the reverse strand, counting down.
ATAAGGTGAAGTCTCTGGAAAAAGGCATATACTCCTTAGGTCGCGGGTTTTGATCATGCTACTTCGCAATCGCCTATTGTGCTCTTCTAACCACAACAGAAGTGCATCTTGTGGCATATCAAAATTAGCATCAACTTTTAGCCTTACCAATTCTTGAGGTACACATGGCATCATTTCTCCATTTTCTAGCAGATTGCTTGTGCCAACATAAAGTTGACCACTAGAACAATTTAGGAAAAAGAACTTTGTCATGTAGAAGGATGCTGCCACAACAATGTATTTGGGCATAGTCAACACATTCACCTTTTTGCTTAGTTTTTTAGTTTGTGACACAACCATTCTAAATGGCAACAAATGCACATTTACCAAATGATCATAGAATTCATATCCACCTATAATCCCCAAATCAGCAAGAAATTTATTTTTAGCAGCATTAGAAGTGAATGTCTCCTGACCATCACACAGCCTATACAGCACCTTGGTTGGAGCAGGTAACTTAACCCCAAGTATTTTCTCAGCCTGCTGTATTTCAGCTTCAGAAACACCCTTCCTCAAAGTCTCACTAATTTCAGGAAAATTATCAGACAGCCAACTTCTTATCGAAGTCCAACATTCCTTTGCTCTTTTAACTAACGACAAAGGGTACATGGAAAAGGATCCAAACCAACTTTTGTATGCCTCCTGCAAAACATAATACAATCCAGAAAACTTTCATGTTCAGTTGACCTGAAGGTTATAAAAATATCCATTATTACAAACTAGAAATAGAAAAGAAAATGCAGAAGGATATTAAATTGGCTGGATTTTGTTATACAAGCAGACTTAGTTTTGATACTTCATATGTTACGTCTAGCCGATCTACAGCTAAGACAACAAAACCAGCCTTAAAATCAATAAAAAAAAGTAGCTTAAAACCAAACAACAATCAACCGTTCAATTGGTAAAATTGCATGAAGTAAAATTCACCACGTTCAACTTCTATAAATGTACCAATAGTAAAGATTAAAGAAGAATTCTATTTCAGTGAAGTGATTCTCTGCAAATAACGTTTTCCTCCTCTAGTCTGTTTTTTCTTTGCTGCCAATAGGGTGAAGGTAACCTCTTGATTTGATTCTGCACAAAGGATCAATGCCAAAGTTCTAATTGCAAAAGAAAGGGATCACTCTAGCAACTGCAGCTTTATTTTTTGTAACAGCAACCTTGAAATTGTAATACACCTACTTCAGCTTTGTCGGGTGGCATTGAGAGAATGGGTGTGCATCAGTAATCTCTTAGATACTCCTACATCTGCTTGCTTCAGTTCCTTTTTTCATGGAGAACACACAACATGGCTCCTAGAGACCTCTAGATACCTATTCAATACCATTTGCTAAGGTTGGCCTGGGGTCTATTTTTGCTAGAGCAGAACAAGATAGTCTTCAGAGGAAAGTAGGCCACCCATATCTGCTCTGGAATTGGTATCCTTGTGTTTATTCATAGCTTAACCAAGCACCCAAGGGGGAAAGACCCAAAATGCCAACCTAAGACCCGGAATGCCAACCTACTGAGGAAGTTAAAGAGGATATAAAATCTTTAACTTAAGGGGCATATCAAATTTTCTTTTCCCTTTATTGACTAGATTTGGCCAATCAATATTTTACTGTAGCTCCTCTCAAACAACTAACTTCAGAGTCCTTCTAGGTTATGCTTATGTAATCATGTAAAAATCTTATATTAATATTGGTGTGCTAGCACACTGGATCCAACTTTAAAAAAAAGGAAAAAAGAGAAGAAAAAAATGACCATCTTAAAGAATTGTGAATGTTAGTATAAAAATCCCATAAACCTTTCTCCAAATTTAGCAGATTATATTCTCTTGTTAAATTCATTTGCCTGTTCACAACAATGGTTTTTATTATTCTCTATCAATTTGCTCCTGAAATTCTTTTGCCACCTCCTAAAGTAAGAGGCCATCGCCCATCAGGAGTTTAGACTCACAAACTCTATATGAAAAAGGAATTTCAGATTAACTGTTTTGGTGTGTTGTTGTTGTCCATTCAGAAGTCCAAAGGATGCCTGAACAAAGAACTTCAAAGGTATAAACATCTCCAGAAGATGACTTACCAAGTGGTCTAATCCTTCATTTCACTTTAAAAATTTAGACCCGAACGTACATCTAGCATCCAAAATACATACCACGCCAATCAATCATCTTTACCCACACGAACGACGCCCTAAAGTTGGGAAATTTCAAACCTCAATACACTCCCACGCGCTAAAGAAGAGATTTGCCACGCTCCCAGCCTCAATCGTGCCTCAGGCATCCGCCACTTTAATCTCAGTCCCTCGCGTTACCGAATCGGAAACCTTGATATTGTTTATAAAGATCAAAAAGAAGAGAAAAGAGGGAGAAGACTCCACCTTGAAGGAGGGGCAAAGGGCTCCGTCGGGATCGAGGGGTTGATCGTAAAGGGCAAAGTCGCGGGCGCAGAACTGACGCCAGAGGGCATCATCGGAAGCCGCGGAGCGTAGCCTAGTGCTGACACAGGCGGCGGCGGCGGCGTGCTTAGCGTCGAGCTTGAAGAGGATGCTCTCGAGCAGGAACCCGGCCAACGACTCCAACCCCGCCGCCATCCTTCACCCCTCTCTCTGATTGCCCCTTGTTCCTGGGAGCGAAATGATCAACCAATAGAAGTAAATAAACAAATAAATAATAAATAAAAATTCTTTAAAAGTAGTTCAGTTTGCGATTTCCACTACATATTATCTAATTTATCAAATCACGACACTTATTAACTTTAAAAAATACTCAAAAACTCAAAACACACCCTTAACTTTGATATTTATTAAAGAATATATTTGTTATCTAAAATAGTCCTTCATCAAAAATAGCTTAATTGAGGTTAAAAATAAACGTCAATCATTTGGTTTGAGATTGTAATGAGTGGAGGGGTATTTTATAAATTAAGTGTGCCTTATAGTGAATATTGAAGTAAGATATTTCTTAAATTTAAGTGGGTGAATTGATAAATTGCTCAAATAGGACAAATAATTAAACTCCTCACATGTTTATTTTTGGAAAAGGGGTCCATTTAATGTACTTGAATTTAAACATGGTTCCCTGTTTACTTTGAAGGATAAAATAGGGGAAAATAAATAAAATATAATAGTAGAACTATCTAGCTAGCCGACTGTGATTATCCTCTTCCGAAAAAATAAAGTCTAAATTAATTATTAAATTATATACATTTGCGGAAATATTTGAAATTAAAATGGCGGATAATTGAAATTGTATAAATACCTCAAAGAATGAATGAAACTTGTGCTACAATCAATCTTTGATCATCAGACATGGCGACTAGGTTGACTAAGGGGAGCAGAGTGGAGGTGCTGCGGCGAAACGCCGACGATTGCCGCATGCCTCCGTATTCATGGGGCTGCGGCGTTCTCCTCTCCTTCAATGCCAGGCAGTTCATCGTTCGCCTGGACGACCCCGACGTGCCGGTGCAGTGCGTGCCGAGGGATTGCATCCGCCCGTGCCCTCCTCCCTTAGTCGGCCGCTTCCTAGGGAAAGCCGGCGACCTGGTCGAATTGTTCGACGACTACGCGTGGTGGCCGGCCAAGGTCGTCGACGTGGACGATCGCCGTGGAGTCGTCGACGTTTGGCGGTGGAACTCAGCGATGCAGATCCGAGTTCGCCTGTCCAAGCTCCGGCAGAGGAAACAATGGATTCACGCGAAGTGGTCACTGATCGATAAGTTTGAGGTATTTATAAATCACGAGATCGCGATTAAAAATCGAGTTAAGTAATTTTATGCTTCTTTGTCTAACATCTGTAACGGCAGGCGAAGGCAAAGATTTCTTCCGGTGGTGGCTGCGGTGGAGCTCCGCCGTGCGACGACAGAGAGTCCTGCAACATGTCCGGTCAGAAGAGGAGGAGTCCGTCCGAGAGAGAGGAGGAGGAGGAGAAGGAGAACCGTCCGCGCCGGCGCCAAGTTGTTTTCTGGCCCCCTTCGGTGGATTATTCCAGTGATTCGACATCGTCGTCATCTTCGGTTAACAGTCCTGATTATTAATTAGTTGAGGCAGTATTACACTTTCGTAGCTAGGTTAATTGATCAATCATATCGTTGGTTGGTTGTGAACAATGTGTAAATTGTAGTACATTTATGAACTGTGTTCTTCAGTTGGACTTTTCAGTTGTTTTTGTTGTTGTTTGCCTTCTCTTTCTCCCTTATTCTGACGGGAAGCCTGATGCCTCCGGTGACGAAGGAAGGCAGTCGGCTCCGCCAGCAACGGCAACGGTGGAGCTAGGGAGCTGAGGGAGAAGGAGAGCAAGCTGTTGATCCTGTTCAACAAGGTCTTTGACGTCGGATAATTCTATATTTCTATTAAAATTAATTTTAAATTTATTTTTTTGAATTATCTAATGTAAAATTGTTCTATCTTTTAAATTTATATTATATAAATATATGTTTTATCATATTAAAATATATTAATATTAATGTTAATAAAAAAAATAGCGATGGTTCTGAGTTTATTCTTTTCGATCTACTTTACTTTTTGAAAGTTTAAACACTAATAATTGAGTGAAAATTATAATGAAATAAAGATTTTTAAAAAAATAATATTTCATAATCATCAGTTTCCAACTGTGAATTATAACCGCTTTTGAAAATTAAAATTACGAGTTGAGATATTTTGAATCATCAAATTATTAATTTCGAATGATAATCGGGTCTCAATGCGGCGGCAAAGACAAGAAACTAAATTATACCACGTTCGTAGAGCATTGCCTTTTCAATAATTAAACGTATTTTTATTTGCTAATCATTTATCAAAATAAGGATAAATCAGATCTTTTTTCCTAACTGCTTTTCTTCTACGAATTGAATACTCTAAATCCTAATACAATATAGAATGATCGATAATGAAAATAAAGAGTACTTTGATTTTTAAAATATACAGTAGCATGGTAAAAATATGATAAACTTAGAGGAAAATGATAATCAGTTAAGTAACATTATTAATTTATTGAATCGAGAATATAAATTAATTATTATTGTTCTCGTGCAACGATTGACTTCGTGATACGATGAAGGAGACAACGGGCTCCACGATCTTGCAAACACAAGAATAGTGAGAAGAAGGCTAGGGGTGCCCAGCTGACTCGACCACTCTGACGTTCAAATCAATTCACGAAGGAAGAAAAGAAAAATGGTATAATAGAAAAGCTTTTTTGTGCATCCATGCGTGCCTATATCTGTAGCAAATTTGAGAGTTATATAAGCGAAGGTGAGAGAGTGATGAAGACTTGTTTTATCCTTAATTAAGGAAAATATCCTGTCCCAGGGATTTTGTCCAAAGATACGTCACATCTGTATGAGGAAGGTGTCCCATTATTCGGTGAGAAAAGTGTCCCATCAGTATTATAATAGTAACAAATCGTGTCATTAGTTATTATACTGATCATTATGTCACATGCACTATAAAAAAAAAAATCAAAATTTTGTCCTGCAAGGGTGGCACAGCCAGCCGAGAGAGTAAGGCAAGGTTGGCAAAGTGTGAAACAGGAGACTAGGAAATAAGATCTGAGTCGAATAGGATCGAGTCGAAACATACCGAGTGGAGCCCCAAAGTCGGGGCTCGGCATCGAATACCTATTTTAGCAAGTCTGCCCATCACAATTAAATATAATACAATTTTACCGTGATGGATCAGGGAGGTCGACTGTTAGTAATTTTTAAAATTTATTTTAATAATCAATAAAACAATTTTATGGAACTAAATCGATAATTTTACGAAAAAATTCTGAATTAAGTATCGACAAAAATATTTCCAATGGTTCTCAATTATTCATGTCCATACATCTGATTTTGATAATTGAAATTTTATTGAAATATTTTTAAAAATATTAAAGAAATGTAGTCGAGCGAAGGAGAGGTGTTGAAACGGCAATAAGGGGTGCAATTGGTAATTTACAAATTTTTGGCGTGCCTGTTAGTAAACTGCCAATCTGTTAAGGGAGCGGTGAGGGTATATGTGCAAAAAGCCACTGCCACCCTCTCCGATGACCACAAATATCTCACCGTCTCGCCGTTCGCCGTTCTCCGTTCGCCGTTGCCACTGCTATTTGGTCGCGAACAGTCGACGATTACGCTTTTCCCAAGTTGCGATCTCAACCCTCAACGCCTGTCTCCTGATGCGGGAAGCGAGCGCCTTTCCTCTCCCGAGATCGAGCCGCCATAGGCCTTCCCCCTCTCCGAAGGTGTGACGATTTTGTTCTTGTCGCTTCCTAATTGTTAAATTAACTCCTAAAAATCGTGTCTTGTTGCCATATCATCATGCCTCTGCCATAGAAACAATAAGCGAAAGGTGTTTTTCATATGTTGATGGCATGCGGGATTTCTTGTTCGAGTCACCATGACCATCTCTTGTTCAGTTCTGGAGGTTTGTAGTCCTCTCGCGCTTATCTTCTTCTTGTTTATTCCCCCCTCTTCCTCCCCTTACCTTTTATGGGTTATTGGAGGGCAATGCAACTAGATTTAAATATTTAAGAGAAAATTTACGAAGATATTGGTTAGGGTTTATATTTCATGAAGAATTTCATTTTTATGCTTTTTCATTTTGGATTCAATGTTTTAGAGATGTTATTTGCCGTCCTGATTTGTAAATCCTTGTCGCACTGCTCCTTTCACTAGACCAGTTACTGTTAGGTTTGTATAACTTAAGTTATTACATTTTGATTTGGTAAACAACTTAATCCAATCATAAGGATTGAGTGATACGAGAATATGTGGGTCTGGAAAACAACAGTGCAGTAACAGAGTTGTTCAGAAGAAAGTGAGAAGTAAATTAAGAACTTAGTATTCTAAATTTAGCATTAATTAGCTGTGATTCAGTATCCATTTTCTATTTCTGTGCAAGTCGCAGTGTAGTAGAAAATAGTAATTTGCATAGGAACCATTCTTTAGAAACAAGAGAACTATCGCTGAAAATGTAAGGCTAGCCTGTTAGAAGATACTATATATTTTGTGCACCAGGAAGCTTCGTGATGCCATCGAAACTACCATATGTCATGAAGACTAGGGTAGCAAATTGGTTTGTGCAACTAGTGTTGGTGGATGGCTAGATTCTTTTTTTTTTCAGGAAATTTGACACTGGTAGTGACCATTAATATAATTCAAAGGCAACCTAAGTGGGAAAAGGTTTAAGATACTTTATATGAGTAAGAGAAAATATAACCAAGATAAATCCTAGACTTTTAGCTATCATTTTGTAACAAATTGATATGATCGTGAATTGTGATAACTAAAATACTAAAAATAGTTTGTGCACTGTATGAAACAATAAAATTTATCAATGTATAGTATAAACTTTAAACATCCAAAAAACCAGGAAATTTTTCTAGCAAATCTGTCAAACAACTACTGTATGATAGCAATTCAATCTCTATTTACTGTGAACTTTATTAGACTCCTCAAAGAATTCACTACATGCTAATTTCATAAAGAAGAAGTTAACTCAAGCGATTAAAAAAAATCTTTTAGTTTACATAACTTGGATAAGAATTCAAGTGTTTCTCTCATCAATTACCTTATTGTTTTAATTTTATCTGTTAATGGGAGTTGGATTTGCTTCCTTGCATGGAAGAGACTTATTGACAGGTAGGAAGTGTCTTCCTGGCCTGTTTCCCGGAACAAAGTTTCTGTCTACTAGTATATTCTGTGTAAGTACCACCTGTGTTTTATTTGCATTGGCAGTTTACACTTCTGGGTAAGCATTTTCATCATTTGTTAGGCTAATCTAAACACGGTCCTTGTGAAAATTACGTAGGGCCATGGGCTACAACTGAAAGTTTTTGCATCAGGGAAATCTGAAAAGAAATTGAGAAAAGGTGGGAAATCTTCCAAGGTGTTTCCAAGAAAAGAACTGCCTGTGAAAGAACTTACAAAAATATCAAATGAGGTACCTTCAGATGATAAAGCAAATTTTAGCCCCAGCACCGAAGTGTTTGCGGATAAATATCCTAGCCCTAGGAGAGGTCAAGTGCTTCAAGCTTGCATTGGTACATCATGCTTGCTACTTGCTCTAGGTGCAATTATTCGGCAGGTCAGTTTATTTTCTCAGTTTAGATTGTGCTATATGAATTATTCAAATAGAAAAAACTAAGAATATAAATAATTTTGTTATGGATTCTCCTTGATTACATCTCATGTTAGCACGGTGCAAAGAACCAGCAGTTTTACCAAGCTCCATGTTGACCATGGACATGTGTTAAGAGTTAGCTTATCAAGTAAATTTCTATTCTGTTTTATCTTCAAGTTGAATTTTGTATAAATGTGTTGATAGTTTTATATTGAGATGGAGAGAGAGAGGGATTGTCACCAAGTCAGAGAAACCCATTCCACAGTTTGACCATACTTCTGACCAGAGCAAGGTGGCTTGTAGCCAGGCATGATTTTTGTATGAAATATGGGGTGGAGCACTCCTGCATTAAAATTTTGGGATGGAAGCATTTTAGTTCCTGTGGGTGGGTAGTTGTGCCTGCATAGTTAGGGGTTTCTCCTCCAAGTGGTCCATGGGATTCAACTTCGTCTCTTTCACTGAGCAAGCTGCAATCTTCAAGGAGCTGGCCAACCAGCACACTTTAGATGGTAGACTACTTTGGGTTAGTCTTGCTTGGAAGGTGAACGCTAAGAGCCACCCTGCCTATGGGGCACGTCATTGGACTTCCACTTCCACCACATGGCTTGCTCGATCCTGTGCTCAGGTGATTTCCGGCAGTTTGTTAGGCACACAAAAACATTCTGAATTTGGGCTTCTTCTCTAGATGGTTGTAAATCTCACAGAAATGCATCAATGTGGTACCACTGCCTATGTTGCCAGGGACATGAGGTCATTCCACCGCAAGATGGCTGGTTAAGGTGAAACAGATATAAAAAAATGCTGCACTTTTATACAAGCTTGGCTTCATAGTTTGTGGTACCAGCTTTCCACAATTATCTTTGGTAGGGGCCCTCATCCAGCTGATCTACTTTGGCTCAAATTTCTGTGGCTATGGAGGATCCGAATGCGGGATGATGCCTAGGCTCAAGATTCTGCGCTCACTGCATTACATTGCATCCAGAAACATAATTTGCTACATTATCTTGAGTCAAAATCTGCTGCACTAGCTTCTGATCTCTTTTCCCCCCCTATTTCTTGACTCTATAATCTGCCTGAGTCAATCTATCCTGCAATAGCCTATGTATTCTGGTTTGTATCGGTGACTTTTGTAAGATGTGTTATGGTTTATATCAGTGAGTTCTGTAAGCTATATTAGTTTAAATCTATAACATTGATTGGGCAACCTGCTCTCTCAAATTCTTTTTTCAAAAAGAAAATTCTTGAGATATTTTTTCATGTTAAAATGACGATACTTTCTGTTTTCTTGTATTCAGTTAACCCATCTTGCACCTGCAGAAGAATGGGCATTAGTCAACCCATCAGAATTATCATGTAAGTGTTTGACACTCCATTTCGATACATAGCAGCAAAATTCACATGGCATATTCAATAAATTACTTTGTCGAAAACTTGTTGATTGTGACAAGGATTTCACTTCATTTTTTTCTTTATGGCTGTGCGACTTCACTGCAGTTGATTTTGAGTTGTGGCATCTTGAATTGATCTTGGCACTTGTGGTACTGATATCATCTAGCCGATATATTCTATTGAAGACATGGCCAGACTTTTCAAAATCAAGTGAAGCTGCGAATCAGCAAGTATGGTTGGTTTTTAGAAAAGATTCTAGGATTCATTCTTTATCATTATACAATATTCAACATTATGTTGTTTAGGACAAAAGATCATTATATCCCATAAAGTTTACCTATCTTTTCTGAGTACCCTGGAGTTTCATTATTGTTAAAATTCCCCATTGTAGTTTTTTGCTTCACAGGTGCCTCTAGATCTTTTTACAAAATCCGATCCTTTAGCCCCTACCTTGACTATGATTTTGTAAAATATAAGGAGGAAAAGTGGCACTTCACAAAAAGAAAAAAGAAACTCAGAGGCATTTTGCAACGAAAGTGAAACTTTGGGAGGCATTATACCAAATTAGAGACTCGGGAAGTTTTGCAGTTTTTACTGAGGAGCTGTGCCAAATTGAATAGGAATTGTCTGCTAGTGTTGCTGCAGTTTTGTGTGGCTTCTCTTGCTGTTTGATCTGTTTCCTTCTGATGGCATTGGTCTTGTAGCGGTAGTAGATTGGATTTCTCCCAGCTTCTAATGGACCTGTGGTGAACTGTTGTTCAGTCTTTTGGACTTTTGGTTTCAAAAAAAAAAAAAATGAAATTCTAGAGAAATTTTGCAAGAGTGTAGACTTTCTGTGATACAATGAAATTCTACCTATTCTTTATCTGGTTTTTGTCTGGGGATGTAAACCTTGCATGATTAACATAGATAAACTTTTGCATTCAAAAAAAGTCTAGATATCTTTTTCCAAATTATTCAGATTCATTTAACCATTCTCATTTCTATCATCTGGAGACAGAAAACTAAGAAGTTTTATTGCAATATAGGAACAAAAGGTTCAGACCTTGTCCATTTGAACATGATTTAAATTATTCATTTGTTTTTCAGATCCTCAGTTCGCTTGAGCCTTTGGATTATGTTCTGGTGGCATTTTTGCCTGGAATTAGTGAGGTAATGAACTGCTGCTTCAAATTCTTTCTATACAGTTTGGTGCACTTAATACTGGAATTTACCTCCTGGCTTGAATGCTTGTTTGTACCTATGTTGTGTGTTATTGTCATTCGAATTTTCACTCTTGTTTCTGTATGCTTCTTCTACTCACCTATAAATATTATTTCAGGAGTTCCTTTTCCGTGGGGCATTGCTGCCACTGATTGGGCTTAACTGGATGAGTTCTCTGCTAGTTGGAGCTATTTTTGGAGTTCTTCATCTAGGCAGTGGAAGGAGATATTCATATGCAATCTGGTAAGTATCTAGAATACAATTGCTAAAAATCTAGCTTTAAAGTTCTTCTAGAACTCTTGCTAAATAAAAACAACATTTTGGTACCTCGTTCACAATATCTTCCAGTAAAAGGTTTAATCTTCAGAGAATCTAGATAGAACATAGAGCTACTGGTGCTGGCAGGTTCTTTCTTCTTCTTCTTTTTACAAGGGAAAGAAGGGTGAATGAACAAGTTCATTTCACAAGGAAACGGAAAAAATGAAGCTTTGTAGTACAGCCAAGGGTTGTGTGTATTTGATAAGATGGGGAAGAAAGGAAAGGGAGAGGAGTAGAGTAAATATTGCTGTGTATAGGACATTTTCATCTTCCCCTTGTTTAAAATGGCTAAGATACCTTTGATCGTTCCTACTCCTTCCCCAAAGAAGGTGTATTATAAACATTTAAACTATTGATTCCGTCCATCCTTCCTCGCCGGGCCATTTTTGGCTGGACTCCAAATTCACCAAAATGGAGGAGTCAGGATCGCAAAAGATCTCCATTCTTTTTCATAATGTAGCATGTAAACTAGTGAAGGACCTTATTTTTGAACTCTTAGATTTGCTGTGTCGCTCTGCTATCCGCGTCAAGTAGATCACCGACCCTTGCACACCTCACACCCTATCGTCACGAATGCTATTATCCGTGCAGGAAAACATGGCAGTGCAATGCCTTCATATAATTCTTGAGGACCTTGTCTGAGATATTAACTGAGATATGCCAACGCAACTTAGTGATCTGAAACAGTTGGACTTTCGAATGAAAAATAATTGAGATATGCTATTATTCTTGAGGACTTTGTATCGTTGTATATCAATTTATGAGCAGCTGGTCCATTGAGAAGCAGGCATTTTGGATGTTTTTTTGTCCACAAAATTTGCTTTGTAAACATCTTTGCTGCTATAGATCTAACCTCTTGTGGATTCTCATTCATTCAGGGCAACATTTGTTGGCTTTGCCTATGGCCTCGCAGCGATTATTTCCTCGAGCATCATCGTTCCTATGGCATCACACTCGTTGAACAACCTTGTAGGCAGCCTTCTATGGCGCATCACATCCGTTTCAAAGAAACAAGATGAATGATTCTGCAAAACATCTTACAAAATGAATGTCACATTCATGGTCCCTTTTGTTTTATGAACTCCAATGTATTTATTTCTGATATAGAGTGGCATACATGCTGTTTGTGGTTGTACAGGCATTCATCATGGTTACCTAAGTTAATCTTCAAACAATTTCATTTCATTTCATTTCGTAGTAAGTCAATCTTTAAACAATTTCATATATATAGAAATGCTTTTGGCGAGAGAATTTGCATTTCATGTTCATCCCTCTTTTTGTTGGAATCACATATATAAAAATCAACAAGTACAATTGCATAGTAATAGAGAAAGATTTCTGAAAATTTAACCCATGCATAAGCCGAAGTTTATAGTTCTATAACAAATACAAGCTTTTGCATGGATTTGATTTCAATGATGAAATTATTGTAGATGCAAAATATGATTCCGTTCACGCCAAACACTCCTCATAATTTAATAATTGTGTTAAATCTTCACTCCTCGCCGAGAGATGTGTTATTTTAATATTAAAAAAATAATTAATCCATCCATTATATGAATTACAAACACTCCTCACATAGTATGTTCGATACAAAATTAAAGAAACAAAATTATAAGAAACACATTGTGTGCTTTATTACACATTCACTCTCTAGTATAGTGTCTTTCCTACATGTTTATATCATATGATACATATATACAATGTTAATATATTTGAAAAAAAAGTGATTATTGATTATGATGTGCCCAAAATAACTAATAAGAACATTGTTAACTAGTGGTCATTAACATTCACACGAGAGTGAGTCAATCCATTAGTAAAAGAAGAGTATTAACTTGTGATCATTCTCATTCACACAAGAGAATGAGTAGTGATGTAAAAGAGGACAAGAAGGGTTTTGCAGAGCTACCATCTTTAACAATCCACTTGTTGATGCCATAATCGTTAAGCTTCACACATCAAGTTCATCCCTAACAGTAGCACACTTCATCAACAGCATTGCCAGGCCAAGACAAAGATCTCACAGCAAACTTCCTGTCAACATTAATCTTATTGGGTCCAAAAGGATGTCTGTATTTCCACAATGACATGATATTGTCCACTTTGGGCCTAAGCCCTCATGGCTTTGCTCTTGAGCTCTCCCCAAAAGACCTCATTGCCAATGAAGATACTTTCCATCCTTTTAACCCCATGATCTTTTCCATGTGCTTTAGATGTGGGACTATGTTTGCAC
>JBBMKF010000007.1:7479653-7498022 GCA_037834155.1 Curcuma caesia | reverse complement strand
TGCCTTCCTATCACATATGTATACTAGTGGAATTATCGAAGAAGCTTGTCTCATTGGAGGGCCTACAATTGTAGTTTCGATCTGAAAGTCTCTTAACTGTATCGGCAATAGACTTACTATGGATCATCTTTTCGAGCGGCAGTTCGATCAAGAACTAGCGGATTTGCCATTGCAAGATAGTAGGCTCACTTGAAGTAGAAATAGGGGTGTCCAACTACAATTCTATATCCTGTACCCTCTGTCATCGCGCGATTCTCTTCAGATCGAGGCTAAACATCGCATCTTTCGCTTTGTAAAGATGCATTTTTGGGCTCCAGATTCAATTTCTGCTCAGGGCTCTATTTCTGCGTTTTTAATAACTTAAATGTCTGAATGTTATCCGATTAAATTTATAGATGGATGATTTTTTTATTCGTCTATTAAATAAATGCGAAATTATTAGATAGAATTCGACCTTAGAATATATATATATATATATATATATATATATATATAATTATTAAAAAAATATAGGGGAGGAATAAATGGCGAGAGTGGCTGACAAAGCGATGACAGTGCGGGCAGAAGTGCCACCGTGAAGAAGACAGGCACTGGATTGTTCCTGACATGTGTGGCGCAGATTTCTACAATATCTCTAACCCTTTGACGTTGCTTTGCTAAACGACAGGCAGAGTGGTCCTTGGACGCCAAGATTTTTTTACAGGATTTAATTCATCCCTTTTAACAGAGATATATGAATTGAACGCCGATGAATAAATTTAATATTTAATTTAATCAAAATTTATTTATATTCATTTAATATAAATAAAATCAACTAAATAAATAGTTTGTTAAATTAAATTAATAAATTTACATATGTATTTGATTTATTAATATTATTGAATAATATCCATAAATAATATTTAATTGAATCAAATTCAAATTAAACTATCCAATTCAAATCTATAAACAGAATAAATCAAAGTTAAATAATTATTTTAACAATATGATTTATTTTAGATTTAACTTGATTAAATTTAATTATTTTATTAAATAAATTTGAATATTATAAAATTTAACATGATTCTTTTACAACCCTATCTAGTTATCTAGTGAAAAGTCGTGGATATAATTTGAGAATCAGATTCGTCCTCAACTTTAAAATGTGAAAGTCAGGTCTTGTTAGATTATCACATCATCATTAAAGAATATTTTATCCGATCGAAAGCTTTCAAAATGTTTCCATCTAAAGAAAAAGATGAGAGCGAAATCTAAAAACGGTGCCTCTTGTTTTTATTATTAAAAGATCAAAATCATTTTAATATTATTTAATTAAATTTAACTACTTTTAATAAAATTAGAATAGTTTAATTAATATTTCATTTATTTTGATCGATTTCAAAATAATTATAATTATAATTATTTGTTAATTTTGAATATGTTGAAGAAATTTTAGCTAAATTTATAATAATAGTAGAATAAAGGTATTTTTTAATATGGAGTGTCTTTTTAATATTTTTTTAAATAAAGTGTTTTTTATGATAATAAAAAGAAAGGATATTTTTAAAATTTTTATCTTGGAGGCATCAATTATTAGAGGTGCTATTTAATACTATCTTGGAGACATCAATTTCGGCTCTCCCCTCTTCTCTTCTCTTCTCTTCTCTTCTCTTCTCTTCTCTTCTCCTTTCTGCCCTAGTAAACATTTCTCCTCTACAATATTCTCTCTCCTACCCTTTTCCTACCCTCAAGTAAACATTTCGTGTTTACTATCAAACCCTATTTAAAAGGCCTCCTGCCTCTCGGATCACTTCCCCCTTCCTACTCGTTGCCTGCATCGACATCGGCGTCTTCTTCCGCATCATCCGTTACGTTCCAAGATCTGTACCCAAGTTTTTTGGTAAATTTTCTCATCTTAATCCGTCACGCAGATACAGATCTGAGCTATGTTTTTTTTGTTTGGTATTTGGCAATGATTTTTCGTTGTCCTTTGGTTTCTTCTTCTTTTCTTGGACGCGTTCGATTGCATTTCGTTTTTTTTCTTTTTCTTTCAAGCTAATCTAGTCTCTTTTGTTTGCGCGTAATAGTTTACGGAATTGATTTCTTTTCTTCTTTCTGTCGATCTTTTTTCCCCCCTTCGCCAATGTTAGATCTATTCTGCAAATGATGATTTGGGATCTGCAGGGAACTATTCTGATTTAAAAAAACAAAAATTTACCGGCTCGATTTTAGCAAGAAGCAGCAAAGAAACTTGTTCCGTTCAGTTGTGATCTGTTTAGTGCGATTGCTATCATCGTGCTGAGAAATTAGGTGTTAGTTCTTTTTTCTCTTAGATTATGCTCTATGGTGATTACATTATGTTATATGTGAAACAAGGCTCGTTGAACCAACCATCCCGAATCCTATATTCCAGATCTGTTAATTTGAAAACTCAGGAAAAACATGAGAGCACTCCCAACCCCCCCGCCTTTTTTTTTAATCTTAAAATATTCTAAAAGTATTTAAATTTACACAAATACTATTTCACTAAATTTATATTTTTTTATTTTTAATATTTGTCCATAAAAAGTTGAAAATATCCATTTGGATTAACCGGACAGAACTCTAACTTAACAGGTTCACTGGAAACTATTCAAACTTTCTCTGCTGTGGACAAAAACATCCAAAAAGTACTTGAATTTACAAACAAGTGTTATTGCTGTCAGTTGTCTATTTCACTATAGTTTTGAAATTACGGAGTTTGGATAAAGGGAACAAAGCTAAAACTAACTGAGTTTACTAAAATTGTTCAGGTTCTCTAGATTGTGTAGAAACACAAAGATACATGTATATGCTCCCAACTATTATTGCCCCAACTTACATGTTTTATCCCTATATTTGTCTAAGAAAGTAAATGATTATTAAGTTTAAACATTTTAATAGATTAGAATCTGATAATTGAACAAATTTTATCAGTGTCACATAAACTTCAATCTAGGATAAAAAAACATCAAAAATAAGTTAACCCTTCAACTTTGGCATTGCAATAGAGCTCGTTGAAGTTGTAAATGAAGGAATTAGGTAGTGGATGGTTGGTGTGGGTCTGTGGTAGTTGTGGTAAAGCAAATGGTAAAGCTCAAGAGATTCAATTTGTGCAAAAATAAACAAATAAATAGCAGATAATAAATTGTAAAGCTCAAGAGACTTTTTTTTTCTTAAGAGGGTGTAAATTAAACATGTAGTCAGCCACACACTTGGGACTTGGAACCATTTTGAATCCAACAATAAGCACAATCCAAGCCTCACCCCATTTTTGTAGTGACCTGAAAATAAAATGTTGAAATTGAATAGAGGATGTGAAAATTTTCTAATGTGATGTCTTCATCTTTGGAGAGTAAATAGTGAGGCTTTTGCAATTTATTTGATCTTCCAAATCTCTCTATATATGATTATGCAAAATTTATAATGAGTATGTTGAGTGTTTTGCATCACTGGATCTTTGTCCTGATTTTTTTTGTAGTATGTTGAGTATGTTGATTTTTACGCTGCAGTTGATTCAAAATGGATCTTACGGCTGGTTGACATCTTTGAAAGTTTTGTACCCATTGGTACTCTCTCTCTCTCTCTCTGTTTATGTGTGTGATTCTGTACTACTATTTTACTTTCGCTAATATTTTGTAGATTTTGGTATAATGTTTTTGGGAGAAACCAAGAATTACAGTGAACTAGAGCAGACGTTAATCCAGAAGAACTTTTCTGGGAGCAGCAATTGTGGAATGGCCTTCAAAACAACCATAAGAAAACAGAAAACACCCTTGGGATTTGCACCTGTGCTGTTTGAATCATTGCCTTCTTTCGTACCTTGGTCTCTTAAGATACCTATGAATGATGGATATCACGAATCTTTCTCTTTAGGCTACTGCTTCTTATAACATTATTTGTTGTTACTCTGACTTGCTCAAAGGATTTGTTTTGAGTCTGGATGTTCATCAATTATAGCATTATTTAAATGCTCAGTTTAGCAATGCCTGGGTTCCTTGGTGCTCAAAAAAGGCTTGCGGATGCAGAGGTGCATCTGAATGTTTCAATTCAATCTAATCTGGCAACTCAAAAGTTTTCAGCTGGGTTTTCCTTGCAAGCACAGCAGGATCCCTATTGTCCAATCATACCTGGATTGCCTGACGATGTGGCTAAGTTCTGTCTTGTTCTTCTTCCCCGGAAACATCTCCCTGTTATAGGTGCTGTTTGCAAGAGATGGAGATCTTTTATTAAAAGCAAGGAGTTTCTTGT
This sequence comes from Curcuma caesia, assembly GCA_037834155.1. Lineage (NCBI taxonomy): Eukaryota > Viridiplantae > Streptophyta > Magnoliopsida > Zingiberales > Zingiberaceae > Curcuma > Curcuma caesia. Next base: position 7,493,774 of record JBBMKF010000007.1, on the reverse strand, counting down.
TATAAGAAAGGAGGCTGGGAAGATCGAGGAATGGTTGTATATCTTAACTGGTGATCTTGATGGCACTGGGAACCATTGGGAAGTATTGGCTGGCTTAGGGGATAACAGCAAGGTGCTTCCTCCAATGCCTGGTTCTAAAAAAGCTGGGTTTGGAGTTGCTGTCATTGATGCTTATCTGTTTGTTATAGCTGGCTACTCAGTTGATATAGGGAAGGAGTGTGTTTCAAATGATGTTTATCAGTATGATTCTCGGCTTAATAGGTATCTCTCACTCTCCTCCATCATATTACATGCCTTGTAGCCTGCATTGTATTGTTGAGTGTATGAATGAATGGTGATTATAACTTAATTTGAACTGCCTCTTAGTTTTACTCATGAGATGCTGAAATTTCCATAATATTCCTTCTATAAATTGACACATTCTACCAAAAAAATTTGTTTTTCATTTTCTACTTTTTGTATCAAAATCTTGTTCAATCATAAATTCACCATGTGTTCAAGAACAAAAACTTGAAATGTGAGGATGGTGTAATCTTAAAACTAATCACAGTAGTGAGCTTGAAGATGGCTAACATAGATTTTTTTCTATCCTTTTATTTCCCTTGTCTAATGGCCTCTAATTTAGCAGAACTTTAACATGGTGAAACAATGATAGTACAACTTTTTGTTGGTTTTGCTTCTCTAGGAAAAGAAACTCAAATTTTGTTTTCTCTATTGAGCTGTATGCCTTCTCTAGGAAAAGAACTCCTTTTCTGAATCATTATAATCGTGCTAAGCAGATCTGTGTCATTGCTATTGATGTTAGCTGCCCATTCAGTTCTTTCACCTCGATTGATTAATTGCCAAGCAATTCGTCGATTGATTAATTGCCAAGCAATTTCACAGCTTAAATTAATGTAGAATTTCAACTTATGTAGTGGCTTTTCCAAGTTAAGAGATAGAAAAGCTTCGTTAGAAATTTCTTTGTTAGTAATGTGCTTTTGCATGGTGATTATATCTTGTTCTTTTATCTGTACTTCATTATCAAGCGCATCATAGAATATGATAGCTAAAACATAAAAAATTAATTGCTTAAAAGAGAAAAGCAACTCAACATTTATATAGTTGACATAAAGTTTCTCAAAGTCAAATCAAGCTTACTAGATTTAATAGAGCCCTCTCAAGTTGACATGCTGTGTAACAGATTGATTACCAATTTGATGTAATTGAGCAATGAATATATCATGACAGTTTGTTTATCATGATTAATTCATTGATTCATTCAATACTGCTCTACTGTACATTATCTGTCCACAAATATTAATCTAAGGAAGCTTTTCTTTGTTGCAGATGGAGCACAATGGCCAAGATGAATATTGCTCGTTGTGACTTTGCCTGTGCCGAGCTTGATGGTTATATATATGCTGTAGGTGGAATTGATTCCTATGGTGATTGCTTATCAAGTGTCGAAGTGTATGACCCAAGCATAAATAAGTGGACCATAATCGAAAGTCTTCGTTGCCCAAGGTGGGGTTGCTTTGCTTGCAGCTTTGAAGACAAACTTTATGTGATGGGTGGCCGATCTAGCTTCACAATTGGTAATACCAGGTTTGTGAATGTGTATCATCCAGAAAGCCACTCATGGAATGAGATGAGAAGCGGATGTGTAATGGTCACCGCACATGCTGTGCTCGACAAGAAGCTGTTCTGTATCGAGTGGAAGAACCAGAGAAAGTTAGCAATATTTAATCCGGTCGATAGTTCTTGGAATAAAGTTCCAGTGCCTGTTACTGGTAGCTCATCCATAGCATTCCGCTTTGGGATATTTAACCGCAAGCTGTTACTTTTTGCGCTCGAAGAAACATCTGGATATCAAACACTGCTCTATGATCCTGATGCTCCAGTAGGATCTGAATGGCAGACTTCTTCACTGAAGCCCTCTGGCTTGTGCCTGTGCAGTGTGACAATCAAGGCATGAAGGTTCCTTATGTAGGTCGGCTTATCGTCGTCGTTAGGTTGGCTTTAGTGTTGTTGGCATCTTCGTTATGTTTGCTTTAGGCTGCTAAAGCCTTTTGGCTTCTGAATTGTGTTTGTGACTTCAATTCAGCCCTACTATGAAATGTCTCTGATCCTATTTGAGTTCAGTTATATTCACTCCCAAAAATGTGACTGCATAATATTAAACTTTATTTATCTATCAAGCACTACTTTTTGCAGATCATTGGATGAGTAAACTAGTGGTATTGATCTATACTCAGTTCCTATTGATACTGCTCAGAACTCTAAGTGGGTTAGTTCGATCAATTTTTTTCAGGATCAAGAATTTGGAGACATCAGGTCGAGATATATCTCATATCTATTTGTCAGATAATAGATCATTTTAACTTCCGATAGCATATATCTTGGATGAGTATGCACATTGTTCGTGTTGTGCAAGACTAGTATTATATACAAGACAAAAGAACAGATAAAAGAACGCGTTAAATTTATAAAATTAGATGGCACATATACCTTTTCTTTCTTGCTCTTTGATGCAGTCTTTTCCCTCCATTTCATCAACCCTAGAATTGATTTGGCATCTATGGGGTCTGGGAGGGCTACAAGTGATCCAAATAGGCTCCTGAAGAACAGGAAAGAGTAAAACCTAACGATCAGTTAAAAGTAATAATTTTGCATTGACCAACTCGTTTAAATAAATTCTCAAGATGAGATTTCCAATGTGTATTACATTAAATTACATTCTACGTAGCTCATCGTAGAGACACCTACCAAAACATCAGAATGGGTAAAAGTAAAAGCTCATTCCGAGTCCAGTCCCCACCCTTCATCCCAAATCAACCCAAAGAACGAAATAATAAATGAATCTGGTAAGGGATGCTTGCACTAAATCATCCCTTGAAGTACCGTACACATGACTCTCCAGGATTGGAGATGGCTCGAGCCTCTGCTTTGTTGTAACTTGCAAAATTGAACTCTGAGCTGGTGGTGAAGGATGCTTGCACAGATATCGTCATCTCATGTCGCAACATTGAGGTTTTCCTGCCTTGAGTTTCTCCCACATGCACATCATTTGCCTAGGAGACTGGTAATGAGCAGTGTAGTAATCGTTAATGCAACCGAACTGGCAAAATTTGACGTTGTGGACATACTCCACGGGCTTCTTGGTAATGTTGAACTTCTCCACCCACATGCCCATGCTCACGTCTTCCATCTTGAATAACTGCACGAGTAAACAAGTTACGACAATGTCTCAGATGCAAGAAAAAATAGCTGCAGTATCCTAAAACTTGGACCAGTGATCCTTAGAAGGTCTATCATTTTTCAGGCATATTTACTTGCATAGTCTAAGCTATAATTAAAGCTTTTGCTAACTGATAAAATGCAGTCTGCAAAAGTTAGGGATATTTTACATTTTGTGAATGACATTAGGCATTTTGTATGTTGTGAGATACAATCCAATGGATTATAAATAAAATAGAGAATTCTGATAGAAACTATAATATGGATCCTAATGTGAATTACAAGTGACTCCAGGTACTACATATCCACCAGAGGAACATTAACAAAGTCACGATGTCGATCTGAAACAGGAGAACTTGTCTATGTGTCATACATGATGTGTATATTAACTGTTAGTCTTCTCTAGGACTACTGCTTATGTGCCGCTAAGCTGACTTGTATGGTCAATGTGCCATGTGAGCTACAGCTGCCTACTCCAAAGGTTCTTGAATCCTTCGGCTTTCTTCTTAATCCAATCTCCAAATTTTCAATTTAATAATGAGTTAAGCTTCCTAGGGGAACTAACCACTTGGTAGTCCATGAGGCATATTAATAAGTCAGCTTAATAAACATGGCCCTAATTGATGATTTAAGAATTCATTTAACAGTGTGGCAGGGAGACGTTTGTATAAAAATGTAATTAGAATAGATTTGCTACAAATTGAAGTATTGAACTGATCTGTTCAAATCAAGATAGGAGCTTACTCTCAGTGTATGTTTTTCAAACTCTGAAACAACATAATTTGCAATATCAGAAGATATGACATAGCCCGGACCATTAGCATAATGTGGGTAGTTCTCCTCCGGCCATTCCTGAAAGGAAGAAATTTGATGTTTGCCCATGGTTTTTCAAACCTTGAGAAATATAATAAATAGCACATTCCTCCTCTTGCCATAAAGCATCTGGAGGCTTGTTTAGGAGCTTGAAAATTCTAATTTCCATAGAAATGAAACATGAGCATACCTCATATGTCACAGCCCATTTCCCAAAGCGCAGAGGCTTGTGGTAATAATTAATATTCCCTATGTAAAGACTTCTATCGGATGGGATTTTATTCACTTCCTTGAGTACTGAGTCAAGCCTCACAAATGTGTCATCGTCGCATTTCATAATATATTTAGCGGATATTGTTCGAACCTATTTTTGCAGAGGACAAAAGAAGTATAATTATCACCAACAAATTTACAATTATGATTAAAGCTCCAGCAATTAATTTTAGCATCCAATAGGCAGGTTATACTTACCCCATACTCACAGATAGCAACAGTCTTCAAAACAACAAGATCATAACTGTCCATGTAAGGTACTATAACAATATCCCCAAAGAATTCCGCTTCCAGTTTTAATTGCATGTTCACCTCGTTTCTTCCATTCTGTCCAGAAAATGTGTCAGAAGATGATAACCTAAAATAACTGAATTTAACAAGCAACTACAAAAATTACCAGCGCCACAAAGAACCTTGCCACCACATTTGATGATCCAGTTAATGCAGACATCCATGATTTTCTGACTGCCATACGTTCTGCAAAATGGTTTCCTGCAGAAAGTATGCCGATGAAAAGTTCTATAGACTCATCAGCAAGTGGAGGAGCCTGCCACTGAGCAGACATCTCCAGTTCCCTTTTCAGGGAAAAACTAGGATGCCTAGCAGGCAATGAAACAGCATATATTGACTCAATGTCGAGATCTCCATTCAATGACAGGCCGGTGGCATCTTCAAGGGCGAAACTCTGTAGGAAAAATCAAAACTTTAAAAATAGAACTTACAGGAAGTCAATTTGAAGTTAGAGAGAAAGATTTAAGCTAAACTCACAGTGCGGTATGGAAAGGATGCTACATGCCTCCCACCAACATTAATATGATAACCCTCTAAACCAGCAGTTAATGTTAAAACAAACAATTTGTCTTCCACAAATGGATATGGCCAATCAAAAGAGATTTTCGCCCGAGAAACTAATCTCTTAAACCACCATGACTTCTTTGTCTCTTCCACCAGGGTATCTTCATCTCGAGTCCACCCTTCGCACTTAATCAGACCATCAACTGTAACATTTGACAATCCAAATCAGATAAAGAATGAAAATATCATTTGCACATTGAAGATTTATTTTTTAGCATAAAAAAATTTAGAAACTAGTCTAAAATTCCTAATAGAATTCACAAATGAGATTTGAATACTTAGGCCAACGAGTATCCTAAATGTTCATACCTGTCTCCTCGCTGGACTTGGACTTCCAGCCCTCACATCGCTGAGCAGACCCCCACTGCATGCGGTAGCAGGAGTTCAGCTCCATCACTGGCTTGCCGCTCCAATCACCCTTTAACCGGGGGTTAAAGTGGAGAATCCTTGGAGGGTCTTCGCCATCCACAGCTTTAAGCCCCTTTAGCTCCATCATGAACTGAGAAACCATCGGGGCCTGCTCCGAGTCCTTCAGAACCGATATCTTTGGATCATAGTCGGGGTGTGCCCTGCGTGGCCTCGCCACCAGAGTGATATGGGACCCCAACGTCAGCCCACAAGGAAGCACCGTCAATCTCCCTCGCTCCTGAAACTCCGCTCCGGACAACATGATCGAGTTCGGGCAGTTCTCTTCCACCCGAATCTCCTGTGTTGGAGCCGCAGCAGACGGCGCCGGAGAAGCCTTGAGGTCTTCAAAAACCCTCCTCCCCACCTCCCACGCGTCCCACGCCGACTTGTGGAGATCCGAAAAGGCTCCGTTACTGCTCGAGTTGAGCTCCAACTGCGCCAAACCGGAGACGATCAGCGATCGCCGGCGCAGCGTCTCGGGCGGCGAGCGGTGTGGGATAGGAGCTGCAGCGGCAACTTCCGGACGATAAGGGAATAAAAAGGGACGAACTGGGGCATAGATCGCTTGCGTGTCCTCCTCGCTTTGCAGGGAGACTCGACGGGCCACCGGGTCGCCACCGAGGAGGCCGCCCGCAGCGTCAAGCGGCGTGAAGCCGTGGGATACGAAGGGGAACTCACACAGGAGGAGGAAAGAGAGGTAGAGTAGCCCGAGAAGAAGGAGGAAGTGCAGGAACCTCTTCCGAGTAAACGGATTAAAGGACAGCTCCAGCTTCGACCGCTTCATCGTCGCACCTACCGATCGTCCACTGATCCGCCAGCCAGGGAGGCGATCAAATCGGCGTAAGAAGCGAGGAACTCGCCGGCGACCGTAACCCTAGAAATGGCAGCGATGCCGACGAGGAGCTGAGCCGAGGGCAAAAGGAAATAGCCGTTTGAGGGGAGGTCGTGCCGTGGGCTGGAGGTTGCAGTATTATAAATTTCCAATTTGGGAACGCGATGAATTAATCACTCGACGGTTTTATTTCGGCGTGGGTCCCGCAGCATTTCGCTAGCAGAGAGATTTCAAACCGCGTTTGGTTTTGTGGAAACGGCAGCGAGGAAGGAGGTTCGGCGCCGGCGTCGAGTCAAATACAAAGTTTTTATTTTATTTTTAAAAAATGCACCTGAATTTCTTGAATATCTAAAGAATAAAATAAACTTTATAAACTCTTAAGCCTATTTATTTATGTTTATTTTTGAGATAAAAATTAAATGAACATCCTTTATCTTTGTTATCGTCAAAAGATATTATAATTTTTGTTAAGATTATTATAAAATATCAGAATAATTTTGATAAGTTTTAAAAAATATTTTAATATATTAGTATTCTATGTGAAATAATTTTATTCTAGTTTTGACATAATAGTGTTATAATACAAATATTTTGCGATAAAAATAGAATAATCCTTTTTTTTAAAATGAGTCCTTTAAATTGTTACCCTTTTATTTTAAATTTTATATATCATCTCCAAACACTTTTAATTATTGAAAAATAAATACATCTGTGTTTTTTATTTATCTGATAAATAAAAGTAAACATCCCCTATTTCTAAAATTAATAGGATGAAATTCGACACTTGAATTATAGAAAAATATATGTATTCTAGTAAGATGTTCTCTAAATTGCTCCCCTTAAAAAATAATTATAAAAATAATACTTAGAGGGTATTTGATTGGGAATTATCATTACCACCACATCAGCAAATAGATTATAATCTAAGAAAATGATTATTTTGACAGTCTGAAATTTTCTATGATTCAAAATGTTAATAAATTTTTTTTTCATGATTATCCTCTGATTTTAAAACCGAATTAATTGAAATATACCATAAAACTTAATTGAAACTGAATTAATTAATTTAATAAATTTTAATTTAAACACTTATAAATTTAAATGAGATAATTTATTTTATTAATTTAATAAATTAGTTTATTAAAATAAATATTTTAATAAATTATTTTATTAATATATATATTTATTTTAAATTTTAAAAAATAAAATTAATGAATTATATTTATTGATTTAATGAATTATTTTATTAAAATAATTAATTTAATAAATTATTTTATTAAACTATATATGCACTTATTTTAAATTTTAAAAATTATAAATAAATTATATTTATTTTTATATATATTATCATCATTAATATTATCAATAGTAATATTATTAATTTATTTTAAAAATAAATTAAATCAAAGATAATAAAATAAATATTAAATTAATTATATTTTGTTTTTTAAAAATAAATAAATTAAATTAAATAATATTAAATTATATTTTATACTTTATAATTTTAATTATATAATTATTAAATAATAAATAATTTGAACCAAATAGTCTTTGGATCAAATGCACCTTAGCGTCGTCTTTGACCACCGAAGCCTATTGGCGCCAGATTTGAATACATTAAAGTCATTTTGTAAGTTTGACCTTTTCAATTCAGTTGACCACCCTTGTGAACCGAGTGAACCGGGGAACGGTTGATTTAGTTTTCCACAAATAGATCGAATCGAATGGACTAACTGGATTGCATGCGTGGATCTATTCGGCGGACATTTTCAGTCTGGTTGCTCGTTTGACTCATATGAGCACGGATTTGCCACGGCATTGCTTCTGACCATCCAACCCACGGAAAGGAAAGGGAGGATGATCGATGAATTATTAGTCCCTTCATCATATTTGTCATACTCTTAATTATGTGTTATGCTTCTTATACAATTTTCATTTTTGTTTTTTAAATAGAAGGCTCCTTTTATCTATTTTTCCCAGTAAAAATAATACTTACTCAAACTGTTCTAAATTGCTCACGCTTTTTAAATAATATATCTTTAAAATTGAGCACCGTTGGATAAATAACAATATTAGATTAATTATTTATAATATTATATATCTTTATTCACTGTTTACCGAAGTTAAATTGAAGAACCAAAGGAATAAAAAGATGTAAAAGATAAAAAAGAAATTGATGCAGCCGGATAAATATGAAAGTACTCATATCAGACGACCCAACAACTTTAAAATGAGGATTATATATATTTCAGTAAATATCTGAAATGATATTTTTTGTTTAAAGCATGATGTATTGTATTACATAATAATATATTTATTAAATCATTATTTTTTATGAAGGATAAATATATATCATCAATAAATCATCATATCCTTAAATATTGAATAGTTGGATTTTATATTATTGCCAAATTTTTTCAGCATTTACTATCAAATCATTATTCTTTAGTACTCCTTTAGCCACAAGTATACTAAACTATTAAAAGGTTCATTTTATAAATAATCAGATTGCATATTTTCATTTTACCCTAATATTTTTGAGTTAATATAAATCCTCAAACAGTTAACAGCTAAGCAAAATAAATAGAATAGAATAGTTCGCTAGGCTGCAAATTATATTTGTATTTGCTACTTAAATATTTAATTACATATTCAATTCTTATAGAATAACATGAGTGTATTATTCATTTGTGTCACTATTTTAAATAATTTTTGCATCTAAGATTTAAGGGTATTTCTATAAGATTTTGGATTTATTTAATTGTTTTGAAATAATTTTTATTGATTAATAATATTTTCATCATCTTGGAATGACCCATTTGTTTTTATAATTCATTTTTTATTTTGATATTCATTTGTCGAATTAATAAAATTTAGAAAATTATTTTCAGTATTCGTGCGCGGTCCAATAGTTCCATTACTTCGAGAGAAAGGAATAGATTACACTTCCTTGGCATTTAAAGATTACACTTCCTTGGCATCCATTTGTTATTCTCTCCTCAGAAATAAACAAGGACAAATATTTCTTGCATTTAAAGTTCCTTGTTTTCTTGCATATTTCTCATGCAGATTTGTCTGCACTAAAAAACAAATGCCCAACTGGCAAAGAACTAGCTCCTTTCGATCGATCGATATTGTGCACCATTCAAAGTTTTGTTCACAATCATTTGCCATTATCAACTGTCGAGGCATTGTGTACTTATATCATCCACCACTGAGAAAGTAGGACAATGATTGTGCAGGGATTTAAAAAAAAAAAAAATCAAAACAACATTTTATTTCAAAAATATTTTTTTTTAATAATAACTTTGGCTAAAGCTACTTATTACAACAGGATTAAGATGAATTTGAATAAGTTTAATATAATAGTACTTTATGGGTGTAATAATAACTTCAATTAAGTAGGTATGATACTATAACACTACTGAAATAAAGATATTTTCGGGATTAAAAAATGAGAATTATTTTGGTGTCTTTTTAATTTTATGTTCTCTCTTTATTTTTTCAATTTTAATCGTCAAATTTAGTTTCATATATGTTTAATAAATTACAATCTTAAAATTTATTTATATATTTTTTATTTAAATAAAAAAATAATTTATAAATTTTTTCTTATATTAATTTCTTCCCTCCGTTCCCAAATTCGTCGTTCTCCTTCGGCACCGCCATGTCTTCCACCCTCCTCCTCCTCCTCCTCCTCCTCGTCCTCTTTCTCCACCTCCCTCTCCTCCCCTCCTCCTCCCTCACCGAGGCGGCGGAAGCCCAATCGACGGCCTCGACGTTCAACAGCTCCACCATCTACGACATCCTCCAGGAGTACAGCCTCCCGGTGGGGATCTTCCCCGACACCGTCAAGTCCTTCTCCGTCTCCTCCAACGGATACTTCGTCGTCGAACTCTACGGCGAGTGCTACGTCGACTTGGAGTACGTGGTCTTCTACGCCCCGCGCGTGTCCGGCTTCCTCGGCTACGGCTCCGTCTCCAACCTCGAGGGCGTCCAGATCCGGAACTACCTCGTCTGGTACGACGTTAGCTCCATCAAGGTCAGCCTTCCCTACTCCGATTTCGTCTACATCCAGTTCGGCTGGGTCACTCGCAAGCTCGGCATCGAGCAGTTCAAGCACATACACTCTTGCAGAGAGGGTGTCTCTCTATTTCAGCGCGCCAAGAAAGTTGTCCGTTCAGCGTTCGAGGTAATGCCTCTTTGTAGTTTGTGCGTTTATGATAAGTAGATACTTTTACTTTAGACCATGGCATGAGTTGGGAATGAAGAAGGCCACTTTACTAAAGAGCTCGGGTAATGGTCTGCGGGGGTTGATTGTCTTAGGTTGAACTAGTTTTTGGTTGGTTTAATCAAACAACATGATACTTGACCTTATAGAAATGGGTGAGCGTTGGTGGTTGTGAAAACCTCCTTCCAGCTGTTTGTTATTGGAGTCAAGTTGTAGGTCTCATGGCATATGTGAGCTCCTCCGTGAAGCTCACCACGTCGTCGTCTTCAAGCATGATGCTACAATTAGGGGCAACTTGGTCTACGCCGTTGCCACTGATTCCAACTGCCTAGAGGTTATTTCTAGAGATTGAGGCTGTGGATAGTTCCATGGTCACTAAATCTGTTCATGTCTCAATCCAATGGGATCTATAGGCAATGTCTCTCCCCTGATGGGTTTATCTAGTTTGGCAGAGGAGGTTTATCTAGCTTGTTGCCTTGGCCACAACATGAAGAGGAAGACAGTCTCTAGGATTTTTCTTTGAATTAATCTGACCCAGTAACTATCTTCTCATTCAGCAGATGATGTAGTTAGAGAGATTGATATAATGTCATCGACTCAACAACAACAGTTGGATGGATACCAAATGGATGATAGATATGACACTAAAACCTAAATGTTGTGATAGATTCGAAAAATTTTAAATGCTGTGATAGGTATGAACAATATAAATTTTATGACAAATTTATTAATTAACCCTTTAGGTTTACATCAATGATGAGAAATTTTGTTATCAATTAAATAATTGAAATAGATTTTCTTCTTTCATTTCAGAGTATTGTTGTACCTCAACTGTGACCGAGTAATATAAAAGAGAGAACCTGCATGCAAATAAATGATTCCTGAAGTAACTTTGTCAGCTAGTTCTTATCATTATTTGTGCTACTTTTTATGAAATTTGAAAGTGTCGGCATTCAATTCTTCTTTGACTTATACATTTTAATAGTTTTTCACTGGTTGTAGATGAGCATTCTAAACTGTAATATTATACAAGACTATTGCCTTCAAATGTTTATTTGGTGTTTAAAAATATTTATCCAATACCTCACGAATAAGGAAATAACTACTAAATTTTCTTCCTAAAAACATTCAAAGGAGAAATAATTGACCTTAGCTTTGCTCTTGATGTAGCTTTACATAGTGCCAATTATTAGAGATTCATGTAGCCAACCGTAAATACTCGTGACTTCCAACTTCTTGTTGTTTTAAAAGTTTCATGTTTGTGCCCTCCTTATCATATTCATATGCCACAAACCGTATTTTTGTCATGTGGAAGGTTGTTGCTTGTTGATTAAGATAAATTTCCGTAGACAACTTTGGAATGAGTAAGTAGCCCAATGGTTGGTCCCCATCAAAGGAACAGTCCTTGTAGACAAAACTCACTCTCTCTCAAGTGACAAGGATTAGCCATTCACGTTTGTTAAATACATTTCTGGCACCTACCAATATTCTCCTGCACATTATTTGCGAGGCATTCCTCACATGTGAAATTTTGTTACTTGAATGCAAAATGTTTCATAATTCAAATCCATTGATGGCACGCATGTACTAATCTTTGTCAATTGTACTCCTACATAGTCAACGAATAGAACATGTTTTACAGTAAAACTAAAATTTGAATCTTTAAGATTTTATTTACGTGAACAAAAATAAAAAGATTGTCAAAACCACTGCTGTTGATTAGCTGTTTTGATTTGCCAAATACCATTACAAGAGTTCTGATTAAATAGATGTCAATGATTATCGCTCTATCACTGATCGATGAGCTAGTCATGCACGAGAACTTTAGGATAAACGACAATGGAGATTCACATTATTATCCTGTTCCTCATGTAGTATTTGAGTTTCACTTATTGGTTTTACTTAATTGACAAGTTGATCTATTTTGTGTCTGTGTTTTTTTTAAATATGCAGCTCCTAGAACTCATTTGACAGTAGCCAATATCATGCCCATGAAGGAATCGTAATAGTCCCCGAAATAATGGTATGTAAATGTTGATTTACTCTATCTCTACCTTTTGTTGGATCACTAGAAACACTTGGAGCCTGTGTTAATTTTGTAGAACGTGTTACTAGGCATCTCCCTATAAGAAACAGAGAAAGACTGCAAATTCTGGGATGTTTCTATTAGATTTCTGTGTCTGGGATTGAAGGATGTTTAAGATAATAGTTGATCTGTTTGTTGTGACGTGAAGTTCTGTTCGATGTTAGTTTAAGTAAATTTGGTTATTTTAGTTGGAAAAGAAATTAAAATGGTGAAATCAACTTTCATCTAGTTTGTAGATTAGGGTTTAGTGGGATTGTCAGTGGTGAAGTCCCAACAAAAGCAAAGTCATCTGGTGGGGTACATTTTTATACTCTAGTCTTGCATCACATCCATTCTCTGTTTCTTTTGTTGCGTGCAATAATTGATTCAATCATGCAATGAGTTAGTGAAAGTTTTTTCCCTTACAAATAAATATAAATCTGCGCAAAAATAAAAAGGCCCTTCTTTGTTTCCAAATAGGGACGTCCTTTGTTATGAAAGAGGTACTCAGGTACTCTATCTCACTGTTCTATTATATACATTTATCTAAATATACTCTAGTATTATTTTATACTATTCAGTATTATTATCTTTCGTTTTATTTTTGAATTGATACGTTATAGTGGCTACGATTTCATAATTATTACAACAAGTCTGACATATTTAATGACGTTTAAAAGTATTCACATTGTAATAGTTACGATTTCGTAGTTGTTATAATGTGAATGGTTGAATTCACGTTTTAATAATTATAAAATTAGAGCTACTATAATATGAACATGTTAAATATGCATTATAACAGTTATGAAATCGTAGCTGTTACAATATGAATATTTTTAAACGTTAAATATATTGGATGCGTTGTGGCAGCTACGAAACTGTAATAATTATAACGCGTTCAACCGATTCAGAAATTAATATTTAGAATTTAAGATTTAGACAATAGTATAGAATACTACTGTAGATCATTTGAGTAAATATACATGATAAAATAATAAAATGAAACGTCTTTTTGATAAAAAAATTAAAACGGGACGTTCAATATCCTTTTGACTTTTGTCTAATAAATATTCTTACTCAAAGAAATCAGTTGCAATAATTTTAATTTTCATTTTATTATCTAATTAAATAACATAATTTTATTTTAAACATTTTAACTTGTTGAAGGTTGAGAAAAATGAAGTAGTAAATTTAAAAAATATATTGACCATATATTTTTGACATTAATTTTGAAAAGAAAAAGAATTTTTTTTACTCTTTTGAATGAGAAAGATTATATTAAAAAATTTTGATCTCATTTTGACAATTGTTATCTTATAAAGTTAATGTCGCTACAAATATTAACCTCGATGAACATCCCATATGTTCTTTCTTTAATTCTTCAGTTGCGGAAAGTCAATACAGTTTAATTTTAAACATTTTAAA
>JBBMKF010000007.1:7423868-7461598 GCA_037834155.1 Curcuma caesia | reverse complement strand
TATGGCCCCTCCGTTCCAGGCTTATCCTCTTTCAAGAGCATGAATGATGACGATATCCACATGCTTTGTAGTAGATTATGGTTGAAGCAATTCATGGTCTCTGGTCTACTTTTTCTCATAGTTTTTTTTTTCTGTCCATTATCCACTTTCTGCCAAACATCTGGTTGTATTCATGCACTGGACGCGGTATGAGTCAGCGTCGTCGCTTCGTTGCATGCATTGTCAAGCATCACACCCGGTCGACGTCAATCCAATTGATCTTTCTGCCTCTCGCCGGCGATGTTTACATCCCAACCGACGTCCCATTTTCTACAGAGCAGAGAGCAGGGAATTGCGTGGCAGAGCCAGTCCACATCGCCGGACCCATCAGAATTCAGATCCGCCTTGCCTGTGAAAGGCTCTCCCGGTCAAAGATGACGATGAAGCTATGAAAATAAACTCGCCGACCTCAATCCCGGCTTGCTCAATTAATACAACTTGTGCACTTTTACTGTCTTACTGACCTACGTAGGGGCGGAATTAGGATTTTGAATCAGCGTAAACAATTAAAATGCAAATGAATCCATATGTTCGCGTGCTTTTTAAACTAATTCAAAAAATATTTAATTTGTATTTGAAATTATTGAATTCGAGTCAAATTATAATTTTTTCGAAATGAATTCAAACATATAATATATTTTGTTTGATTGTTCATGAACCATTCGCAAATTAAATTCGAATCAAATTCTAATTATTTTTATATAATTTTAATTTAAATAGGTTCAAATTAAAATTTAAATAATTTGAATCAAATTTAAATTTAAATTATTTTAAATTATAATTCAATTCTATTCGAATAAGTCAAATAAAATTTAAATTTAAATCATTTCAAATTATATAATTCAATTCTATCGAATCGAGATTGAATAAGTCGAACTAATTTCGAATTTTATTTTGAATCGAACTTCAATTAAACTTATTTATATTTTCAAGGCTCTAATAAAATTTTAATATTATTCAATTTCATTTTTATTTACACTCTTATAGATAATAATATAATATAATTAATAAAATAAAAATATATAAAATTTTATATACTGCTTAAGTACGATGAGATTTATTCTTAAAATATATTTTTTAATTTCATGTATTTTTTTTCCTGTCCACGCTGGTTTACATTGGCTCCGCCCATGGACCTATGATATATTCATCTCATTTAAGATTAGAATCCATTCTCAAGTATTTTAAGCTTGTGCACAGTCGGTGAATCTGAGCAGCATTGAGGGACCACGGCAGGCTGCTTTTCGCATTAAGGAAGCATGCATGGTTGTCGAGCAGAGCTTGGCATGCGCGTTACAACTCCATGAATGCTTAAGTCTTTGCCTTTCCCCTCGTTTCTAATCTGTGTGTATGTGTGTGAGAGAGAGGAAGCAATGGAGGGGAAAGTGGGGGAGAAATAGAGGCTCAGCAGAGGAATCACAATCTTTGATTGTGTGTGGACAGTCAGTCTTGTGGCGTAAGATAAGTCATTTGGTCCACAAGGGTGCAGTGCCAGACACTCTGCTGGGCCTGCGTAGATTACTGCAGGCATCAGAGGGGGGACAGAAAATGCTGAAAAAACGTTTGATCACGTTGCAGCATCTGCTGGGCGCCTTGGGATAAGGAAGTCGTTGGAGTGGCCACTGTTCCCATCAGCTTCAGCAGTGCATGCATCTGAGATTGCAAGAGACTTTTATGTGGGTTCCAGAGTATCGCCGCTACCATCATCAAACAACGAGGAGCTACATGCAAAGATGATATTAACTTAATCATCTCAATTCTGTTAGTGAGTAAAAATAAAACAAAAGGGTTAGCATTTGACCGCATGATACAAAATCAATGTCTTCCCTTCCCTAAACTGGTGTGTGTCGTCTCTCTAACCAGACCCGCTTGTCAAAATGCTGAAGGCCATGAATGAAACTCCATTTGGCTTCTGCCCAAAAAGTTTGAAGTCTCTTTCCTATTTTCGCTCTGCTCTTGAGTCATGTAGATTTGACCAGAAGGCATGACCCGAGAAGGCCGCTATGGGGAGTTGATTCTTCTTGTTTCATTCCAGAACCAGTGCAAGAAGCCTCAGAGGTAATCAATGTGCCCAAGCATCGTCACTAATCCTTCCAGTGTCAGTTGCCTAAACCTTTGTTTCAGTACAGTATATTATCATCTCTTCTCAGGTTGCCAGCAGGGATGCAAATTGTCTGTTCCTGTAGAAGAAATTACGATAAAATACGACACTGATAATTTCTTTGTTTTGATTTTTAGAATAATCCAATCAGACGTTAGATTTACCAGCTGTAGGCTTCTGTTCAGCTGAGGGCTTCACCGAAAATGGCGGCAAAGACATATATGAGAACGTAGCAGAAATTGGAGGTCGTGGAGAAGCTGAGGCAGACTGAGCTGCTACAGCTAGCTGAGCAGCATTGAGGAAGCTAGTTGGTGCCAAACCGTTCAAATTATTAGCTGCAGCCATAGAGTTCGCTGCCATTGCTTTTGTTGGATCCCACGCAGTAGGAACGCCAGCGAGTGTAAGCGCCGACGGGGCACAAAGGGAAAGCATACTGGAAGTAGATGGAACTGAGTTGTATTGCTGCTGTTGTTGAATTTGTCTTGTATGTTCAGCCGGCCTCTTCTGATAGTATTGAGCAGCAGAAGCATTGGATTGAGCATATTGAACCTGTTGCAAATGAGGATTAGAAAAGAAGAGCTGGGCCTCAGAAGGTTGCTGTTGCCTAGTGATTGAGTTGGGGGCAGGAAGTTTCTGAGGATGATGCCCTAGAATGGGTGCCATGTTAGGGTTGCTCATGTTTGCCTTTGAGCTAGAGCTTGATGTTGAACGCTTTACATTTGTTTGCTGAGGAAGCAAAATTGCAGAGGCCTGCAGACTAGATTTTACATTTGTAGATGCTCTGGGACTACCACTAGCACTCTTTGAGATTGAATTCGAGGGTGATCCGATGGCGCCTGTGGCAGAAGATGGAGAAGGACTGCTACAAGCTGCAGAATGGTGCTGACCTCCCTGTTTGTTCCCATCAAGTCCAAATGATATCTGAGTTTGATGAGCTTGAGAAGGAAGAGACTGTTGGGATGCTCTGCCTTGCAGTTGGAGGAAGCTGTTCTTAACTACTGGAGCAGCAGGTGATGCTCCAACAGGATCTACACCTCTTCCAGCAGATGGCTTGCCCTGAGGCCACTGCAGAGGACTTCCACCTTGTATAAGAGCTTGAGGAAACATTAGACCATGCGGGAACTTAGTAATCGTCGACCCTCCAGGCAGACTCTCAGGGTGGATCCCGAAACTGTTGCCAGAGACTGAGGGCTTTGAACGAGAGGATGCAAGATGCTGCTGCATTTGCATTTGCATTTGCATCTGCATCTGTTGCTGCTGGTGCTTTGGAAGATGAATTAGATGCTGTTGCTGTTGATGGGAATTACCAGCAATGGTTGCAGCTGTAAGAGATGTACTAGCTGGCACAGTGCCTGCAGAAAGGTCAGATGATGTACTAGCCAGAGGTTGAATGCGGCTTACTGGTCGGGAAGACATATCAATGATACCGTTGCTTAAAACTGATGTAATCGCAGGTTCACCATCTGCTTTAGCAACTGAAAGGGAGGATTGCTGAGCACCCTTGCTAGCAGCTACAGACTTTCTATCCTCTTCATCATTTATATTTGTGTTTATTGACTCCTTGGCTACAGATTCCGCATCTTCTGATACATGGTCGATCTTCTGCTCCGTAGCTTGAGCAACAGCTACAGCAGCTGATGCCATCTGGTAGTAACCATGCCTAAAAGTTTCAGGAAGGCTTTGCAAAATGGCATGATTTTGTGCCACGGAGAAGTCAGGACCTGGTGGTGCATTTACAGCGCCACCAAACGATGCAAAAGGTATTGTAAAAGCTTGAGGTAGCAGTTCTACCTTCATGTTCTGCTTCTGTTGTGCCTGCTGATAGTATGGCTGCTTATTGCTGTGACCCCCTGCATTGCCCATTCGAACAGAAGCTGCAGTAGAAACACAGGTAAAGTTCCGAAAATGAATTGGTAGGGAAATTCATTGACATAAGAGTCTCTTTTGAGACTCAAAAATATTACCATCAGCAGAGTGGGGATTTGCATCCACACCCTTACTGCATTCCTTAGGACGAGCTTGCTGGGGCAGGAGATCATGCCGCTGAATACTGACTGGGAAGCCATTAGTGCTTTGCTGGGAATGCTTCTGGGTCGACCCACCCAAAGTGCTTGAATTTTGGTGGCTTTGTTGAACATGAGGCAGTTGACTTGCTTGTTGCTGTGGTCGTAGTTGTTGTGAGTGGAGCAAGTGCGAAGGGTAGAAAAAGGGCATTGCTTGAGCATTGTTTGTTCCTCTAAATGAAGGCCCTGTAAATTGGGAGGGAATAGGAAATGGATAGCCATTGTTCTGCAGAAAAGCCACGTATTGAGCATCATTTGCAGACATATTTGCAAAACTCAAGTTCACAGGAGTTGCCGATCCACCAGCTCCACTGCTACCCACAGGTGAACTGATAGCAGCAGATGTCCGCACCTCAACGCCAGCACTAGTAGTAGATGCAACTGCCCCTGCTCTACCAGCACCAGATGCCGCATTAGCAGGCTGTAGCAGCTGCTGCTGGTTTATCGGGAATATGAATGCAGGACCATGCTAAATAGATAATAAATCCATCACCAACAAAGAAATTATCTATTTTATGAAGAGGTCAAACAAGGGCAGGCAAAGAGAATCCTTACTGGAATATTACTTGCTGATCCAGACTGAGGCAATTGCTGGAGAATTAGTTGCTTTCGCTGGGCAGTTTCTACAATCGTGCTATTTGCTTGTAAAATTTTCTCTTGTGATGTATTGTTACTTGTGTATGATGGAGCTACTGGTGTCCCCTTAGTGTCTTGCATTGCGCCTGCAATCGTGCCAAGAAAGCCTCCCTGCATTTGATTTCCAGGAAGAGAATTGTCTGACGGTGGAATCATATTCTGATTATAAGGCTTAGCTGCATAGAATGGTGTAGTTCCAGCTGCAGCAGTCCAAAGACAATTCATCTTTGCAAACTTCTGGTAGTTGGATATCATCTGTGCCACAAAGCAATGTGTAGCACAGCGGTTCGGACGAGGATGAGACTGCAAAAATGCAGGTGGCTGCAAGACAAATTATGGGAAGCAGTATAAGACTACCACAGTGCATTCTTCGGAAAGCGAGTGTGCATGCAGAGAGAAAGGAAACCTGCAAGAGACTGGAAGAACCTGCTATTCCATTTATTGGAGCAACGGTTTGCAAAGATGGAACTTGACTCATGTATCTGAGGATGCAAAAAGATGAACAATCCAAATTCAAAAACTAAATCCAAATAGCCCCAGAACACAAGATCGATTACTTACCCGTAAGGAGGAAACGGCCCTGGCCAAGTTCCAACTGCCAATGGCATATGGAG
This sequence comes from Curcuma caesia, assembly GCA_037834155.1. NCBI lineage: Eukaryota > Viridiplantae > Streptophyta > Magnoliopsida > Zingiberales > Zingiberaceae > Curcuma > Curcuma caesia. Next base: position 7,456,145 of record JBBMKF010000007.1, on the reverse strand, counting down.
CGAGGATGCTGATCCTAAAAGCCCAAAAGAAAAGAGCAAAGAGACACCCTCAAGTCAGATATCAAGGGGACAAAAAGATCAAATGAGAATTATTTTAACTTTTAGGAAATGTTCCCTAACCAGATTTCTCCTGTTTAGGCTCTGCTTTAACATCTTTAGCTTGCTGTTTAGGAGCTTGCATTTTGTCAAAGCCAGCATCTTCCTTCTTAGGTGGTTTCTCCAGATCATGTTGAAGCTCTGGGATTTGCTTGGCAACTGCTTGCTTCTTCAAATCAGTATATTTCTCGCCTGACTTCTCAATCCGATGCTCATCTTTCACGATTGCAATCTCTGCAGTCTTTTCCTCTACCTTATCTTTGCTCACTTCAGGTGCCTGATAATGGTAGAAGCGAGATAGAACAAGTCACAACAATTTTACCAAATTATGGTCATTTTTTAGTGAAACCTCCTACCAATTCAGTGTCTGGATCAAGGGCATTAAACTCGTCCCTCTCTGGAGATAGCTTTCCGGGAAGAGCCTGCATGAAACACACAACTTCCTTCAAATAAATTGTGGACGACGAGATCTTCTGTAGCAGTCAACGAAGCAACGCCCACTCACCATAAGATCGAACTTAAACTTTTCCTCCCTGATACTCTGGGGCGGGCTGTGACATTGCCAATGGTTTGAGAATTAAACATGATTTACTAGTTATCTTCAACAACCACCAGAACTTACATCTTTTTAGCGGTAGTTTCGCAGAGGTTGACGTCCAGGTCTACTCGTTCAGGCGGAAGCTCTTCCTTGTCTTCCACCATATCTCCCGTATTGGAGGACCATCCTGTTGAGGGAAGCAGATCTTGAATCTTACTCTCCTCCTGCTGCACATCGGTGAGACCAGTAGGAGTTGCACTGTTCTTTGCCTTAATCTGAATCTCAGATTCCACTTTGGCAGCAGGTGAAGATAAACTCGAGATATTATGTAAAAACATTGGGTTCGTGGGGCTTTCTTCGTCAAGCTTCACGTGTCTTGGCCTTTTTCGCTTTGGAGCTGCAGAGAGACCAATTAGAGAGAGAAAGAGAAGAAAAAAAAGTGTTGCTTTTTCGAAAAATAAGGGTGGAAGTCGATTTGGATGGCAAGAACCCACCAATCGTCGGCGACGAGGCTGAATTAGAACATGAAACGGGCGAAGGAAGCGCGGATGCGTGTGCTGCTGGAGACGGAGACACGGAGCTAGGTGATGAAACTCTCGATTTGGCTTCAGTGCCCGATCCACCATCTGTATCCCTTGAATCGAGTTTATGACCATCCTGCTTCGGAAGAGAGCCAAATTGCCTCGTCATCCCAAATAAAACCTCCGCGACTTCAATCTCGATTTCATCTTGGCACAAAGATGTCGATTTCGAGAACTCTGGTCGGTGTTTCACTCCGTTCATCGGCTTCTGATGCCATATTACAACAACAAAAACAAAAGGAAAACGATTGTCAATCATTCAAACCACCTAAGAACAGAGAAAAGAAGACAAATTATCGGAATTCGCCCAACCATCTTTTTCCGGAGGGAACCGTTGGAAGAAGATGGAGAAAGTTGGGCGGCGGAAGCAGGGCTTAGCCTCGAAGGTGATGCGGAAGCCTGGTGAGTGATATGCTCGCCGCCCCCAGCACCACCGCCACCTCCTGTAACTGGAGGTTCGTGCGCCCTTTTCGTAGATGCTGGAAAACGAGAAGAAGATAACGATAAGAGGAAAGAAATTGTTAATCTCCTAAGACTTTCTAAATCAATCGCCACTTCCTACCTGAACGAGCTTTCCTTGGTACCGGAACGCCGATCATCTCGTCTGCCTTCCACTTCACCGCTTTTGGCAGAAAGCTCTTGCGGGGCAGCTGTTGGTGCTGCTGATGGTTAATATGCTGGTGGTTTTGTTGCGGCGAGGAAGCGGCCACCGGATTTGGCATCGGAGGAGAAGACGGCGGAAGCCGGACGGGAACCGACATGTCTTCATCTTCATCCTCCTCATCCTGGTCTATACTCTCCTCAGAGCTCTCATCGCCTACATCTCTGTGTCTGTTGCTTCCTTGAAGCAACCTCTCCCCTCTTCTCCTCCTGCTCCGGTTAGATCTGTCCCGATCTCGATCTTTCATTGCCCCTCGATCCCGCAGCCTAGATGTCTCCGGAATCTCCATCCTCCCATCCTCTTCTGCCCAGCAAGAAAAAAAGAGTTAGAATCCGAGTTTAAAAAAAAAAAAAATCTATATTGGAAATCGAACCGGGTGAGTCTCTGAAGGTGCTGTTGTTCCTCTGCCTCCTCCTCGACAACCCTCCGCCACTCCCGTTTGCCGCCGCCGCCGCCATGGTCCCTTTCCTCGCTTCACGATGCCTCTCCATCTCTCCTCGGCGTCCAATCAGATTACCAGGTTATCCTCATCCCAGCTCTTCTCTCCGCACTCCGACCGCTGCTCTTTCTCGCCCAAAAGGCTCCAGATCCAGGGCACCTTCGACAGAGAGCTTCTCTGGATCCGGCTAGAACCTTCCCACGAACTCAAAAAGAAGGAAATTCTCCGAGCAGGCCTCCTCCTCCCCACCCTATCTCTTCTCCTTTCTCTTCCCTATTCCCGCCACTCCCTCTATCTTATGCTTTGCTACCGTCGCCTCCTTCAGCTGCCCCGCATCCGCTTCGCCTCGCCTCAATCTTGTCACTTGCTGCACCTGACCGAGGCGCCTTCCAACGGCCCCGATTGCCCCTCGCCCTCCCACCCTCCGCGCTCGTCGGTCCGATCTCGCGATCCCATCCTACGGCCGCGACTCGGCGGTGCCACCGCGGCGCTGCGCTTGCAGTCAGATCAGAAAAATTCGCACCCCTCCCCCCCGGAACGTCTGCCCCACCGCCACGCGGCCGTCCGTCCAGTCGCTGGGCCCACCGCCCGGGACCGGCCCTCCTCTGCGCTCTCTTCCCTCAGTCCTCGCCCCGTCCCCGTCGCCGTCGCCGTCGCCGTCGCCCACCAGGCCCACGTGGAAAGCGCGCGTGAGCGCAGCGGACGGTCGGGATCCGTCGAATCACCCTCTCCGACGAGGCCTCCACCGTTGGATCTGGGTTCCCTCTGGACCTGCCTCGTTTGCTCTCCCGCCTCCCCACCTTCTGTCGCAGTCGACATCTCTCCTACGTGTCACCTAGTGGGATCTCATGGTCCCACATCCCACCAGACTACCACATGGCCCACAGCGCTCTCCGATTCGTTATTGTTAGGTCAATATTTTATGAAAATAAAGTAAAATAAACAAATATATATATATATATAATTATTTCCCCCGAGATCAAACATTTAAAATATTTGTGATATAATAAATGCACTAAACAAACCCCATTTGTTGTTTAATGCTCGATCTTAATTAAATATGAATTAAATGAGATCCATAACTCCATATAAAAATACCCATACGTTGCCCATCCACTATTAAGCTTCCGTAATTTCGCACTTAAAAATTGAAAATTCCATTTTTCAAAGAGGGTCTTAGTAACTCCATTGATTATTACTATGCATACCTTGCCGCCACATTCAAATTTATAGTCATTTTGTTTACACATTTAATAAAATATAGATTGTTCTATTTCAATGCTCGTGGTGGAATATTAATTGTCTTCCAAAATGCAATTATCTTCTTTGTGGAATAATAAATTTATAAATCCCTAAATTGTTCATGTCTTAGTAAGATCCTCAAAGGTTCACACTCAATTATCTTGCACACTTCTTACAAATCTAATCCTTTTATTAAAGAATACAATAGGATTAACTTTAAATTTACTCCTACATATATAATTGCCACATCAAGTGATATCTAATCCAGTGTTTTGGAGGCACTTAATTTAACTTATGGTCTTTAGACTTGTTTCTTTGAACCCTTTTTGTTTTTTGTTAGTCTAGTCTCACATGAATTGAAATTGGGGATGGGCCCAAATTTGATTCATGCCTCCGGCAAAGTAGGATGTGGTCGACCAATATGCCGTGCCCAAACCGACTCAATCTCAGACCAAGCTCAAATTTGAATTAGATGCATAAGAATAATAGAAAGAGGTACATAAATGATTGAACTGCACATAATTTTGTGAGTCTTTCCCTCCTTTCTTGCAAATCTTCCATTGAACTGGCTGGACAACAATGAGCCCTCTCTATATCCATAAATCATTTGAGATGAACCGCGTAGCGGCCGGTATCTAAACCGAGTTTGTGCCAGCAAGCAGTAACAATGTTCAATAACAGAATGTGATACAAACATTCCAGGAATCCATGAATCATTCAAGGGTTGAATACTACATGAAGAAAAATAATAATCACATCTTGAAACAAAACAGAAGTAATTGAATAGTTGCTTAAGATCAAAACTTGCTTAAAGATCTAGATATTCCTAAGATTAAGACTCAAATGATAAGAAGCTAATTAGTAGTAAACCACAAGAGATTAATTCCTCATTGTGTAATGATGCCATTGCCATGCTAATATATTCTGATGATAATGTCGACATGAGTCTTAAAATACATGCACATGGATAACAAAGACCAGTAGTTCCTTCAGTTCTTTAAGCACAACAAAAAAGTTATATAGAGCCAATATGTTGGTTGCAGAAACATGGAGGATGTTGCGACTATGTGAGAAATAGTGTTTTTGTGAACAAAAGTTATATAGAACCAATATGTTGTTGTAGTGGTTGGGAGCATCTACAATGAAGTGCCATATCTTAGCTCTGAATTTAACCAAAAGTCTCTTTTGAAAAAAAAAATTTGATAAGGCACAGCATTGTGAATCACAAGAGTGTCCTTATAATTTCTAAAACGCTTGAGAGAGAATATGTTCTACCTTGCTAAAACTTAGCCCCCGACGATCGACAAAAGCATGTTGTCGACGATGATCTGTTCTGCATGTAAAAGGCCAACAGCATCATTAAGGACTGGCCGTAGATTGTAGCACGGAATCAGTTCAGGAGACAAATTGATCTTGTCGGCGAAGAAGATGTTAATTAAGGCTAGAACACCCTCAGGTGAACAAAATTTTGGCATCAGTTTGTCCGATGAGATCGTGCTCCATGTGTAAGTAGGCAACAAGCTTAGATGGCAGAGTTCTGTAAATGAGCTGCAATATTGTGGTCTGGCTGGTCATGGCGCAAGGGAGAAAGCAAGGAAACAAAAGTAGAGATCTTACTTGTTCATCTTCTCTTCTAAACCTCATTGCCACATCTAACTTTCTTCACTGATCCAAATCTTGTGTTTGATTTCAAACCACTGTTGAAGTTGAGAAAGCAAGGAAACAAACCTGAAAAAGCCAACAGAGAAAAACTTAATGGAACTAATAAGGCAAGCATGTGATGGTGATTAGGCATCATCAGTCACAGAAAGAAGAAATACCAGAACACGAGTAAACAAGAAGGGAACCAGACTGCAAGCAACTCAACCTTCCGTCGGTATATATACCTGCAGCTTGTCAGAGTCATTTTTCCCTGGAGACAGAGCAACAGCATAGATTCTGATCTCTCTCCAGAATAGATTCGGATCTCCCTCACACACAGTAATTGATGTAGAAACTGACGACAACTTAGATCCGTCGCCGACAACGTCGAGATCACGACGTGAGCCGACACATAAGCCCTGGAAAATCAATTGTGCTGTTGGTCCCGTGGAAGAGGAAGAGCCAGAGCCACAACCCACAAAGAGTAAACATCAACAGGGCCTGCGGTCGGCCACCTGCAAAGGCCAAAAATAATTTACCATAATTATTGGACAGATAACGATCTCATTCAAAATTATGGTGAGTGACGTCCATGTCAGTGAATGATTTTGACACGGAAACCAGACAATAAATTATATAATTGAAGATTGAGTTGGAAAGCAGCCACACGGCATCTACCTTTATCCCCCACCTCTATCTCTCTCTCATATCTGATAGGGTTGGTGGGGTGGCAAAGCAGAGTCCACATAGCTTTCGGCACAAACACGCCCATTGGTGGACATCAATCTTTTCTTTCAAGGCAAAATCTCAGCTTTGGGCCCTGGCAGCATCATGATATTTTAATAAAAAATCAAACTTTTTGAGTGGATTGCATAAGAAGGCATTCATTGTTTCTGGTCCCTGCGTTATCTACTAACTGAGTGGTCCGAAGTGGACGCAGCTGGAGCGGTACGGTGCAAGTTTTAACAAGCATTAAAAGGGTCACTGTCAGAGTCCTGGCACTATATATGCATATGTATGCAAATAGTGAGCAGCAGAATGGGGCATTGAGTGCAGGAGCAGGCCACACGCCTTGTTTCCAGATGGAAAAGCACCATCCCACGCCCAAACACATTCGAGAAGATGAAGGCAGTTGTAGGGAAAGAGTTAAGTCCACTCACTTGGAGGTGCATTTTCTGCAGAGTTGTGGTTTGCTGGATCCCTCCTCCTCAACTTCCCTATTTGGGTACGGACGTCCCATTATTCTGCAGGAGCATGCTCGGTTTGTTAGTCAAAGATGACAATCAAGCTGTTTGTGGAAACGGCAGCAACCTTGATGCCTGGTCTGGAGTTGCTAAGTACAGCTTAAGCAGTGCCAATCTGAGCCATAGCCAAGTTTACTTCTCTATTAGGCACAACGGTCAAACAGGCTGCGACATGTTACAACTTCTACATAAATACTTCATAAAATCTAAGATACATCAAGTAGTTTTCTTCTCTTTTTGAAAGAGATGAACAAACTGTTATTCAATAACTTTTTCTGTCTTGATGTGGTTGTCTTGCCTTATATCAGAAAAGGATGGATGGATAAACACCATTTCACTGGATTACAAAGAGGGATTATGGAATCAATGGCGTGGTCTGCAAGTCATCATACCAATTTTATTCATTATTTACTGAACAGAATAGCAGGTCAATGATATGTATTATAATATGGCAAATTATATCAACACATGCTATATGAAATTTTTTAGTCATTACAAACTAGAACACGTCATTTTCAGTTAGTCTTGCACGGCGTGGATTAGACTAAAAAAAGAAGATACGGAGTCAACAAGTTGACAACCGACTGCAATCCAAAAGCCAGAACTAATGCTACTTCAAATACTAGATATGTAGCTACTGTTTCTAAAATTCACAGTACGAATAGGGACAAGGGCAGCTCTCACAAATTGCTCACGAGCTACCTATCAGTACTTAGCTCATAATAAATACAGAATGGTTGTCCTCCACATAAGTGCACATGTGATATGTCTTGTGAGTATATGAGTGCTGTGATGGGATTAGAGTTGTTTTGTTGATGTTTCTTTGGGGGGAAAAGAGAAGAAAAAAACAAAGGCATTAGCGACATTTGTCTAGAAGGACAACCAGCTTTAGAACTTGCCTTTGCAATCTGCTTAATCTTTTTGGTGGCACCAGCCAGCTCGACAAGTCATCCGCTCCACATCAGTCAACAGCGCCACCCATAATTGACCATCTCTGAATACTTTATTCCTGCAAAGATTACTCTATAAGCATCAGGGGAGTGTGTGTGTGTGTATATAAAATTGACAAAAAGAAAATGATTAGGTATGATGAAACCGTGGGCCACGGCAGAGCACTAAAGAAGTTGTAATGAAGCAGTCATGGAGCTGGAAACAATTGGTCAAGTTTCAGATCTTCTGTGTATGATAATAAGCCAATAAAAGTGCCAATTTTCTCGGCCAAACTTTATCTAACAGACTTGACGCGATAAGCTAATAAAATGCCAAGTACAGAAACAAGCATGAGTGGGTGGCGTTGTCTGTCAACAAAATTATACATTAAGCTAGCAAAGACAGTAGAATACAAATGTCAAGACCAATGCGGCGTACCATCTGATGGCATATCTCCATCTCAAAGCCAAACTCAGATTAATTTCCTGCCACACTTCAAAAACCAAATAAGTATATACATGAAGTAGACAAGGTTTCCAATGTAAGTAAACTTAGACATATCTAATATGACAATGAGCACAGGCATTTCATAAAAATTAAACGATTAGCAAGAATGGAAGATCAAAGTCAGCCAGTTACAGTCAACAAACCTCCAACAACAGCAAGCTATTGGTTTTTCTCACTATTGATAAGGATTCATATCAAAGCAAAACGTATACACGACGATATCAACTCTCAATCCACAATTAGGTAGCTTCAATAAGGAATGAAAAGCAAGAACAACGGTTCACATTATCTCAAGTAAAATAACATCCAAGCTCCAAGGATGCTTAACCAACAGAGAACAAATGAAAAACACAATATATAAATGAAGTGTGTCAAAAAATTCCACAATGGAACAAAAAATGTACCAGCATCAAAGAACAGATGTGTAAAATCGAGGGGCTACAGGTAATGATGATATTAATTTAATTATATCTCAGTCCTGTTAATGAGCTGGAATAAAACAAAAGAAGCAGTTGGTGATGGTGGTTAGCATTTAACCGCATCATACAAATCATAAGAGGACATCTTTTGTACAGTCAATTGTTTTCCCTAAACTGCACTGGACTGTATCTTTAACCAATTGTCAAAATGCTTAAAGGTTATAAATCAGTGCCATTTTTCCCTCTGCTTCTCCCCATAGATTTCAAATTCCTTCAATTTTTAATCTTCAAACTTGGGCTCCATAGATTTGAGCAGAGGGAGATAGTTTTGGCAGAGCTGAGTCCTCTTGTTTGATTTCAGAAGAGATGGAAGGAAACCGGATGCAGCCTATGCCCAAGCTTCAGCATTCGTCCTTCCAGCATAAGTTGCCTGATCTTTGTTTCAGTCCAGTATACTACCTCTTCTCAGGCTGCCAACAGCCTTGCAAATTGTCAGTTCCTGTATAAGAAATTAAAATAACGTGAGACACCCATATATATTTTGTTTCAGACATTTAGATAATCCAACGAGACATTACATTTACTGGCTGTGGGTTTCTGATCAGCTGACGGCTTCACAGAAAATGGAGGCAAAGACATATATGAGAACGTAGCAGAAATTGGAGGTCGAGGAGAACCCGAGGCAGACTGAGCTGCTACAGCTAGCTGAGCGGCATTGAGGAAGCTAGTTGGCGGCAAACCCTTCAAATTATTAGCTGCCGCCAGAGAGTTCACTGCCAATGCCTTTGCTGGATCTGAAGTTGTAGGAACACCTGCCTGTGCAAGTGCTGAGGGGGAACAAAGGGAAAGCATACTGGAAGTTGATGGAACTATGTTGTGTTGTTGCTTTTGTTGAGCTTGTCTTGTTTGTTCAGATGGTCTCTTTTGATAATATGGAGCAGAAGCATTAGACTGAGCACAATGTACCTGCTGCATATGGGGATTAGAGAAGAAGAGCTGAGCCTCAGAGGATTGTTGCTTTGGTTGCTGAGACTGTTGCTGTTGTTTAGTGACTGAGCTGGGGGCAGTAAGTTTCTGAGGATGATGATGCCCTAGCATGGATGGCATGGTAGAGTTACACATGTTTGACTTTGAGCTAGAGCTTGATGTGGATTGCTTTACAGCAGTTTGTGGAGGAAGCAAAATTGCAGATGCTTGAGAACTGGGTTTTACACTTGAAGATGCTCTAGGACTGCCATCAGCACTCCTTGAGACTGAGTTTGAAGGCGATAAAACAGTCATTGTGGCAGAAGACGGAGACGGACTGCCACATACCCCAGAAAGGTGTTGACCTCCTTGTTTATTTCCATTAATGCCAAACGATATCTGAGTTTGGTGGCCTTGGGAAGGAAGCGACTGTTGGGATGTTCTGCCTTGCAGTTGGAAGAAGTTATTCTTAACCAATGGAGCAGGTGATGCTCCAGCAGGATCCACACTTCTTCCAGCAGATGACTTTCCCTGAGACCACTGGATGGAACTTCCACCTTGCACAAGTGCTTGAGGAAACCCTGTTAGAGCATGTGGGAACATAGTAATTGTAGACCCTCCAGAAAGACCCTCAGGTTGGACGCCAACACTGCTTCCTGAGCCTGAGGATTTTGAACGAGAGGATGCAAGATGGTGCTGCATCTGCAGCTGTTGCTGCTGGTGCTTTGGAAGATGAATTGGATGCTGTTGCTGTTGATGGGAATTAGAAGAAATGGCTGTAGCTGTGAGAGAAGTACTAACTGGAATGGTTCCTACAGGACGATCAGATGATCTACTTGTCAGAGGTTGAATAAGGTTTACTTGTCGGGATGACATATCATTGATACTGTTACCAAGAACAGATGTGATGGCAATATCAGCATCTGCTTTAGCAAATGAAAGAGAGGAATGCTGAGTAGTACCCTTGCCAGCCACTACTGCCTTTCTATCCTCGTCATCATTTATATTTGTGTTCATTGACTGCCTAGCTAAAGGTTTCCCATCTTCTGATTCATGATTACTCTTCTTCTGCTCTGTAGCTTGTGTCATGGCACCTACTGGAGCAGATGCCATCTGGTAGTAAGCATGTCTGGAATTTTCAGGAACGCTTTGTAAAATGACATGATTCTGTGCCATGGAGAAGTCTAGACCTGTTGATGGACTTACAGCCCCACCATAGGATGCAAAGGGTATTGTAAAAGCTTGAGGTGTCAGTTCTACCTTCATGTTCTGCTTCTGTTGTGCTTGCTGATAGAGTGGCTGCTTATCACCATGGCCCCCAGCGTGAATGGCAGCTGCAGTAGACACACATGCAAAAAAATTGGTTCAGAATTGTTTGACATAAGAGTAATGGTGTCAATGGGTAAAACTTAGGTCGGGCACAGCATAGGTCCCATTCGGCCCATCCTTTTCCATTTGTGCCTGTCTCGGCATGGCTCCAAACAGGCCTTGCCAAGCATGACTTGGAAAGGGCTTCCCCCTCGCCCCGCACAAGGCTTGGGGCCTAGGTGAACTGTGCCTGTTCTAGCCGAACTCAGGCCCACATGTACAATAATTATAAAAAAAATAACAAAAAAATTCATAACCAGAATATATATATAAAGGCAAGCCGAACTTGGCCCTCAGTTGTGCCAAGTTTCATCTCCTGTCATGCCAGGCACAGCTCAAATGAGCTTGAACTCAGGCCCATAGGTTATAACACAGCACATAGCCTGGACCCACTGGGTGTCCCAGGAGGGGCACAGTATGGCCTAGGTCAACCTGAGCCATGTCAGGCTGGGCCCTATTTTACACACCTCTACATAAGAGTCTCTTCTGAGATTGAGATATTTACCATCAGCGGAGGGAAGATTATCATCCATGCCCTTGCTGCGCTCCTTAGGACGACCTTGCTGGGGCATGAAATCTTGCCGCTGATTAGTAGCCGGAAACTCAATAGTGCTTTGCTGTGGGTGTTTATGTGAGGACCCGCTCAAAGCGTTTGGATTTTGATGGCTTTGTTGAACATGAGGCAGTGAACCTCCTTGTTGCTGCTGCTGTGGGCGTAGTTGTGGGTGAAGCATGTGAGAAGGGTAGAAAAAGGACATTGCTTGAGCATTACTTGTGCCCCTAAATGGAGCCCCTGGAAATTGGGCAGGAATAGGAAAAGGATATCCATAGTTCTGCAGAAAAGCCACATACTGAGCATCATTTGGAGGCATATTAGCGAAACTCAAGTTCACTGGAGTTGCTGATCCACCAGCCACACCACTACCCACAGCAGATCCAATAGCAGCAGACGTCCGCACCTCACCACTGGAGCTAGCAGTTGCTGATTTGGCTGCCCCAACTCTACCAGCACCAGATGCTACGGCAGCAGGCTGCAACAACTGTGCCTGGCTTATGGGGAATATGAATGCAGGAGCGTGCTAAATAGATAGAAAAATAAAATTACAAAAAATTAATTATTTCATTTAACAAGATTTCAAACAAGGATGGGCAACGTCAGCCCTTACCGGCATATTACTTGTTGATCCAGATTGAGGCATTTGCTGGAGAATTACTTGCTTTCGCTGTGCAGTTTCGATGATAGTATTATTATTGGCTTGTAGCATCTTCTCCTGTGATGCACTATTACCTGTGAATGACGAAACTGTTACTGGTGTCCCTTTAGTGTCTTGCAATGTGCCTGCGTTAGCACCTAGGAAACCTGCTTGCATCTGATGTCCAGAAAGAGCACTGTCAGAAGGTGCGACCATAGTGTGATTATAAGGTTTAGCCCCATAGAATGGTGCAGCTCCAGATGCAGCAGTCCAGAAGCTATTCATCTTTGCAAATTTCTGACAGTTGGATATCATCTGTGCTATGAAACAATGCGTAGCACAGCGCTTAGGACGTGGAAGCGATTGGAGAAAAGCAGGTGGCTGAAAGATGAGCAATCCAAAGCAGACAGTGAGCCTTTAATACAAAGCATGCTTTAGCATGTGAATGAGCGTGGAGAGTGAGAGAGAGAAGAAGTGAGGGAGAGGAAACCTGTAAGGAACTGGAAGGGCCTGTAGTTCCATTTATTGGGGCAGCGGCTTGCAAAGGTGGAACTTGACCCATGTATCTGAGGTGAAGAAGATGAATAATCAAATTCAAAACCAAATCCGAATAGTTCCAAGAATACAAGATCAATAACTTACCCGTAAGGTGGAACCGGCCAAGTTCCAACTGTCAATGGCACATGTACAGAGGACGCTGATCGTACCAAAGAATAAAGAAAAAAAAGACTCATGTCAGATATCATGGTGGCAAAGAAAATATAAGATTTATGAACTCTTTGAAAAAATTTCCCTCACCAGATTTCTCCTGCACCTTAGGATCTTTAGATTGCTGCTTAGCAATTTGCATCTTATCGAAGCCAACATCCTCCTTAGGCTTCTCCAGATCAAGTTGAAGATCAACGGTTTGCTTGACGACTGCTTGCTTCCTCAAGGCAGTATCTTTCTCGCCAGACTTCAAGATGTAATGTTCATCTTTCCGCTTTTCTTCTGCCTTGTCCTTGTTCACTTTCGGCGCCTAATATGGGTGGCAGCGAATTAGAACAAGTCAAAATGACTTTTGCGGACTTACGATCATTTTTTAGAGAAACCTCCTACCATTTCAATGTCTGGAGACTGAAGATTGTGATCTGGGTCCAAGACATTAAAGTCTTCCCTCTCTGGAGATAGCTTTCCGGGAGGAGGAGCCTGCAATAAAAACACATGTTTCTTCAAATTAATTGACCGAATGACTAGATTTTCTAAAGACGTTTACGGAAGCGCAGCCACTCACCATAAGATCGAACTTGAACTTTTCCCCATTAGGACTCTGGGGTGCGCTGTAACACATTGTCAATGGTTTGACCAGTGAACATGATATACCAGAAGAAGTTAATAAAACGAACAACAACCAGAACTTACTTCTTTTTGGCGGTGGTTTCACGGAAGTTGACATCCGAGTCTCCGTTTGCATGAGTAACAACAAGCTCCTCTTTAGTTTCCACCCTGTCTCCCGTATTGGACCCTCCTGTCGGAAGCAGATCATGAATCTTACTCTTCACAGCCTTGGCCGACTCGTGCCGTTGCACGTCAGAGAGTCCAGCCTGAGAGACCGGAAAATCAATCAGCGGACCTCCACTTTTGACAGGAGCTGCACTGTTCTTTTCTGATATTGGCGACGAATCTTCCTGCTTAATGTGGTTCTCGGATTCCACTTTGGCTACAGGTACAGATAAACTCGGGGGACTGTGCAATACCACTGGGCTCGTGGGGCTTTCTTCGTCAAATTTCACGGGCCTTGGCCTCTTTCGTTTTGGGGCTACAGAGCGAAGAACCACGAATGTAAGAGAGAAAATATTTTTCTTCTTTTTCTCTTTTTTTTTCCAATAAAAAGAGGTAGTAGATATGAAGCATAAAACCTACCCATTGTGGGCAAAGTGGCAGGATTAGAACATGAATTGGAAGAAGGAAGTACAGCTGAATAAGCTGCCGGAGATGGAGAAACTGAGCCAGGTGATGAAACTCTAGATTTAGCTTCATTGCCCGATCCACCATCTATATCCCTAGGGTCCATCTTGTGGCTATCCTGCTTTGGAAGAGAGTCGAATTGCCTTGTCATCCCAAATAAAACCTCCGCGACCTCAATCTCGATCTCATCCTGACACAAAGATGCCGATTTGCAAAACTTTGGAGGCCGGTGTTTCGGTCTACTCATCGGCTTCTGATGCCATATAACAAGAAGAAAAACCATGTCAAACATTTAAATCTAACAGACGAAAAGAAGAAAAGTTAGCAGAATTTGCCAAACCATCTTTTTTCGAAGGGAACCGTTGGAAGAAGATGGGGAAAGTTGAGCGGTAGAAGCAGGGCTTAGCCTCGAGGGCGATATGGATGCCTGGCGAGTGATATGCTCACCGCCTCCACCACCGCCTCCAGTAACTAGACGTTCATGTGCCCTTTTCGTAGATGCTGGAAAACCAAGAGAGAGCAACCATAAGCGAAAAAAAAAGAGGGAGAAAAAATTGAAAGAATCTTTGTTTTTTGTATTCTGAGACTTTCCAAATTTATCGCCGCAAGAAACCCTTCGCTTCCTACCTGAACGAGCTTTTCTCGGTACAGGAACACCGATCATCTCGTCTGCCTTCCACTTCACCGCTTTTGACGGAAAGCTCTTCCGAAGCGGCTGCTGATGGTGGTGGTGGTTACTATGCTGCTGATTCTGTTGCGGCGAAGAAGCAGTCACCGGATTTGGCAGAGGGGGAGAAGACGGAGGCAGACGCACAGGAACCGACATGCCCTCATCTTCATCCTCATCGTCCTGGTCCATACTTTCCTCAGAGCTCTCATCGCCTTCATCTCTGTCTCTGTTGCTTCCATGAAGCATCCTCTCCCCTCTTCTCCTCCTGCTCCGGCTAGATCTGTCCCGATCTCGATCTTTCTTGGCCCCTCGATCCCGCAGCCTAGATGTGTCCGGCATCTCCAGCCTTCCGTCCTCTTCTGTCGAAGATGCCGTCCAGTAAAGAAAAGGTTAGAATTCGAGTAAAAAATAACATAAATAACGAAAAAAACATTCATCATGGAATCGAACCAGGAGAGTCCCTAAAGCTGCTGCTATTCCGCTGCCTCCTCCTCGGCAACCCTCCGCCACCTCCGTTTGTCGCCGTCGCCGGCGCCATGGTCCCTCTTCTCGCTTCACGATTCCTTTCCATCTCTCCTTGTCATCCAATCAGATCACCCGGCTCTCCTCTTCCCTCATCCTTTCTTACACCACCCCACCAGATCTTCTCTTCACACCCGACCGCCGCACATCCCTCGCCCAAAAACTCCAGATCCAGGGCACCTTCGAAAGCGAGCTGCGCCAATCTAGCGGGATCCTTTCAGGAGCTCGGAAAAAAAGGAAATTTTCCGACCAGATCTCCTCTTCCCCCTCGCTCCGCCTCCCTATCTCTTCGCCTGCTCTCTTTTTTTCCCTCTTTCCCTTTCTCGCCACTCTCTCTATCTTATGGTCTGCTGCCGTCGGCCCCTTCAGTTGCCCCATCCGCTTTGCCTCAATTTTGTCACTTGCTGAGTCCGACCGAGGCGCCTCCCAACGGCCACGATTGCATCTCGCCCTCCCGCCCCTCCGCGTTCGTCGGTCCGATCTCACTCGCCCAACCGACGGCCCAGCTTGGGCCATGCCACCGTGGCGACATCCGCGCGGTCAGGTCAGTTAAATACGCGACCAAGAGAGCCTACCAACCGCCACGTGTCAGTCTCCTCCAACGGCACGGCCCCGAAAATCTTCGCCGCGACTGGTAACAGCCAGTCGCAGGGCGTGTCGCATAATTTCCTCTTGTGAAGCTTCGCACCGTCCCTCCTGCGCCCCTGTCATCGTCGCCGACGAGGCCCACGTGGAAAGCGAGGGGGAGCGCAGCGGACGGCTGAGATCCGTAGAATCATCCGCGTCGAGTAGGTTTCCGCCGTTGGATTCTCGTGCTGACGTGGAGATTGGAGTTCGGGCCGAGTTGGTATCCTGGGGTCTCGCGCTCGAGACTCCCGAAGCGGGCAGGTCCGTTGGCACGAAAAGATCGTACGGTGCATCGTGCTCCAGATATGCTTCGGAGGCGGGAGATTCCGCTTCGGTTTCTCTCACATCTATTCCTGCCCTCCTTTTGTCCTCGTGCACGTCCATACGTGGCTCCCAGTGGCGTCAGCCGGTCCCACACCCACCAGGCCACGACCGACTTCCTTTTTTATTATCACGCAAATATTTTAATAGGGCCATAAAATATTCCATACAATAAAATATTATTCCAGACAAAATTAAAATAAAGAATAATTTGTCTAAACACCCCCCCATTTTTACTAATTTTCTAAAACTGTTCATGCGCTCCTTGCTTTTAGCAAAAACACACTCTTAGATTACATATTTTAATAAATATTTTACCAAAGACGTATACAGATTTTAAAAATTATGAAAGGACAAATTATTATTTATCAATGGGTGTATTTTTTTCTATATTTTTTTTATTAAACATTTTATTTTGAAATACTCCAATAACAGTCGTCCTAACTGCATAAATTCTTAGATAACTAACCTGGCCATGAAGTCAAGATGTCAACTAGATTTGATTATGATGGAACGAAATTGTAAAAGAGAATAATAATTTGAATCTTGACGAAGTCGAAATAATACTCTCTTTTATCGCGGTTAACTGTAATTTTTTTATTTATCTCCTCATAGATGATCGTGAGATCGATCATGTGTGACCGTTAGTGGCATATTTTATCATTTTACAGAAGAGAAAAAAAATAGAATGGCAAATAGGTCACAGACGGCTAGTTGGAAATATTTTGAGAAAAAGTATTCTTTGATAAGTATCAAAGTATCATTTATCTTTTGGTAATTTTTAAACTTCATTTGTGTCTTTTTGTAAAGTGCCAACAATTAATTAATCCAAAAGTAAATGCATAAAAAAAAGTCCTCGAACTGCTGTTTAATAATCACCCTTAATTAAATGCATATAAAGAAACCAATCCGTTGTCCAATGACTGAGATGGGCCCACATAATTATATACTAATAATCGTAGGCATTATTCTATTATATTCCTCTCAGAATATAATTATTATATTTTTTTATCAAACCGATTAAATATTCCGTACATGTAAAGAATATTTTTTTCGATTCAAACTCAATTAATATGAGCGACCGGTTAAATCAATTTTAGAAAACAATTGTCGTTAATCGCAAATGACCGATTTAGGTATTATTAAATTGATATATTAATGTCAATTCTATTTTTTTATAATTTCTTAAGACCCGATTAATTTTTAAAATGATTATTTCGATTTCATCGATCATAAGATAAACTAAAAAATATAAATAAATCCTACGGACGGTCTAACGTGATATATTTTAAAAAATTTTAAATATAATATCTTATAAAAAAATATTATTTGTTTCATTTTAACAACTACTTTCAAAAAATATAAATAAAATGCATATATTTTATATTAAACAGAATATCAAAATTTTACAGAATTATTTTAGTAGCATATAATTAGTTGACTATATTATTAAGATTTCAGAATAATTAGATTATAATAAAATAGTATAATTTATATTGTTATATTAGAGAAAATTTTGAATGCAATTTGCTTTTAAAACTATTTATATTATATTGTTATCAAAAAAAATTCTTTAGGTGATTTGAAAATTTTCGTTTGATAGGTATTTTGTAGTAAAAGAAAAATATTTTCCTTTAAAAAATAGATTTATAATATTTAATTCTATTAATAAACTTCATTCAATGTTTCAATGTTATATATTTTTTATAATTTTCGGAGACAATTTACTTCGATTAAATTCAAAATACAATTTATATATATTTAAATATAGATCTATAAAATATTATTATTATTTATGCTGCAATTGTACCATACCATTTAGAAGCATCTTCTATTTTTTTTTATAATTTAGATCTTATTTTTAATTAGTCATGGTCTTATCCTCTAATTTGATAAATTTAAAAATACGAGTAATTTCTCATCTAACAATGTCTTAAAATTTTCATTTCGTTAAAAAAAATATCATATAATGCATCATGCTAAACTTGGAACATCCTTCTTTAATTTTTTTTTCATGAAATTTAAATTAGGTCACTCTTTTGCAAAAGTGAAATCCGTCATCCCAACAGTCCCACACGATCGGCCCCACGACCATTTATGAGGAGGTAAATCGAGAAACTGCAGTTGGTCACGACGCAGAAGGGTAAATTAGGTCACTCGACCCAAGCAAATATTGATCTTACGTAAATAATTTATTCTACATCAAATATCAAACATAATTTTAAAAAAACTAATTTAAATAACATTTCAAAACAATTAAAAATATTCTTCTCTCTGAAATCATTTTTACTATATATTTTTTTATAACAATTTGTTAAAATTTAAAAGGATGGGTAAATAATTAATAAACTTAGTAGTTTATAATTCAACTGTTAAAAGACATTAAAAATTCAAAATATAATTTTGGGTGATAATTTTATGTTTGAAAAATCTTTAACATTTAATGTTTTTTAGTCACGTGGAGGAATTTAAAGTTAAATTGACAAAACACGAATGTTGTGTTGATGCACGCCGTGATGCACTTGGAAAATCAACAATGACCCTACTTAGAAGTAACCATCATGATCCACGACGATTTCAACTTTCCAATATTCCACATCCTCCCCATCTATTATCAATCAATATCACAATCAGGATTACGATGCGATAATAAAAGATAAATATGAAAATTTAAAATTTCATTTAAAATATATTATATTTAAAAATTTTATGATATTTAATGTCTATAAAAATTTAAAATTGAAATATTTGATTAAGTTAATCAAATCAAGTGAGCAACTCGATGAAGCTTTAGGCAGATCAAACAATCAAATTAGTCCAGCAAATAATAATAATAATAATAATCCACCTAATTCGCCACGTCATCTTTTCGATCTCGACCCCGCCATTCTAAACAATGGATCCATTATTGCAATGGCATATCCAAGAGAATGACCAATATATTATACAAGTCCTTTAAAAAATATAATATTTTTTGTTCAAAAAAAAAATTAATTTAATTTTATAAATAAAAACTCCCCGTACCACGCGTTCTCCGCACCTCTGGCCACCACGTCACCATCTACTTCTCATATTAATATTTCCTTAGTTATTTTTTAAAATAAAATTAATGTAATTAAAAATACTAATTTGTTTGCTTACGTCCGGCATTTTATTTAATATTTGACAAAAAAAATATTTAAAAGAAAAAAAAGGCTAAGACGCACTAAAACGGTGTCAGGGAGTGCTATAATTGTGCAAATTTTTTAATCAGAAGTCCTGTTTAATTTTAAGAAGAACAGTTAGTCCTATATTTCATTCAATTATATGTGAATATAAAATAGGTGGCCAACCATTAAATTATTAATTTATATTTTCTCATTAAATATATAATCCCTTCGTTTCTTTATGATAAAATAATTATATACCTCTAATCCTTCCACTTGTTGAATTATCTGCGAGACAGCGACTTTAATAGGATTCCCACGTTCAAAACCCACAGGCTTTTATTTATTATTATTATTATTATTCTAATCCTTGCTCCATAAAAAAACTTTTATAATCTTGTATTATTTTAAATTGAAAACATATCCTTTATTTTTTTATTAACATCGCAAACACGTTTTATTTTTTAAAAATAAAAAAGAAGCTCTATATCTTTAAAAAAAAATATTCTAATATTATTATAATCAAATTGAATCAGATTTTACCAAACTAGAGTGGGTTTTATCAATATTTTAGCAACTATATATGACTAATATTATAGTGAATTTAATTATAATATTAAAACAAATTGAATCAAAACTGTCGTAATATTAGAGAATTTTTGAAATATGATGTGCCATCTTGATAATTTTAAATTCATTGGAAATCAATCTACATTTCGTTTATGGCAATCATAGTCGCCACGTCGGATCAGATCTATCACACTTGTGTCAATTTATTAGAATTCTGTGACTTTTTTTTTAGCTCGGAAAGTGGCAAAGGTGGCCACAATTTTAGGTACACAAAGAAGAAGAAAGTGGATTGGAAAAGGTCACGCTCATTGCCATGGTCCCCTTCCTTCCTCCCTTTTACTTTGAACTTGTCTCTAAAGCAAATCCAGAAAAATAAAATTAAAAAAAAGTAGGTGATGACGTGGAGGCAGGCTCCTCGTCAAATCTTTATTTTTTAAATATCTTGCAAGAAACACAATGCCTGATACTCAACTGAAATCTCATTGAGACAAAATGATGTTGGGCAAAAATCGGAAGCAAAAAATAAATAAATAGACACACTATTATGTTTTTTATTATATTTTTTTATTTTTACGTCATGATATAATTGAATTGGTTATTGCGAGTTAGATATTACTATAATAGACAAGAATCAAATTTTAATAAAGCTGAGAAAAATATCCTTCCTATAATAATCAACTATAATTTATCGATTTACATTCTCATAGTCATAGATGATCATGGAACCGTTAAGATGACAAATATCACTAATTTGTAACAATTAGACAAATATTTTTATTTGATTAATTATTATATTTGGAATAAAATAGTTAAACGATCAATTCATAATGGAATGGACCAACCTATAATATGACATATGGGGGGAGGGGGGAGGTGAGCCTATTCATCAACTTTGCGAATTGAAAAATCTTCAATCCAACTCAACTTAAAATGGATTGCAGATTAGACAAACCAATTTGAGAATCTATAAAAAAATAATAATAAATATTAAAAACTTTAAATTTGAATTATGTTCTCAACGAGTCAACTTAACATTTTTAATTTTGGATTGTGATTTAAACATATCAAGTCATAAATCCATTATATATTTTTTACTTTAATTTTAAATTAAAAATAATAAATATTTTCAATCCACGCACCAACTCAAATTCATCGCAAATCGATCTATGCAGATCACGGACTTAGATGGGTCGGATAACCTAAACCTATTTTAAAATAAGTTGATAAAATTTTATCTCTATCTACTTAAATTATTTAGCAAAATGGATTAACCTAATAAGTAGAGCTATGAATAGGCTCGTCAATTTGATGATTCTAATTAACGAAAGAGCATGTTGTTTTTCCTAAGATTATTTTAAAATTATTATATATATAAATAATATTATTATATTAAATTAATTTTAAAATTTGTATAATAATAATTTAATAATTATTACATCTATTCGTAATTGTTATAATAATATTAAAAATAAAGTATTTTGAAATAAATAGTTTTGGGGTCTTTTATTAGGGCAGCTTACTTGCCATCTGGTTTGCCTTCGTCTCTGCCCTTTGCTGCAGTGCTGCGGGGGGAGTGGGAAAGAGGAGGTGCATGGATTAAGCAGGAAGGGAGGTCATTTCTTCTGCTCCAGAGTTTCTTCACATTTCATCTCTTTATGTCGCTGCTGTTATTCTTCTCCTTGCCAATGAGAAGCTAATGCCATCTTGTTGAAGGTGTAGAAATGCCTCCATCACTTGGAGATCAAGAGTTTTCTTCTTTGTCAAGAAAAAGATGTTTATCGTTTTCTTATATTGAAATCTTGCTAGAGTTTATCATTTTTGGTGTTTTGTGTGTGTGTGTAGATTCTGCTAATGACTGTCAAACAACTTCATACACGCATCTAAAAAATGATTAAAACACTAAGTCTAGAGATCCTTTTAGGTCTGCAACAATGTCTAAAGTCATAATATACGAGAGCATAGAATAATACAAGGTGATTAAATCCTTCATTGGCATCCATAATTAGCGTTTAGGTAGCTAGCATTGCTCAAAGAGACTAGTAGATTTGTTCGAGATGGTCTTATACTAGTTGATAGATCTCCCAATTTGTAGTGTTTCATACATTCTCGATAACTTAAATACTTAATTAGTGGCTATGAACAAAGTATTTTGTTGATTGGACTTGTTGTTTTGCTAATCTAACAAGATGTTTTGTTGATTAGGTGTTAATATTCTCAGACTTTATATTCAAACCCTTATTCTCTTTTGTAACTCTTGCTCTTCAATTTTATTCCATCGTAATCAAACCAATTCTTCTGCAAAAAGGTGAATCCGCCACCTTAACGGTCCCACACGGTCTGCTCCACGATCATCTGTGAGGAGGTAAATCGAGAAAGTGCAGTTGGTTACGACGCAGGAGGGTATTGCCTGACTTCGTCAGGATTCGAACTCTTGCCCTCTTCTGCAAGTCTGCTACGTCGTAACCAACTCACCTGTAATGTCTTTAAATCTATATATGTTTTCCTCATAGCTTAGAACAGTTGCAACACAGCTGGCGTTAATTGCAGCGTTAATGTGCATGGTCGGATCCACTGCCACGTGGTTGGCAGTGGTGGTCGACCAGTGGTCGACCACTATACGGTGATCGACCACGTGGTCGACCACCACTCAGGTTTGGCGTTTGACGATTAGCGTTAACATTAAAAAAAAAAATTATGGTCCACCGATTAATCGCGTTCAGAACTCTGAACGCGTTAAATACCTCACTCCTCCCTTGCTCTTCCCTCACTCCTCTATGTCTTTTCCTCGCTTCTCCATGTCCGCTATTAACGCGCGATTAACAGCGCGTTGCGGATGCTCTTATACAGTGTTGCTAATTTGCACACGCAGGCGGATCAGTAGGGGTTGTAGATGATTGAAGGCCCACCGTCCGTTTCTGTGGACGTTGTTTCCATTTTTATTTATTTTATTTATTTCTCATTTGAGGGCCAGGCTGCGGTCGTCAAGCGAGCTGGTCGATAAAAGGGTCAGGGTCAGGGTTTGGCCTCCCCTTCTGCTGCTTCGCTTCGGGCCTCTCTTGCCCAATCCACTCCCTCTCGATCCTCCCCAGAGAGCGGGGGAGATGGCGACCGGCATCCCGTCTGCTCCGCCAGCTCCTCGTCTTCTTCCGCCAAACGCGGTCACTTCCCGAGACCTCAGCGGATCGCCGGCCATCGTCGGTTTCTCCAATGGGCCCTTTGCCGGTGGCGTCTCTTATCCATTCGCTCACAGTAGACGTCTGGCGAAGCAGCTGAGGTCGTCGCGTTCAACGGCTATCCGGTGCTCGGCAACGCCCACAACCACGCACGAAGCCTCAGGTACTTGTTTTAGTTCCGACTCGATCTTAACAATCAATTGTTTGGATTTTAGATTATATTGTGGTATGCCGCAAGCTGTAGTGAACTCTCCGTGACAGACTATAGTTACTTTTTAGATTAGGTAGCATTGGTTTTAATATGAGCTGTGGCCTCAGGTTCTCAACCTTTGACATTATAATTGAAAGGTTTTGTGAGCAGGAGAAGTCTTGTTGAGCATGAATATGTGGAAGCTAATCTGATTGCAAGAACTTGTTGAAAGCGTTGTCCTCAACCGAAGAAGAGACCATTTATTAAAAAAAACGCTGTCCTGTTTATCTGAATTTGTTGAAAGAACCTACAGAGAAGAATTTGTGAGCACGTAGAAATTGACAGAAGATGAAATGAGAAATATTAACTAAAAGTGTAAATATATGCTCATAATTATATGAAATCAATTATTATGGGATAGCAGTCATTATTTATCTAAAATTCTAATTCAATCGTTCACCCAATTCTATATTAATTTTTATGAGTAAATAAGTTAAGTGGAAGAAGATTATGTGAATTCATCTCAAGCACATTGAATTTGATTATTTTTTATTCAATTACTAATTAATATACTTCTATCAAAAGTAGAAAAGTAAATAAATAAACTTATCTGAATTGATTTCGACATGCTGTAACCCATGCTGAATTGTGCGAAGTATCGACATGACATAATACAATTAAATTTAATTCAACTATCTACTTATTATCTTCATATTCAACTTCTCTTCTTTTTATTCTTCCTCATGTGCTTCCTCCCTCCGTCTCCAATTCTCCACCAACACTGTGTGCCGACACTTCGATATGGTATCAAAATTATATCGTTTTGGTCTTAGACTAATAAGAATATTCAAATAGGATCTAGACCTAGTTACAAGAAATTGATTTATAAGTGAGTGTTTGGAAGATGATATGGACAATACTTAATCTAAACTCTTAAGCATTTCCTTGGTAAGTTGTCTTGGTTCTTGAGCCAACATAAAAATATTTTGCACATTCCTGGTAACTAAAGCTTCAAAATATACTTAATTGACTCTTTGAATCACTCGAAATGTTGCGTAGATACTTTTAATCTTTTGCTCGATTGACTTCTCATTTCATGTTTCATTCATGACCTTCGTGGAGTTAATCTGGAATTGATATGACCTTCCAGTTTAGCCGACCTAAGTGTTCAGTTATGAATCAAATTTGAATAAGACTTATGAGCACGCTAAAATCAAACATCAGATATACATAGTTTGTTAGTCTTGAATGTTTGTATTAGCATTGCTTTTATATCTCATTTGGAAATTGTGGAAGGTTTACGTTGCATCAAGGTATTAAGATCTCTTAAATCTAATTACAAAGTGAGGTGTGCACCTCATGGAAGCAAGGTATACATGACAATGATTCAACATATGAATATTTTATAGTCAAAATATTGAGAAATACTCATTTAGTATTCCATGATATTTACTCATCAAAATAGTACCTTTCCCTTATTTGTTAAAAATAAACTGGCATGTCTGTTTCTGTTCACTATAAAGATGACTGTGAAGATTGGGTTCAATTGTATGAGAAGCAGTACCGAGAAAGATATTGCCCAGTGCAATCTAAAAAATGAAAAGAAAGAAGGCACCATAATGATAACGCAAAGCTAAGAATAAGGTAAATAATGAGTATAGCCGGTCATGGATGTTGTCAGCAACAGTATAAAAAAGAAGATAAAGAGGAGATGCTAGAAAATAGATGACAAGGCATCAACAGGCAACATATGCTTTCCATTTTGGAAAGAAAGTGAAAGGATATTAGTTTCTTCTACTCCTAATGATCTCAAATCCTAATAGAGCAAACTAGAGCAACAATCTATATCATAACCTTGTCTAGATGCAGTCCTATCACTTTTGTAGACCTTAAGCTGATCTAGATGATGTGAGATAAATTTAACAGAATTTCCGGATTATATTCTGTTTGATTGGAAGCAACTTATGCTTAATTAATCTTTATGAGTCAAGGTGATACAAGATCATTGTAGACTGCTATAAATTAAGTTGATGTGAATCTTTCTTTATTGTTCTTACCATGATTTCATGGCATGGTACAGGATTTCAGTACACACACTCATATTCATCCTTCTTAGCCTCTAATTTTTTAATATCTTGAATTTCCTTTTTTATTTCTCTCTTTCCTTTACATTTTAGTTAAATTATCCTTTTAGAGGGCACACTTTTCTAATATGTTGCAGTATCAAAGAAGAAGTCAACAACAAGAAGAGATGTAAGGAATATAGCCATTGTTGCTCATGTTGATCATGGGAAGACTACCTTGGTGGATGCAATGCTAAAGCAAGCTAAGGTAACTTGACATCTGCATCAACCACTAAATTATCCATTGACACTCCTTTTGTGGTTATATGGATGGAACACTTCCATGAAGTGTCTCATTCTTTAGAAGTTACAAAAGATTGTGTAGGGTAATTAGGGATTCCTTGAGTTTTTTCTTGAAAAAGTTTTGTCTTCTTTGTTGATATTTTGAATATGGATAAGATGGATATATAATGAGCTCTATTGTTACATCTACTACTTTTATTGTGGTTGAAGAAATTAAATGATAATACATGCTAACATAATCCTTGATCGAAATACTAACGATGAACCTGTACATGTCTTCTATTATATACTAATCTAACCAAGGCTTCAATCTTATAGAGTAGAATTGATTGGTTTTAGCATTGTTCTTTCGGATGTCAGTTATATAAACTATGAGCCAGTAATCTGCTCAGGATAACAATACCATACTTGTAAATGTTAAACTCTATGAAACCTCAGTGCCTTATTTGTCACCTATCTTACCTTTGTTTTCAGGATATACTGCTATCTCTATATTTTTGAAATTAAATGATACTACAATTAGTTGCTTTCATACTTGCTACTTAAACTTATCATTTTTCTCGTGCAAAAATCTCATATCATCTCTGATGATTGCAATTGCATATTTAGTATTAATGTCATATTGCATATGTTATCATTTGTACTATACATGGCCTGCCATATTTTTGATTTAGAATATTTATTTGTCTACATTTTGTATCACTATTATGTTTCTGTATGTTTTCTTCCTAGTACACAGCATTTTCACATTAAAAAATTGCTGGTATCAATTTCATTCCTGCACAATGTATACAGAATCAAGTGACATCCAAATTAACATAATTCATGAATGGAGACACCTATACAAGAAATTTGTCATAACTGGAATATGCCTTTGACTAATTTCCATCATCATGACATGTCTTTCAGGTCTTTCGTGATAACCAAACTGTACAAGAGAGAATAATGGACTCAAATGATCTAGAACGGGAAAGGGGAATTACAATACTTAGCAAAAATACATCAATTTCCTACAAGGGTACTAAGATAAATATAATTGACACTCCAGGACATTCTGATTTTGGTGGTGAAGTGGAACGGGTTCTGAACATGGTTGAAGGCGTTCTTCTTGTGGTACTGCCTTGAGTGTTAATTATGTAATTTCTTATATTTATGAGCTATTAATCCTTTTGATTGTATTCATATAGTCGACTTGTGCTGTTCAAATTAATACACGAATGGATATGCTTTTATTGTTCAGTTGTGGCTACCCAAATAAAAGTCATGGCATATGTGATTGCTACAAGTTTAAATCTCTTAACTCCAAATTCCTAATTAAAATGCATGGAACTAATTTATGCAATGCTTCAATCATGGAATATATTTCCTGTTTGCCATTAATTTTCTGAAAACCAAATGTTATGGTCAAATTGCTATAGATTGTGGAATTTGTGCTCCGTTTTGGGTGGTTGTTGGAGTTGGGTTAAGTTGCTTGAACTAGTTTGAGTTCAATTAAGGTGAATGGGGGCTTGACTGAAGTGGATTCAGTTCTGTCAAGTTGTATGCAACTCGTTTGAGGTGAATTAGGTAGGGTTTCTGCCTGATGTGGTTGATGTTTCACAGGGTGAAAGGGGTTGGGTGGGGGGAACAAGGTTGAAATGGGCTATATGGAAGTTGGCTATAGGGAAGTTGATGAGCTAAAGTGGTGTTATGTGGAAGGTTGGATTGAAGTGGGGACTAAGCCTATGGTGCTGCCTAGAGCATTGTGCATCCATATTTGTAATTTTATTATGTCCAAAAGATCATTCCATTTCCGTGTGGCCTTTTATAGGCCTCAAAGTAAGTGCTGGATCACTTCCAAAGCACCATGTGGTTGGGATTCCAAGCACAGACAGCTTTTCTTTGGAGCAATGTCTCCATGATCGGACATGTCTTGCTCCCTTATTGGCTAAGCCTGAAGCATTTGGACTGAACTTGTTCATATAGTGTGGAGCCGTTGGTTGGTACGTGTTGGCCATCTATTGGCTTCTAACATAGTGGTTGTTTTTATCCACATCACCAAACTAGTTAATTGTTGGAAGAATATTTTATTGTCCCCCACCAATTTTGATGCACAAAAAGTTTGTCACTTCAGCTTCTAGATAACACTCTAGGCATACAAGCTGATTGGTTAATTGTAGACTTGTGCCACTTCTCCATCCATTGAATCTAGTAGTTGCATCATTATAACATATCACTAACTTTTTCTTAGTATTCTCTGGTGTATATATCTTCAAAAATCCACATCTCTGTTTGCTTACATATAATCTTCAGCTTCCATTTCCAGTAACTAAGTAGTAGTTTCTATTTCTGCAGGTAGACTCAGTAGAGGGCCCTATGCCACAAACAAGATTTGTATTGAAGAAAGCTTTAGCATTTGGTCATGCTGTTGTTGTAGTCGTGAATAAGATTGATAGACCCTCAGCTCGCCCAGACTATGTGATAAATTCCACATTTGAACTTTTTATTGAATTAAATGCAACCGATGAACAGGTAGTCTTTGCACTTTGATTGATCTGCTTTAACTTTTAGCTTGAGGAATTCTTAGCCACTTTACCTGTCAAAACTCAAGTTATTTCTTGTGTCTGCAGTGTGACTTCCAAGTGATTTATGCAAGCGGCATTAAGGGGAAGGCAGGATTATCTCCAGACAATCTTGCTGATGATCTTGGGCCACTTTTTGAGGCTATTCTTAGATGCATACCAGAGCCCAGTATTAACAGAGCTGGTCCAATGCAAATGCTTGTCAGTGCTTATTTTCTACTTTAGTTCTCATTGTGTTACCCATCCTTATTGTCATGATTAGCTCAAAGCCTCTTGTAGTTTGGTCCATCTTCTGATAGATGGGCTATTGGCTCCAGGTAGAGGGTCTGTTATTGAGGTGGATAAAATCTACTTACATATTTATTTCATGAACTTTTGAATTTAACAATTTACCAGATCCAGGAACAAATTCAACTTTTTCGAACTTCATAAAACTCGGAGAGATGTCTAATTGTCTCGCCCAAGTCCCTACTGATATCTTATTGTCCCTGGAAAGTTGATATACTGGAAATCTTCTCAAGTCAAATATAGACTAATAGTTGATGAGGTTCTTTATCTTTATAATAAGTTTATTATAGAAAAGCTTTAATAAATTTCTATTATGTTTTTGATTCTGTCACAGGTATCAAACACTGAATATGATGAACATAAAGGTAAAATAGCAATTGGAAGATTGCATGCTGGTGTGTTGCAAAAAGGCATGGAAGTGAGGGTGAGAATTCTTCAACTTGTGTATTTTTAATCTATAGTATCACTGTAATATTCTTAGTGTTGTTTATTGTATGGCTATACAGTATCATTTTCAACGTGTTTACTTCATTTCTTTGTAGTGTTATTAACTTCTCTATGGAGGAATTTCATTTAGAACTTTGTTGCGAGTCTATACCTAGTATGGCTTCCTCTGAATAAACAGTTCTGTTGTCTTCCTAGTTAATAACCCTTAGTCACTTTGCCCCTACTGTGGAATATATTTTATGGCAAAGTAGTTACTGAATTTCATTTTAGCAAATAATAGAAGTTGAATTTCACAATTATTATTATTAGTGAGATTAATATCATCGAAAAGATAAAGAAATGCTAGTATTGGATAATTAGAAGCTAATATGGACAAAATTAATATACCAGAGATGGAGATCATAATATGCATGTGTGAGGTTATTAGAAAAGTTAAAATGGAAATTTCACTCTCAAGGAGCAATCAGTCGTATCTCCATTTGGTGATAAAATAGGTGAAAATGGATTAAGATGATTTGAATATTTCCAACTACTAATAAGTTTTATTGAATGAATTAAGGTTTGAAGGTGTGATGGTAGAGGGCATCAAGAAAATTCTAGGCAACATGATAGCTGCCCCCAAATAGTTGGGACTGACATGGCTCAATTTGTTGCTACTATAGATAGTAGTGGCAACCACTCATTTGAAAAAAAATCTTTTTTGGGGGGATACAACATTCCTTTATTACACACCATTTACCCGTGTTATGCATTGTGCAACCCTTTGAGACCATAACCTTCAAGGCTATGTACTCTTTGAGGCTACAACATCCTTTATCATGCTCTCCATTGCTTTTTTCTCCTTCTTAGACAAGCTATGTATAGCTAGAAAGGAAATCATTTGGTGGTGATAGTTTCATCCATTATTAATTTTCTTCCTATGCTTGAATTCTAATAGGTATGCACTTCAGATGACACATGCAGATTTTCAAAAATCAGTGACCTATTTGTTTATGAGAATTTCAGCAGAGTTCCAACTGAACAAGTACAGGCTGGTGATATATGTGCTGTTTGTGGTATTAATGATATTATGGTTAGAATCTCATCTTTTTGTTATTATGATATTTCTAGGACCTAAGGAGAAATGGTTGTCACTTGTCGCTAAACTATTTACCAACTTCATATTCATGTTGTTATCACTTATGGTTATAATTATGTTGCAGATTGGTGAAACAATAGCTGACAAAAGCTTGGGGAAAGCATTACCTACCATTAGGGTGGAAGAGCCAACTGTCAGAATGTCATTCTATATCAACACTTCACCTTTTGTTGGCCGGGAGGTATAGTTAAATCAACAGAGTTCTGTTACGATGGTCAAGGAAATGCTTCACCATGCAAAAGAAACATTGTACAAAGTGTGATTTTGGAAGCATATTTGAGCATCTTAATGGTTTTAAAGTGTGCAACCTCAATGGTTGCTGTGAAATCCATGTAGTCTGTTCTCACCATTGACTACACTCTCTTCATTGTTTGTCATGCTTGGTTATTTGATTTTGATCTACAAGTCTTCCATCTGGCCCTTCTTGGCATATGTTTTAAGTAAATCAGATGAATTTTAATAGTCCATTTCATCAGTATACATCATATAACTAATTTTTCATGCAATTCTTGTGAAGGTTTTTTGATAGGTCAATCAATTAGGTAACCTAAGACCATTAGAGTATGCTGTCTTCAAGTCCAATTACTAAAGACTCATGGTTTACTGTTTGCTATAGTTATATATAATAAACAACTTATGTAATTAGGATTTGTCAAGGCAGATGCTGTTAATATTAGACATATTGTTGCATATGCTTGAATTTTCTTTTTAGTAAGAGTTTCAGATTCTTTTACATTTTGAGTCTGAAAAGAAAGTTCTCCATATGAGCATGATGAAGGTTTAAAAAATTGAGCTTGTTTCATTCTGAAACTTTTCAACCGTAGACAATGAATCACCAAGAGTATCTGTATAGGTAAGCAACTTTCTTTTAAATGAGATAACCTCCCTACTGTGTATTTGATTTTCAGGGAAAATATGTAACAAGTCGAAATCTCCGGGATCGACTTTATCGTGAACTTGAAAGAAACTTAGCTATGAAAGTAGAAGATGGTGAAACAGCTGATACATTTATTGTTAGTGGGAGGGGGACACTTCATATCACCATATTAATTGAAAATATGTAAGAATCCTCGAGCCTGTGATTTAAATAAGAAAACTAAAAGTTGATAACCCACTTTTCTACATTTGCTCAGGAGAAGAGAAGGTTATGAATTTATGGTGGGGCCACCTAAGGTTATCAACAAAACCATAAATGACAAATTGCTGGAGCCTTTTGAGGTAGAGTTTCCTAGTGATCTCTGCAAAAACCAAAAAAAAGGAGATATGTTGTCTTGTAGGATAGGTGTATAATTTAGCCCTTAATTTTTTTTTTTGCAAATTAATGCTGCAGATGGAAATTCTATTGTTATTAAATGTTCATGCAGATTGCTACAGTGGAGGTGCCTGAAGAACATATGGGACCGGTTGTTGAACTATTAGGAAAAAGGCGTGGACAAATGTTTGATATGCAGGGGATTGGGTTTGTCTTCTCCCCTCTCTCAATTTTCACGTGTTCACTGCATTATTGCAGTTTTTCCTTGTATGGTTGTTTATATAAATATTTCTTTATAATTTTATTATCGCATTTTATAGATGCTAATCTTCAGTAATTCAATTGAGAAGCTCTGCCAAGTTCATATATGAATGAAGATATGATTTATGCTTGCTATTCTTGGATTTTATCCACAGAAAATGTCTACCACTAAGCTATCCAATTGTGAAGGATTATCCATTTGTGTTACTGTTTGCTTGTAATGTTTAACCTGTTTATTTTTCTATTTGACCTCTTAATTTCCATATCGAGTGCATTGTATATGCAAGTTCAATTGTTTGATTCCTTTGCAGATAGAAGTGTTTTTCTCTCACAATCAGATATTCATTAGTCCTTTTGGCACAAAGTTAGTTACCACTTAACACCATAGTTAGTTACCACTTGTGGGATATGTTGAGCACCATCTTATTTATTATATATTCTTTTCCATTAAGAAATACTCATGTAATAATTCTTTCTTTCTCATCTAGAGCGGAGGGGACATCATTACTTAAATACAAAATCCCTACTCGTGGACTTCTTGGATTGAGGAATGCTATGCTGACAGTTTCTCGAGGCACAGCAGTTTTAAACACAGTGTTTGATGGCTATCAACCGTGGGGAGGAGATATTAACACCCGTGATCAGGGATCTTTGGTGATATCATATGATCTAATACTATTTTTTCTTTCACCAACCTTTATGGTGCAGCTGGTCACTGACATCAGTATGAAAATTCCACAGGTTGCTTTTGAAGAAGGAACTACTACTTCTTATGCCCTTTTTAGTGCACAAGAAAGAGGCCAGATGTTTATTGGCCCTGGTATGGAAGTATATAAAGGTCAAATAGTTGGCATCCATCAGCGTCCTGGTGATTTGTCTTTAAATGTATGCAAAAAGAAGGCTGCAACTAATGTACGATCTAACAAGGAACAGACAGGTACTTACATTAATTTATACATGAATTAGAAATTTC
>JBBMKF010000007.1:7376531-7394372 GCA_037834155.1 Curcuma caesia | reverse complement strand
TATTATATATATTAATTTAAAAATATTTATTAACGTATCGAGTTTGTAATGAAATATATATTTTTCATGATATTTCTTAATTATTATGCTTAATTAAAAAAAATGAATTAACTTCTAAAATATTTTCACTATTATTTAATAATTATAGTCTTAATACCATATTAATGAAATTAAATTTATATGTTAACCTTCTATTGACAATTAATTTTTACATATTCACTGCATATGTCATATTTTAAATTTATATATTTAAGATATATTAAAATATTTAAAAAATCATATTAATCAATTAAAATTATTATTATTTATTTATGTTCACATCCTAATATAATAAAATAATAAGATAGATTTTGTAAAATTAATTGAAGGATGTTTAAAAAATTTTCACGTGATATGTAAATATATTAGAATTCATCATATCAATTATTACGATAATTATTTCAATACAGAGAATCATTATATTTATTTATTGTACAAAAGACTAATAATAATAATTATATTTATTTTTGATATTTGATGGGGATATTTAAAAAATATCCTCAAATATCAAATAAAAAAAATGATCGGACAAAATTTTTTTAAATAAATACAATATTACTTTCTAAAATAATAATTAAGGGTAAAGAACATATGGGTATAAAAATATATAAATTTATATCTTTATATCTTGGGATGGGTGTAGAAAATTTAAATAAATATAAGTTCTTATATATATATATTTTAATTTATAAAATTTTAAAATAAAAATAATAATTTTGAATCCGCGAATCTAATCCTACTATTCCGAACCGTGCTCTTATATGCTCCGAGCCCTTGTTCTTGCTGTCGTACACCGTCTGCCGGCATTGCTGCACTTCCTTCCCGTCCCTCTCCGGCGGACCAGCCCTTTTCTGACGCCCTAACTTCTTCCTCCGACCGCCTGCGAGTTCCGATGGCCAAGACTTCCAAGAAGATGCCGAGGCGAAATAGGCCGCCGCCCAAAGGAAGTCTGATCGGCTTTGCGGGCCTTGGTTGGGAGCTCCTCGTTTTCGGATCCTTCGCATTGAATCTGGTAGCCATCGCTTTGTTCGCCTCGCCCTCGCTAGACAGGGGCGCCACGCCGCTAGGTTTCGACTCTGAAGGTTCCGTGGCGGAGGCTGCGCTCGTCGCGTCGCCGCATTCAGACGGCCAGAAGGAGAAGATGGTGTCGGCGGAAGAGGAGATCAGCGTGTCTTCCACCTCCGGCTCCCTCCCTGCATCCAAGGATGCCGTTATTAACCTCGACCAGTAAGTATTCTCATCGCGGCTCCTCCTCGATCAATTAGTCGAATCCGATTACCGGCTACAAGATAAGTAATGTCGCCGATCTTTTCCTCCTCTTCCTTTCCATCTCCTCAAGTTTGATTTTTCGCATCGTATTGTGTGAAACTCCTGTTTGCCTTCAATTTTCCAATCAACAGTATTGTGGCAAATGTCTACTTAATTCCAAAGGGGATGAAACAGCCATATATATATACTTTTAAGCAGTTGTAAAGATCTTCACTTTGCTTCTGGTATTTACTTAGCTATCTTTCTGCCGAATGATTCCCCAGCGGAGACCCAACCATGTACGAATCCTTCTGGAAGGGAATGGGCAACCGGGGGGACATAACGATCGCTGGGTGGCAGGCCATTAGCTATTTCTCAGACGTCACCAACTTGTGCTGGTTCCTTGAACCAGAGTTTGATCATGAGATTCGTCGCCTCCATCGCCTCGTAGGAAATGCTATAGCTGATAACCACTTCGTGATCGTGGGCACAGGCTCAACGCAGCTCTTTCAAGCTGCCCTTTACGCTTTATCTCCTCCCGACACTCCTGAGCCACTTAGTGTTGTTTCTGCAGTTCCATACTACTCGGTAAGTTCCATTACATGCAATGCATAGAGCCAATTTTCAAGTTTTCTGGATTTACATGAAAACCTTTTGTTGCTGTTGTGCTTGTCTTTAATTTCTACCATCATGAGAGATTGAGATGGTTCCTTTTCTTAGTGGGTCAAAGTCCCCATCAATTAATTCCTCGGTATTAACTAAGTAGATAAGCTTATTATGTAGGCATAAAGATAGTGGTCCCTAAGAAGCAGACATCTTTAATTATTGTAGCTTTGTTATGTGTATCTTTCTGTATTTTACTTCCCTTGCCACAGATCTTACTTCTATTGCCGACTGCATGTGATGTTTAGTCCTGTAGACTAATCATACTTCTGTTGCAACTTAGTTTTCAAATGGCGCCCCATGTTCTGTCTTACATCTCTTCAATAATGTAAGAGTTCAACTCTATTGGAAGTCCTACCTTTTCTCGTATACATTGGACATTTATACTTAAATAGTTAAAGAGAACAATGCCCTGAGGTCAGTGAGTGTCCCAAACAACATGGTCAAGCAGATGCATGTTTCATAGTTGTGGGGAGCACATGTGCTAGAAAAAGTTTTGCCAAAATATTCCACTTTTTTCACTTTGAGTGGACTGCTGCACCAAGTGTTTTTGCACTGAAGTTTGAAATTAAATTTTCTATTCACAGTTGGTGCCACAGTTATCGTTTCAATCATTTTCTGATGGAATTCAAGGCTCTGAGAGAATTCAGTACCGTTACTAATCAACAAGGCTCTTCTTCTATATTGTCACTACTCATTAAGACATCTCTTGATCCACTGCTGTTTTTTTTAATGCATGTACTTTGAGTTATCTTCAGTTAGTTTAGTTTTCTACTAATCTTAGGACCCTATATCGAAAACCCTTTTCATTCTGGATAAGCTTGTAATTGACAATGATAATTGCAGTCATATCCAGCAGTGACAGACTACCTTCGGTCAGGGCTTTATCGGTGGGCTGGTGATGCATCAGCATTCAAAGGCAATGCTTACATAGAGTTAGTATGCTCCCCTAACAATCCTGATGGTTCCATTAGAGAAGCAGTCTTGAACTCTGAGAAGGGAATGACAATTTATGACTTGGCATACTATTGGCCACAGTACACTCCCATAACTCGTGTAGAAGACCACGATATTATGCTATTTACTGTCTCAAAGACAACTGGCCATGCTGGAAGTCGAATTGGGTAAATTTCTTTCCTTCACCTGCAACAACTCTCCAGTTGTCTCTCTTACACTATAAGTCGATTTCTGGTACTTGTAAAAAAAATAAAGGTTTTAGTAATGATTTACAGCTGGGCTCTAGTGAGAGACAAGGATGTAGCTAAGAGAATGACCAAGTTTGTTGAGCTGAACAGCATTGGAGTTTCAAAGGATTCACAACTCCGGGCAGCTAAGATATTCAAGGCCATTTCAGATGGTTATGAACTTCCAAATCCAGAGAACAAGTACAAACTCTTCAATTTCGGTCGGCAACATATGTCCATGAGATGGAAGAAGTTGCGAAAAGCTGTGAAGGTCTCAGGCATCTTTAGTTTACCTGAGTTCCAGCCATCCCATTGTAGGTTCACAAGGGAGAGGACTGAAACTTATCCTGGTAATCCTCCACTCAGTAGAAAATTGCTTCCTTCCACCATTAATCTTAACTTGTGAATTATTTATTTCCTAATCATACTTTATCTTTCATTTCATATTAAGTATCGAAATTCATCTAATATTTAATATTTTGTGTTGTTCATTGTGTGGTAGCTTTTGCCTGGCTCAAATGTGAAAAGGAGGGAGTAGAAGACTGTGAAAGCTTCTTAAGGAGTCACAAGATCCTGTCTCGGAACGGCAAGTATTTCGGTGCAGACCGTAAGTACGTGAGAATAAGCATGTTGGATCGTGATGATACATTTCATCTCTTCGTAGAACGTCTTTCTTCTCTCACTTGAGGCACCCTTTGACCTCTACGTACAACGTCTTTCTTCCTATCAAATGACACTTTTTTTTATCAATGATGTGTTACCTAGCGTCATTAATTTCTCCTTTTGCTGAATTATAGTATTGATTGATTAATCTCAGGCTACTGGAGATCCACAGTTGACCTAAAACAAAGATTCCCTAAATATACTGCAATCCATGTGGTCCAATTTGTAGGATCCTAATCAAAGATTCTTTGTCACATTAACTTCCACTCCAATCATTCACAATGATCAATCATCCACTTTTCCACTGTAGATAATCATGGCATTTAGTTGTCTGTTTCAGTAATGATTAAAGACACTAGCGACGAAGGATGAGGATATTGGGAGGTATGGGCCTGAGCAAATGGCTGATATGGTCAGTCGAGGACCACCCTACTTTCTCAAACCTTATCATCTTTCACTAGAAGAATAAAAGCAAAATCTTAACGCAAACAGAGCTTCAAGATTTGACAGTTCCTAGCGTGTTGGCATCATCATGACGGACCAATTCCCTTTTTCCCCTTTGCCAGAATGGGATGAACCATAGTCACTCATTTTGAATCTTTAGCAAGTAGTAAGTAAGAAAAGAGGAGATGAAAAACAAGAATGCACAAACATGTGGATCTTAGCTTCAGAAAAATCCATAAAGGCAAACACTCCAATAATTGAATGTTTTCACTTTTGAAGAGATGTGACGTTTGCTGACGAAACTTTGTGATTTCAAGTAGATTTAGTGTTGAAGAATTGTGATCAGTATGTGATGCTTTCTTTTCTAATTAGCTGGCATTTTCATATATGCTTTTTCCAAACCCTATCAGATGCATATATATGCATCTGATAACACCAATTTTTTAGACTAAACTGACTGTCTTGCATCTCTTACCAGGTCAGGCTGATGCATGTTCTAAAACTTCTGCTACAGTTTATTTAAATGTCTCACACTTTGTCTCCGTACCAAATGGACATTAGCTATGATCCACATATAAATTGCTTTTATATTAATCATATTACCTGTCAGACTAGATTCATGCAGTCTCATGGACTAAGCAGGAGTAGATCCACAACTCTCTTAATTTGCTAACTTTTAAGTTATTTGTTAGGTTCATTCCATGATTTTATTGTAGTTTTTTAAAATTTCCCTTGATTTTTTAAAATCTGGATAGAGACCACTTTGAGAGATGGAAAAGGTGTGCTACTGAATGAATCACCATTTAGATAGAAAAGCAAGAGCAACTAGATTAATTATCTTTATAGAAACAAGAAAATGACTTTGTATCAATCTTTTGTTCCTTCTATCTCGATAGCCAATCATATCTGTTATATTTGCAAAACTACAAGGGATTTATGATGACCCATTACAATGATGTTACAAGTCTTACTTCTAATGAACTTCATAATTAAGATCAGGTGTAAATGGAATTTCTAATTTCTAACTGGTTTAGATTTCTTCTCATCCTGGATCCTTTAAAGGATCTGTTAGTGACTAGTGTTTGATAGCCCCAAAAGAATGAAGTTAGAAAAAAACAGAGCTCTGCTAAAGAGTAAGGAAGTCGAGAATGACAGTCACCCAGAGCACAACTTCGATCTTCTTTGCTCAAGTCAATATTGGAAGCCTATGTCAAGCTCTTTACAGTTGTATCTACTAAGAAGAATCCCAGTTTATCCTTGTAAAGTTGAGTTTGTGCCAACTAAATTGACAAGTACAAAATGGAAACCGCAGGATGGCGATGGAGACGGAGGCTTAATTTTTCCCCTTTCTGAATGATTACTTCCATGATAATACTCTTGTGGAATTATCACCCTCCACATTATAATGTTCCCTAAGGGATTTTATTTTTTTTTGCTCAGAACTTAGAATTGTGGCACTTTAAGAACCACGTATCGGTCAAAGAGCTTGTGAGGTGGACGCCAAGTTTTGAATGTTCAAGAAGGTGAGGGTGGACCAGGAGAGGAGAAGATCGTCTATCTTCAGAGTTAATTGGACAAATAAAGATTAAGGCATCTAGTGCTCTCTTAGTGATTTCAATGAGGAAATTTTGATCCACAAACAGAGGAATAACTCTTGAAAAAAGGATTGAAATACTACAAAGAGAAGTTTACAATAGGAGACTAAATTAATCTTGCACCATTTGCAAAGGGAAGAGGAAGCTTTATTTATAGGGCTCCAATAATTTTCCTAATTTTTAGATGTGAGACTAAAGTTGTTGGAATCCAACGGCTTGCATTTACTAGCTGTTGGAATCCGACGACCTAGATTAGCTAGCCGTTGGAACGGCTAGTTTTCAACCTATTGCACTAGAGATTGGATAAGACTGTAACAAATGTAGAGTAGAACATCATCTTTTAGGAGGCATTTGAGCAGTATCTCACACATTGTAAGCCTGTTCCATTGTTTATCATGTTGGTAAGATCATGAAACTTTCTTTCTTGGACATGGCGGCTAGAGGAACTTGGGAGGATTCGAGGAACCTTGTCAATAATTTGGCAACACCTTAGGACACCCTCGATCTCTTGGTGGAATGTTGAGACCTTTTGAAATATATTTCAAAGAAAGTGGTACATAATTGTTAGATTGGTATTCTAGCTATTCAGAGAACTCTCAAACTATGAGAACTTTTAAAAAGTGGTGTCGAGTTCTTTGGAGTGGAGAAACAACGAGAGATCGAGCTCAAGGCATCAAGTGGTACTGTGATCTATATATTTTCCTCAATTCTTCATCTTATGCTTAGAGCATGCATCTACCTTAGGTTGTCTTAGCCATGGTGGGCGATCGAGAAGGATAATGGAAATGCTTTAGGAAGGAAAGGAATGAACGACACTACAACATTATTCTTGGCAGATGAGGAATGCAACTAGCTAGCCGATTGCTCAACACGATTGATCTCATATAGATCCCATAAACGAGATTGCCCTGTATGATACTTGCGACTCAATGATTTCAAGTTTCTAGGAAGGGACATACGCGAACACTATGAAAATGTATATGAAAATGCTCCAAACTATGCCTTCGAACATTCAATACTACTACAATAATATTGTGATATGCAATTTGGTTGTGCCTATATAATTTAGTAATAACCTATATATAATACAATATAATTAATAACATGTACAATAAAATTTAGTACCACATATACTGAATGACTTGAAACTAAGAGCTACCACCTCAATAGAAAACAGTCCTAATTAACCAATACTAATACTTATTTAGGTTTGCATTAGGATTTAAACATATATACTTGGTTATTTTTTAGAAAAAATGATAAATTTCAGTTAGCCCCATTGACTATGGATGATCGGTTCAATCCCACGGAAGTTTTCCATCGACCATCAGGGTAAATCGGGAAGTACACGCAGCGGCCAATCCCAGATGTACTACCGCGGCACCATTGCCCCGGGGACTTGGTTATTTTTTAGACATCATATAAAAGTTGAAACTATTAACGTTATCGAAAAATTGTTAACAGGTAAATTCAAATTAGATATATAGGAATTTGAACCTAGCATCCCAAATTATTTATATATATCGATCGATCGGGAGGATATATTAACTTTTACAATTTTCTTTTGTTTTTCTATCACAATTTAAGATTATTATTTTTGCATACAATAAATTCAGAGAGGTACAAGTTGCATGCTGTGTTTTTGAAATATATATTGCGCAGGGTTTTATATATTTTCTCATTCAAATAATTTCTTGTTAATGCACATAAGAGCATCTACAACGCTCTTTGTTAATAATACTTAAAAAAATAAAAATAAATATGTAGAATCCACTTCTGTCACATTAACGCGTTCAAACCTTTACTTCTCCACCACTCCTCCACGTCATGTGGAGAGAGATTAAAGAAGGGTTATTAACGCTCTTTTAACGAATGTTGTAGATGCCCTAATTAAGCATCCATGAAATTAATTAGCAGACTATAAACTTAAATATAAACATTAATGGCGAAATTATTCACTTCATATATATATCCAGTCCAGTCAACATAAAAATTAAATGCTGAGAATATTACGAAATTAACAGAATATAAACAAAGAAAAAAGGAAAACGCAAGCTAATTAAGATACGTGCGAATCCTTTCACTGGATATATACTGATTTCCTTGCTAGCTAGAAAGTGAAAGTTCTGGGCATGAGCATCGATACTCTATCGATTCGATCCCATCAAAAACCTAATAACACTTTTCGTGGTATATGTATATAAATCAAGCAGTATATAATACATGTACAAACTTCACAAATACGTACTTGATATAAATATAAATATATGAAATATATGTATGCATCTCATGCATGAAGCTAGCTAGATTATTGAATATTGATTGATATTAAATAACTGCAATTTTAATATGCATGCGTAGTTTTAATTTGTGATGCTAATGATTATAGCTGGTTCACATGTGCTTCCTCTCCTGATCATCTCCATCTCCACAGTTTCTTCTTGCTCGATCGAACACAGGGCTGTTGATTTTGGTCGTAGGCCATGGAGGAGGAGGAGTTGTTGGAAGTGCTGCCACTTCAGCGACGGCATTGACTCGATCATGATCGTGAAATAGATCATCGTCGGCGCCGTCGGTGCTGTAGTGACCTCCGGCTCCTCCTGTTTGGCCTGCAATTGGGGCAAAAGATGATGAGATGGGAATCGGAACGTTGGCCACCGCAGCGGCGCTGGCGGCGGTGGCGTAGCGGAGGAGGTCGGCGTTTGCGGCGTCGAGCTCGGAGCGGAGGACGTCGAGCTGGCGCTGGAGGAGGGAGATGACGGCGACGCAGCCATAGACGGGATCCTTGACGCGGGCCTCCGCCTCGTAGGCCAGCGAGCTCACGGCGTCCTCCCGCTGGTGGGGGAGCAGCTCGTTGAGCAGCTTCGCGACGTTGCTCGCGCCGAAGATCCTGTGCACGTTCGCGAACCTCTGAGGCTCCTCCGGCGGGAAGTAGGGCGCGAAGATGCACCCCGCCATGCACTTCCTCCTCAGGAACTTGCAGGCCGCACAAGGAGAGTTGTTGTAGCTACTGCCGGAGGAAGAAGAAGAAGAAGGAGAAGACGCCATTCTTCTTTCCTTCATACAACAACAACAATACAGATATTCAGAGTTAGGGTTTGCTAGCTTCGACTCATAGTCTGATGCATCTCGTGCCATGCTAATTGAAGGCGATGCTCCTGATCACGATCACAAGTGACTCTAAATAATTAAAAACCCACTAAATTTCCTTATGAATATTCAACTGGGAATTTGGAGTGATGAAGCAAAAAATAAAAAGGCCAATTAATCTGAGATCTCTGGTGGGAGTTCTTTAATTGGATGATCATTGAAGTCAGTACCTTTTGACTTGAAGTGATCTCTTTTACAGTAGCTGCTGTGTTGCTCTGATCAGTCCTCCTTCATAACCACAGCGACAACTGCATGCAGCTGCAAGAAGAAGAAAAAGAAAAAGAAAAATTAGAATGATTAAATCAAGGGATCGAGATGGAGATCAGGTAGCTAGGCAGTGAAGCCAAACCCCTATTTGGATAGGAAGGCTGCAAAATTCTGCAGTGAATATCGATTAAAAGAGAAGGCAGGAGAAGATAAAGAATTGCGAGCAGTGTAAGAA
This sequence comes from Curcuma caesia, assembly GCA_037834155.1. Classification (NCBI taxonomy): domain Eukaryota; kingdom Viridiplantae; phylum Streptophyta; class Magnoliopsida; order Zingiberales; family Zingiberaceae; genus Curcuma; species Curcuma caesia. The sequence goes on along the minus strand of JBBMKF010000007.1, from coordinate 7,384,944 downwards.
GAAGAAGAAGAAGAATAGGGAAATTGTGTGGCGGAACTAAAATACAATGGAACAAAAAAGAAGAAGAAAGGTGAGACAATTTGTGTAAGAACAGTAGTGAAAAGGTGACCGTCCCACAGTGAAGTAAGAACACTCAAACATTCATATTATAATTAAATGAAAATAAAATTTAAGATTTAAGAATTTTCCTATATTAAACTCCTATATAATGGCTATTTTTTTTACTGCATGGGAAGATATTACATTGACTCTTTCTTTTCCATCAACAATCTCACTAATATTGTACTACTGGCTTGATCTCTTTAATTTAATCCATCTGTAATTAAGATGATAATGGAGACATATATTTCTAATATTCTTCACCTAAAGCTACCATAAAAAAGAAATTAAAGCTAAGAAAGAAAGACTGACCACGGAATCATATTTTGAATGAGTGATTTAAGAAAAATAAAAGACTCCTATTTTAAGAAAAATAAAAGCAATAATTAATATTTTGAATGAGTAATTTAAATACGTCTAATTTTTGGACGGTATCATTCTATTACTCGATCGTCAAAATAATCATATCCTCAAGGTTGATTAACAACGAATTTCAGGAACTTTTCATGAATTACTCTCATATATATCGAATCTTTATCACTGACAATAGATTTTAGCTTCCGATGTAGCTTTATTATATGATCAACTAGTATTTTGGCAACATGAAAAGTTGCATGAGAATATTTCTTAAGGTGTCAACAACTACCATGAATGATAATTAGCCCTTCCATGAAGTCGTCCATTTAAATGCATGTCTATATTATTTGTTCTTAACTATATTGTGTTCCCAAGTAAAAAAAATTACAATTAATTAATAATCTGTTATTACAAAATCTCAATATCAATACACTTTATTAGACTCATAAATAATCTCTCATCATTTCCTTTTTGTCATAGAAAGTTTCCAATCTCTCATCATATTAATATACTTTATTGATTCATGAGAGACATATTTTTGCATCACAGTGATCGATCATACATACTTACTGATAATATCAAATACGAAAGTGAGGTTGAATGGAAGGAGCTAGCTGCCCTTTTGGCCCACCACCCATGCTGACCCCCAACATCAAGCTAGCAACATCATTGGGACGGTGTAGCTGCATATAGCAAGGACTTGGACGATGGAATATTAAGTGAGAGAGAGAGAGAGAGAGCGAGAGAAGAGAGGTCATGTCAACTTACTATTGCTCTAATTATTTACTTTTCCTATAGACAGAGGATTGGAGATGTGTGGAATGGTGTAGATGTGGCAGCTAGCAGCTTCCTCGCTCGATTGCCAGACAAAGCCAACGCCAGTGGCGTCGCCTCGGCCCGGGCCCCGGCGATGGCTGGCTTGCTCTCGTTCAAGACAACCATCACGAATCGCTTGAACGTCCTGTCAGTTCTTGGCTTTCTATTCTGTTCATCTTCTTTGGCTCTTCTGTTCTCCATATGAATGCATGCAGAATGCCTCCCTGAGGACACACTGTCGCGCTTTGCCTCGCACGACCAGGGTTTTTGAATAATGTATAAATTTCTAAACGAATTTCAATTAAATATATTCAAAACTCTATAATTCAATCCGAATTAAAAATTTTGATTTCTCAATCCAGTTGATTCGATCAGTCTCAACTGACTAGTCTATTTAGTTTACGTAGCTAGCTCATCTTACACTCTCATGTTACCCAATTAACCAACCTATTTGGGCTTCTGGCCCAGCTGATCCCGCCTTATATGAGTTATGTTAGGCCCATTAAAGGCTTAGCCCAATAATTACACATCTTGCGGATCATAATACAAGACTCATGAGTTGAGTTCTACGCATTTGAATTTCTTATATTATTAATAATGTTAGTTCATTTAATAAGAAAATTCTTTTGAATATAATATATTATTTTTTATGATTTTTATTTTTTAAATATATATATTTTTAAATGATCTCAAATTCATGCTAAATGAGCATTATTATACTTCTAATTTTCTATGGCAAACGTTTTAAATTATCGTTGTTAAACTTTTAGGATTAAAAGACTATTCATATTTATTTTTCTATATTTTAAGCTCTCAATAGTTATCATATTTTTATCAAAAAATGTTTGCTGGTTCTATAAGCTTCTTATTTTATGTCAAAACATTAACCAATAGACTAAATCACATTAAGTCAATTAACTAATCAATAAGGAATTCGATAAAACGGGTTAAACTAAGAGTATTATTTTTTATCTATTGGGAAAATTGAAAATGAGAATGCTCCATTTGATAAATATTGTAATTAATTTTATAAATAAATATAAAAAATAATTAGTTTTTAATAGTTTTATACAGAATTGTTTCTACTATAGCAGTATCATCCTAAACGAGTTTAACAACATCGTAGAAGAGGCTCGATGAGTGTTGTGTGACGGTAAAATATGCAAAATAGTAAATAATAATAATAAATAACGCGTTTCCCCATTTCCTTCTATAAAATGATCCAGAACGTTTCCCCTGTAGCATAGGAGCGGCCGGTCTATTTTCTCTCTGCCTCTTTCCCTCTTCCATCCTTGTGCCGACGACGAACGCCATGAACTCCCTTATCAACCCTTCCCCACACTCTAAACTTAGTTTTTCTCGATTACCTTCCCAGATCCCATCCAGATTCCTGAGCTCAAGCAATCAGGTTCCTTTCCTGCGCCGGGAGCACGCAGTCGGACGCCTCTTCGTTCGATCCGATGCTGCAGTTGATGAGGTCGAGCATCTCGTATATGGACACTCTAACCCGTCAATCTCGTCTTCCTACCGGCCGAACGAGATTCCTAAGCCTAATCAGACGGTGCTGGAAGCTCAGGCGCGGGTGTGCACCGGGCCGGAGCAGACGAAACCACTATCAGAAGAACAGGCATTTAAGGTTCTCGACACAATACTTAAGTCAGGTGACTGCTTTAATTGTCTAGTTCGGTATCAGTAAATTTGAATTGAAGTGAAGATAGCATCCTATTAGTTTGCGTTCCTTTTGAAATTAACACGGTGCTCATTGTTGACTATTCCCTTTCTCGATTGCTACTGTATCTATGAAAAACTATTGTTTAGTTGTCTTGGCGAATGCAGTGAGATTACCACTTGCTTGTATGATTTCCATCTTTGTAGACTCATTTATGTTGTTTCCCATAGTAACAATGCTCACAAAATCTCTTGGACAAGCTTAGGCCAACTGAAAGAATAAACTTTTTCTTCATCAAGACCTCTATCCATTAGTCACTCATGCTCAAGCCTTTGATGCCATAGTTACTAGAACCCTCTCCAACTCTGAACTGCTGCTTATTGGTGTTTGGCCCTCCCGTGCCCAAGTCGGTAGTCGCTTAAGGATGGCCGTTTAATCTGATTATTCCTGTTGGAGTTTCTGGGTGCGAAGCAGCTCTTTTTCGTTTAAAGGAGGGTTTACGTTGATTTGTGTGAGCCCGCCCCTTCAATAGCCGTGAATGGCATTGCCTACCGCTGGAAAGTTTCAGACTTATTGATAACAACATAAGAAATATCACCAATCATAGCATTGCTCTATAATTTATAAAAGAATCCAGCACGAATACTTTTAATATCAATAATAGTCCTTTTTGATACTTTGAGAACACCATCATAGCCCATGAACTTCTATACTTCATATTCTAAAATTGGCAAAGAGATCAAACTTTTGGACATATCCGAAATATGTCTCACATTTTCAATAGTTATCATAGCTTCATTAGACATCTTGAAACTAACCAAGCCCATTCCAAGTGTTATACTAGTTGAATTGTTGCTTATCTTCACTATGCTGTCATATCGTTCATATGTGGCAAACAATGATTTGAAAGGACATATGAATGGTGGCACTGGTGTCAAGCATCCAATCTTGATAATACACATTATAGCCTACTACTAACGCTGCATCCATCATTAGCTTTGATGTAATCATCACCTAAACTTGGTTGTCTTCATTAGAATTCTCATTGTTGTCGCTAACTTTCTTTTCAGAAGATATATTTTTCCTTTTCCAGCAATTCTTCTTCTAGTGGCTACTTTTGCCACAAAACCAAGCATTCTTACCATTCTTCTTACCTCATGTTTGTTGGATTTTGGGTGGCTATGTGAGTAATCCAAAAGTTCTTCCAATTCATAAGCTCTTCTGTTTTCCACCATGCTCATAAGTTCTTCCTGTTTCCATGTGAGTCTCCATTTTTGCAATACTAGAATTCCCCAAAAAAGCCTTTGTAGATGTTATTTGCAAGTAAAGCACTGCCACATGAATAGTAATCAAGGGAATTATGTTTGCTAGAAAGAAAAGTGGTAACCAAGTGATTCTAGCACTCTGGCAAAATGTAAAGCAATAAAACTGCCTTGTCCTCATCCTTTATTTTCTCTTCAACACTTTCCTATTGGCAAATAATGTTGTGGAACTCATTTCAATGGTTTGATTTCTTCACTCTCCTTTATTTTTAAAGTAAATGCCCTCTTCAAGAAATATTGAATCAATTTGAAATATTCTCTTCTTCCATTTGCATGATCTACAATTAAGTTCAATGCTATAGCATTGAGGCCACACTCACTTGTTCACAAGTTGATTTGCCCTATGTTGTGGACGCTTTAAACTTTCAAAACTTATGAGAGATACATAATCTCAAAGAATTAAGAAATTTTACATTTCATCTGGGCCAATCAAAACAAATGAAAAAAGAATAACTTGTCTCCTGTGGTATATCAATTATCTGGTTGTTAGACATAGAGCTGTGAAGTTCACAACAGATGCAACATCTAAGAGAGTTAAGGAAATAGTCAATTTGTATTCTAGTATTTGCATACTTTCTGTTATCTAGTTGACTGCTAGTTCGAACACAACCATTTTTTTCCAGCTACTCTCTTTTCAATAAGTTTACTAATAGGAAACTATGCAACTATGCGACGCCTTTGCCGCCATGATACCCATTTGCTCGGCAAGCTCCCACTCGAGCTTGGTTGGGGCAACTATGCGACGCTTGCAACTCACTTGGGATTGAGTAGTTGTTCAGTGCTCGCAACCCATTCAGGCTTGGGCTTGGGATGGTACTCGGACGAACAAACTACTCGACAATGGTCGTAAGTGAGAAAGAGAGAGAGAAAAAGACTAGGCGTGAAGGTGAAGTATGCTTTTTTCCATCTGATCTTAGACTTCTCATATCTCCATCCTCAGATGTCCACTCCTTTTTCCTTCATTATGACCAGTGGTCGGACGACCATCAACGGTGGTCGGATGGTCGACCTGGGGTTGGAGGATTCAATCATGATGCATTCGCTTGCACAAGTTATGGCTTCCAGCCACGCCCAACAGAAGAAGTTGGCTTTGGATCTGTAGAATTGACGAGCTGATGTCGGAAGGGAAGTACCTTGTTAGCCTCTAGAAGCATTTTCAGCAGTAGGAAAGAGCGGGCCTGCAGGAAGGAGCTAGTGTTTGCTACACCAAGGCCTACGTTGTCTTCTCCAACTTCAAGGCAAAAATGAGTTGAGCCCCCACTCGAGCTTGCGCTCAGGCATGGAGCCGCCCTTGATGGATGTTTGTGGAAGAGGTGACAGTTACAATCTTGGAGAAAGAGAGGAGCGGCCTCAAGTAGAACTTTGAGATCATGTTCCGTTTTGATTTTCTCCTCCATCTAACGAGATGTGAGACCACCCTTCTCCCTCCATCTCAACATCAATGTTAGCGTCTTGGTTCAATTTTCTCACAGACGACATCAATTATGATACCGTAAAAATTCGGAAGCTCCCAATTGAGTGCTCCTTGGATGATGATGGTCAGACGCTCTTTTCGTTTGTCGTATCACAATAAGAGAAGTTCTCTACCCAAAGTCAACACGAAGTCAGAGGATACCGATCTAGTCTTGGCAAGGGCCCTTCGATGCTTAAGTCAGTTGAAAGCAAAGAATAGAAGAAACATGTAGAGGATGTAGTAGAAAAGTGTATGAAAAAGTGAGCATGAGGAATATGTGAGAATGAGCATGAGACCCCTTTCTCTGAATAATCACCCTTCCTTTATAGTTTTTTTGTGTAATGTCATTCTTTATGGCATTTAGAGCATCCTTTCTGACATTAATACTCTTTTTCCGTAATGGTCGCTCACCACCATTATTACCCTTTAATAACCACCCAAAACCTCCACCCATAATGACCATTATCAATTGCTTTTATTGTCTCCTCATGGTTCCGTTTTCAACTACCGAGCATACGACTCGAACCCGATTTCCCGAGCATTGTACGACTCCAACTCCACTTCCCGAGTGCCTTACAAGGTGCCAACACCAAATTCAATCTCCTTCCTTACGGGCTCAACCCAACCGGCTCATCCCTAACAATCACAGATTATCACATAGTATCATTCGCCAAGTTTTTTTTCTTTTGCTTCATTATATGATAAAGAAATAGTTGGTGAAAGAATAATATGCAATGAAGGAAAAGTAAATAGATCTCCATGATGAATCATAACATTAGTGAGGATTGCTATCCATTCATCAAAATCTACTATCTGATAAGATTACATGTTTCTTAAGCTAGGGGAGAACTCAAGGATGAAGAAGTTTCAAAAGCGCAACTTGGTGCTTTTTTTGCTGGAATGACAATAAGGGCAAACTCTTTTCCTGAACACACGCAGTGGAGTGAGGGTGAAAGGCGTGCAATGGATTTCTTTTGGCCACGCTTTCTGCATGTTCTTCCACAAGATATAATCTTCATAGCTGATCCAGAGGGCACAATTATGGGATCTGGTTGTTCGATAGGCCCAAATTATGTTGGTGATGGAATTGCTGAGATGAGACTTGTGGGTGCGTTAAGGGAAGTTCTAGCAGGTGGTCATTTAGGCTATGAAGAGGTTCAAGGTGTTCTAAGGGATGTTCTTCCACTGAACTCAAATGATATTGGGTCTTCAAGTGTGAGTGAGTCGCTGCTTGCTGCTTTTCTTATAGGGCAGAGGATGAATAGAGAAACAGACCGTGAGCTTAAAGCATACTGTCTAGCATTTGATGGTGAACTAGGTAAGGCTTTCCTTTGTGCATCACACTGAAATTCAAGTTCTTACATAATTCTCTACTTCCAATTTCTGTTTGATCGATCAGGACCACTTCCTATTGCTGATGTTAATTCCTTGACTCACTATGGTGAACCCTATGATGGAAATACACGATTCTTCAAGAGTACGCTGTTTGTAGCTGCAGTTAGAGCCTGCTATGATGAATCTTCTCTCATTCATGGTGTCCAATGGATGCCACCTAAGGTCAGTGTCCTATGTAGGATGAGCAATTTCAGAGAGTTGTAATCAAATTAGGTTGATATATAATATTCCCTAGGATGTACAGAATCATTGAGCTTGTAGATCTTAGTTCATTATGATTATGATTTGCAGGGAGGAATAACAGAAGGGCAATTGCTGAAGTTCATGGGTGCAAATACCCATCTGTCACCGGCACATGCAAAGATACTACTGGAAGTATGCTTGAAACTGTATTTACAGCTAGTCATTGTATTTTTTGGGGGAGTTTAGTATTATTTCATGTGGATCTCTCAGGATGAAAATGTTGGATTTGCCTATGTGAATCAGAAAGAAGTTCACCCATCACTGTAAGGATGCATTTTATTTCCCTTTGCACAATTCATTGGAATGTTCAAAGTTTTTCATAAACTTTTAGCTAAGTCTACCTATTGAGGACCTTATGCAACATGGTTCAATTGGTAATTGCTGTTGATATTTGTTGTAGAATCTCTGAATAAGGATTCAATTAGCTGTAGTAGAAGAGTATGAATATGAAATTATTGAATTCGATAGACAAATTAAGCTTGCAAATGTTAGGAATTCTATTTCCCCTTCGTGCATATGAATATTCCACTATTTCATATCCGGTAGTCAGGTTGCATCTATTTAATTGATTCATGTGGGAGGAGGAAATTTGTATTTAACAAGTCTTTCATCAAATTCCAAGTCCTGTAATCAAAGTATGTAGAATCATATGCTTACATATTTTAATGTGCAGTGCAGTGCATGGATAAGCAGTTGATTTTTAATTATATTAATTGAAGCTGGTTTAGCAAAAACTCAGTTTAATCAGCTTTCTCGAAATTTTTAATTTCATACTATCCACACTCATAATCTGATTTTTTTTACCTATTAGATTACCCTTGAAATATTCATGAAGAAATTGCAAGGAAACAACACTGCTTTGATTATGAATAAACCTTCTGCAAAGTTAATGATAAACTTGCTTGATGTGATTGTGTCTACTTCTGAGGAACATTTTGTCCTATTAATTCTGTTATCACGGTATTGTTGGAAACTTGAAATTAATGAGTTCTCTTTTATTATCTCTTTATATCTCACCTTTGATTAACACTCTTTGATTGTGTATTCCCGTTGCTTTAT
>JBBMKF010000007.1:7361699-7372035 GCA_037834155.1 Curcuma caesia | reverse complement strand
CTGTTCGTTGTTTGGTTAATTCTTTCTTACCTGCTCTTGTGTTATTAATTTTGTATTGCTATCTTTGGACTGTAAGATGGGTTCCTCCACCTCCGACGACGTTCGGAAAGGAGACCAATAGTGGACGGGCGCCTCCCGTGTAACGCCCGCCCTTACATAGGGCCCATGACGGACGCTACAGTTACTTTTTTTCATTTATTTCATAAGGTACCACATACAAAAAGTCCTTAGAGTTTTGCAGCGGAACATATAAACATATTTTCATGGCAAGGAATTAGTATGTGATTCACAAATGAAACTAAGTTGCATGCATTGTCTAGTCAATCATTACTTCGAAGTATTCAATTCTAGCACCAGTATCCAATATAGAAAATGTCTAGACATTCAACATGCATAAGTAAAAGTCATGTCTGATAATTTGCCAGGATTTCTATGCCAAGTCACCACCACCACACACATCTTTATTTAGCCTCCTCCCTGCTGCTTCCCTTGTTTAGTGGCTACGGTTTGAATCTGCGATATAAGAAAGGAAAACTATAAGCACAAGGCTTAGTAAGTCCCTTTCCTACTCACAAAAACCTTTAGTCACAACACATTTCTTTAAGCATAAGCAAGCATAACATAACATAAAGCACATGGAGCTTGCATCAAGCATATACATCACTTTATACTTAACATTCATTCTCATGCATACAAACAATATGCATATGCCTTTGAAAACTTTATTATCTTAATAGATAAACATATCATCATCTTTCTTTGGGATCCCTGCTTGTACCTAAAAACCCTAAATTAGATGTCACGAGTAGGGTTGCAAATTAGAATTTATAGATTTTATCGAAAACCCACGATAATTGCAAATAAATGAAGTATAGGGGCCTCGAGTCGTGTTTTTCCAAGGACTAGTAGAAAATTGTCTAATTCGAGCTTGGGTGTCGTTCTTTTTGAGGTTTTCTATTTGAATGGGGGGTTTTGGTGTTTTTCAAATGAAATAAAAATGTCAAATGCAATGAATCAAGATGAACGAAATGCAATTGAAATCAAATCAACTCCTAATCTAGCTTGCAAGAATCAAAGCTATGATGCAATTTAACTACCCACTTCCACTTAGCTAGCAATAAAATCCCTACTCAAACTAACCTACCCTAGCAAACCGATACATTGAAGCTAAAATGGCACGAAACAGTGTTTATAGAAAAATCAAAGTTTCAGTTTAAATTTAGATGGAACGAAAGGTTAAAACTAAGCTAAGCAATTTCTAAAGAAAGTATGAATTCAAACAAAAACTAAACATTAACCAATTGAACTGAATTCACACGATTTAATCAGAATCACGAAATCAGAAATGGAAATTGTTCAGAAATGCATAAACAAGAAAAACAGAGCAGATGAAATGAAAACAACAGTGCAACTCAGTTCCTTCCCTTCCAAATCCATTTCCAACTTGCCGTCACACAAGCTCTGAAAAGATCAGAAATCCCATAGAAACATCCCTCAACCACAGTTCGATTTGATTTGGATTGAATCCGATCAGCACACAGAGACCCTCCGCTTGCGCCGAACAGAGCGATCCAAATTTGAAAACCCAGCTACAATCCTTCAAACCGCTTGCAATTCAATGCTTGGAAACCTTCAAGAACCTTCTAAGAACCCCTTGGAATGCTCGTGATTGCTCCGGTTGATTAGATTTGAAGAACTCAGCTGGAAATGGCGGCGGTATAGTCCCCTCCGGCGAGACCCTCACCGGATGAAACCGCCCCTGATTGACGCCGAAAATAGGTTGTTGTTGCCCTCTAGAATCCGGAAATCAACTTAGAAGGAAGAAATCTGAGCTTCCCTTAAAAAAACGCAAAGAAAAATGAAGAAAAAATAAAGAAAAACGAAGAAGACGGCGCTGTGCTGCTGGGTGCTACAGTAACCACGATTTTGGTTACTGTAGCATTCTCTTTAAAACTAGGGTACTGTAGCACATGGTTGGGTTGACTTGAGTTTGATCCGGGTTAGCCTGTTTCAACCAAATTCACTCAATTTAGCTCCAAATTGGCTCCAATCCGCATGGGTTCCATCTTAATCGCACTTGAGTCTTGATTCTTGAAGTTGGATCGATCAATTGGGTCAATCTTGGCTCGATTCGATCATAGTTGAGTTCGATCTTGGTTCAATTTGAGCCCTACAACCAATTAAACTCAATTAATATAAAATTCATCATTAAATCATGAAAATTATTATCAAGCCTCAAATTATACAATATATCATAAATATAATCAAATTAAATCATTAAGCAATTTATTTTCATTAAAGAACCCAAAATTGAATCGATAAAGTGCATAAAAATCCTAACTCATCAAATTCCCCCACACTTACCATTGAGCATCTCACTCAAGTCAACAAAATAAACTAAGATTGTACCCCCTAGATCATTCTCCATCATGATTAGAAACAATTAAAAGAAAATTATCTAAGTTATAGAGTCTCAAAAGTTTAAATCCATGGACTAGACCCTTGTACTCGATTAACCACATAGCAAGTTTCATCCTTCATGATTAATTGAGATAAATGCATCACACTAAATCTCACAAGGTTATTTTCAGTAAATATATTCAGTAGCTCTCATCCTAAATTATAATGCATGATCAAAGTAAGGTAGAGCTCACTCAAACAATTTAAGTTTCATGCACTTCCATAAGCTTGCTTGTTTTCTACTCTCCACCACTATTCTTGATTTGGAATCCACACCTATTGGGCTTATTGAAGACATAAAGAGATCATGAACTGAGACAAATGAAATAGGAATTTAGAAATGGAAATGCAAGAGAAAAGAACTTCAAATGGGAAAGTGAATGTAAGTGATTAACATGGGTATGATTAAATGCCAATCAATGAACCTTGCCCTCTTTCTAATTGCTTTATTTTGTATCCTATTTGTTTCTGTGTGTTTTGCGTATCCATGAATCACAAATGAGTCAAATTCATGAGGTTCATTTCCTTGATACATTCTCCTCACTTCTTCTTCTTTTCTCTTCATCACCCCAAATGTGCCATTTTACATTTCCTCTTTGAATCAAGCCCAATTCTTTCACATCTAGGTTTTGCAAGAGCTAAAAAATAGCATCCAATCATCAGAAACCAAAATTCACTTCACACGAATCCGCAATTTCAATGTATCATTGGCACGCTTAATTCTGAAAATTGCTAAAATTGAATTTGAAACTTTGCTTGTTCTCTCTTGTTTCTTGCTGTTTTTCCTCCATTTTTTTTTCATCATGAAGCTTGATTACTAAGGCTAATAACCATGCAAATTTTTGTGAAATTCAGATTCCGATCAGTCCCTCAAAAATTGGCAAAACCAGCTGAAAAACCAAACTGTATTTCTTTTTTTTTTTCTATTTTTTTTTCTATTTTGGTTCTGATTTTCTTGCTTGCTGCCATCAACAATTTGGAAAGTTTAGAAACTGAATTTGTTGTTTAGGAATTGACTGAAATAAAGTAGGTTTTGTTGCTGCCCAATCACTGATCAAATTCTTGAAACTCTATTTGAACACTTGATACAAACTCTATTGAAATTCTGATTTTTTTCTCTGTTTTAATTCTGTTTGTTTGTTTTTTCTGTTTTCATTCTGATCTGATCTGATTTTGCATCACTAGTTCTTGCATTCCAATCCTACTTTTTCAAATAAGCTTCCATTGATTTGTTGAAAATAAACTGATCAAAAATAATGCACTCTTTCAACAGCTTCATTAAAAATTCTGCACCTTGATTTCCAGCCTTTTTTTTCCAGATTTTATTCCTCATCAATTTCCAGAAGTTAATCTCCATAATGACTCTTCTTTAGTACTGAAATAAAATGGTTGAATTCAGTTTGTAGATGATTAGAAGTGAATCCAAAGTTTTAGAATTTAAGGGTCATGTAAAACTCAATTTGTGTCATTTCTTGTAATACTTCTATCCTTTCCTTTGTCATCATTTTCCAGATCTTGGACCTCTGCAAGATTCACACTCAAGACTTCAACTTATTTCCAAACTTTAGATCCTCAAGAAACTAGAATTTTAGTTCAAGAACAACCTTCCAAGACCAATTCAGTTTGGGGCTTTAACAATTCTAAATTTTATGTTCCAAACCTGATTTTTTAGCTTTTTGTTCAGCAATAAAATTGCTTAAAGTTTAGCTCAACTTCTGAATTCTATAGCTTTCCAATCTTACAGATTTCTAGAAGTATAGCTCAGTTAATTGCCATTGAAACAGCTCCATAAAGAACTTCAAAGATCAAACATTGGCACACTAGTTCTTTGCTTTGGCACAATATTAGTTAACACTTGATTTTCAATTAGTTTACAAGCTCAATGCTTACACTTTTGAATTCACCATTTTCACTATCATTTTGAACATTTTGTGACTCACTTTTGTGCCCAAATTTAGTCACTAAACTGAGTCATAACTGATTTTCACCTTTGGTCATCCTTGCTTTTCACAACTTAGACACTTGCTAACTACAATCTTCTTACAAATTTTTATAGCATTAAATATCAACACAAAAATCATCACAACATCAAATAACAATGAAAATTTGAATTGCTTCAAATAAAATTCCCATTGGCACATTGCTACAAATCAATCTTGGCACAAACAATCCAAATTTAGCACACTTCTCATTCTTTTCTCAAAAAATTTTTCTTCTTCAAAATTTCACACCTCTTCCCCCACACTTAATTCTTTGACCATCTCAGGCAAAGGCACATTAATAACAATCAAAAATATCCATGTCCACGAGACAATAACAATTGAGCCAAAAATAGAGATGAAAATGATTAAAGATAAGTGGTGAAGCATGAATGAAACATTGGATTTTCATGGTCATGGTGAAAATTTTAAACCTAAATAAATGTGGACCCATCATAGAAAATATAGCTTTGAAAAAATACAAACAAGTTCTAGAGTAGCAATCACCTAAGTGCATCACACAAAATGGGTTAACCTCACTAGGTAGAAAAAATTACACCATCTCAATTTCATCATTTTAGGTTCCATCACTAAGGGTAATCCAAGTGTTCAAAAGTTTTCATCCGTGGACTCAAATTTATATAATAATCAATAAATTTAACTCACTTTCAAAGGCTTCTAAAATGATGTAAAGAAGTCCTAGAGGTGGATACACTTATTCCTTAACCTAAACCATGCATGCAATGACATTCACAATGAACTATCTAACCAAAAATACTCATGAAAATGCCATTTTATTAATGATTTAAAACTAAAAATGAAAAATAAAACTAAACATGGTATTAACAATGAAAAAAAAGTGTAAGGTGGCAAAAACTTTCCTTTAAGTTGGGTAGATAACATCCATGACATCCACACCCTCCACATCTAGCTCTTTTGCTTCTTCAAAATATTTCTTGAGCCGGTGGCCATTGACTTTCCATGAGTGGCCCGTAGCTTCATCCCTAATCTCAATCACACCATAGGGAAAAACGTTAGTGATAAAAAATGGACCTTCCCATCTCGAACTCAACTTACCTTTGATTAATTTTAGTCGTGATTTGTACAAAAGAACCTTGTCACCCACTTGGAAGTCCTTTTTCACAATGTGACTATCATGAAAATTCTTTGTCTTTTCCTTGTAGATTCTTGAGTTTTCATAGGCCTCCAATCTTATCTCCTCAAGTTCTTGAATTTGTAACTTCCTTTCCTCTCCTCCTTTTATCAAAACAAGATTCTATCTCCACGGGCAAGTGGCAAGCTTTCCCATAAACAAGTTGGTATGGAGACATTCCAATGGGTGTCTTATATGCCGTCTAGTAAGTCCACAATGCATCCTCTAATCTTTTGCTCCAATCCTTCCTATTAGGCCCCACAGTCTTCTCTAAAATTCTCTTGATTTCTCTATTTGAAATTTCGGCTTGTCCATTTGTTTGGGGGTGATAAGGAGTAGAAACTTTATGTACAACCCCATACTTGTTAAGTAAAACCTTCATGTGCTTATTGCAAAAATGGGAACCTTGGTCACTATTGATAGCTCTTGGAATTCTAAACCTGCAAAATATATGCGACCTAACAAAACTCACAACAACAGAGGAATCGTCAGTCCTAGTGGGAATAACTTCCACCCACTTAGAAACATAATCAACAGCTAAAAGTATGTATAAAAATCCAAAAGAAGCAGAAAATGGTCCCATAAAGTTAATACCCCACAAATCAAAAATCTCACAATATAACATGGTTTGTTGAGGTATTTCATTCCTAGAACCTATGTTCCCAGTTCTTTGGCATCTATCACAGTTCTTATGAAATAAGTAGGCATCATGAAATAAGCTAGGCCAATATAATCCACACTCTAAAACCTTCCTAGCAGTTCTTTATGGTCCAAAATGCCCACCACATGCTGATTAATGACAAAAAGTAAGCACAAACTGAAATTTATGATTAGGTACACATCTCTTAATTATTTGGTCATTACAAAATTTACACAAGTAAAGATCATCCCACACATAATACTTTGCATCACTCTTGAATTTATCCTTTTGAGCTTTAGATAGTTATGCAGGAAAAACCTTAGCTACTAAAAGGTTAACTAGGTCTGCATACCATGGAAACTCACCATGCAGCTGTAAAAGCTACTCATCTCTAAAATCATCAATAATAGTCGTGGGGTGTCCATCTCTCTCTATCCTGCTCAAATGATCTGCCACTAGGTTCTCCTTGCCACTCCTATCATGTATCTCCAAATCAAACTCTTGTAATAGCAGCATCCATCGAATCAATCTGAGCTTCGCATCAGGCTTCTTCAGGAGATATTTTAATGTTGCATGATTAGAAAATACAATAACGTTAGAACACAGTAAATATGATATAAATCTATCCAAAGCAAAAAAAAAATTGAAAGAAGCTCTTTTTCTGTAGTAGTGTAATTAGCCTGTGCAGCATCCAATGTCTTCGAAGCATAACAAATCACATATAAGGCTCCATCTACTCTCTGTCCCAGTACAGCTCCTACAGTAAAATTTGAGGCATCACACATTAGTTCAAAAGGTAAAGTCCAATCAGGTGGTCTAATAATAGGACCTAAGATAAGGGTCTCCCTTAATTTATGAAAATCTTCCTTGCATTTATTGTCGAAATAAAACTTCACATCCTTTTGCAAAAGTCTAGATAGTGGAAGAGCAATTTTACTGAAGTCTCTAAGAAATCTCTTGTAGAATCCTGCATGACTAAGAAAAGCTCGAGCATCCCGTATGTATACGAGGTAAGATAAAGAAGATATAACACTAACTTTTACAGGATCTACCTCAATACCTTTCCTAGAGACAATATGGCCCAACACAATTCCATGCTTTACCATAAATGATATTTTTCAAAATTCAACACAAGATTAGTCTCAGTGCATCTGTGTAAAACTCTAGATAAATTTTCTAAACATGAATCAAATGAAGTGTCAAATTCAGAAAAATCATCTATGAATACCCCCATGTAGTGCTCTAAAAGCTCACCAAATATACTCACCATGCATTTTTGGAAGGTCCCTAGAGCGTTGCACAATCCAAATGGCATCCATCTGTAGGAAAATGTACTGAAAGGACAAGTGAAGGTAGTCTTCTCTTGGTCTTCCAGACCGATGCAAATATGAAAATAGCCTATATAACCATCTAAAAAATAATTGTGAGATTTTCCTGCCAATCTCTCTAACATCTGATCAATGAAAGGCAATGGATAATGGTCCTTCCTCGTGGCTTGGTTCAACTTCCTATAATCAATACAAACTCTCCAGACATTTTTCATTCGTGTAGGAATCAACAACATTATTTTCATTTGCCTCTACTGTCACTCCTGATTTTTTGGGACTACATGAATAGGACTAACCCATTTAGAATCAGAGATAGGATAAATGATACCTGCTTGTAGAAGTTTAGTTACCTCTTTCTTCACAACGTCCAGCAACAATGGGTTGAGTCTCCTCTATGGTTATATCACTCGCTTCATATTCTCCAATAAATAAATTCTGTGCATGCATGTGGTAGGACTAATCTCAGGTATGTCAGCTAAAGTCCACCCTATAGCTTTCCTGTGCTGCCTCAAAACTTGCAATAATCTTTCCTCTTGATTTGACTCTAAATTTTGGGCAATGATAACTGGTAGACTCTGATTTTCTCCCAAATAAGCATACTTCAAATAGTCTGGTAGAGGCTTCAACTTCAACTGTGACTGCTTAGTAGATATGCGTGATCCCTGGGGCTTAGTGCAATTCCTTACACTCACGTACCTGTCCTCTGAATCCTCTAATAAATTAATCAATAGTGGTGATTCCTGGGGTTCAATACCATCCCCTACACTCACTTGGTCATCTCCTACTGAAAATAGATCAGAATC
This sequence comes from Curcuma caesia, assembly GCA_037834155.1. Taxonomy (NCBI): domain Eukaryota; kingdom Viridiplantae; phylum Streptophyta; class Magnoliopsida; order Zingiberales; family Zingiberaceae; genus Curcuma; species Curcuma caesia. The sequence continues at coordinate 7,363,672 of JBBMKF010000007.1, read as the reverse complement.
AAGCTCCATAATAGTAGCCTCAAGGGTCAAAGTATCCCTGAAATCATCGAATAAAATGTGATCAACAAATAAATCAACATCAAACAAATCATCTAAAATATCAATGCTCATAATTGAGTGATCCTCGCTTAGGTACTTCATAGCATCGAACAGACTGAATTGGACCACTGTGTCTCCTATCTCCATAGAAAGTGTGCTTGTATATACATCAATTTTCGTCCTTGCAGTCTTCAAGAATGGTCTCCCAAAAATAAGTGAAGATTTATATGCTAAATAATCACCCTCCATGTCTAGGATATAAAAATATGTAGGAAAAATCATTTCTTTTAACTTTACAAGTACATCTTCAATCATACCGACTAGGTGAGTCTGGCTCCTATCTGCTAGTTGAATAACCACTCCTGTAGGCTGCATAGGATCTATCCCAAGCATCTAAAAAATTGATCTAGGTATCACATTAATTGAGGCTCCCAAATCCAACATAGCATCTTGAAAAATATTTCTCCCAATTTCACAAGGTATCGTAAAAACTCCTAGGTCTTCACATTTCTGGGGAATAGACTGAAAAAGAGCTGAAACATTTTTTCCAGGTTAATCAAATCATTTCCCTTGAGTTTCTTTTTATGTACACACAAATCCTTGAGAAACTTGGCATATTTGGGAATTTGCTTGATTATAGTCAACAATGGCACATTAACTTCCACCTTGCTAAACAAATTAACAAGCTCTTGATATTCTTTAGCTTTCCCTTCCTCTACATTCCTTTTTCCTTGAATTTTACGCTGTGGAAAAGGCAAAGACAACCTTGGTTCCATCCCTTGACCTGAATTTTGCGGTGTTGATGTAGGGGCTGATTTTTTAGATGAATTTGCTACTGTAGCATCCCTTAAATTGTTGTTTTCCTCTTGTTCTTCAACCAAATTTATAGGATCACTTGAGGAAGTGCTCGACTTTGAATTTTGGCCACTAATAGATGCTAAAAAATCAATTTCGGGGTTATTTTATGCTGATTTTTGAGATGCTATAATTCTCTTATTAATTTTAGATTTTTGGGTGTTTGGGTTTACAATTGACTTCCCACTCCTCAAAGTTATTGCACTAATATTTCCTCTAGGATTTTGAATTGTTTGAGAAGACAAATGACTTGATCCTTGAGCTTGTATTTGATTCATTCCACTTGCAAGTTGTCCAATTTGTTTTTCAATGTTTTGAAGAGTGAAATCTTTTTTTTGTTGATTTTGATCTTGTTACAAAAGTTGTTGTTGTTGTAGAATTTGTTGCATCATCTCTTCAAGCCTTTGTTGTTGTTGTAGAATCCCACTAGAACTCCCATAATTCCCTTGATGTGCGTTGGATTTTTGTTCAGTTTAAAATTGGGTGGGCTGCTGAAAACCACTTGAATTCTGTCCACTTTGAAGTAATTGCTATTGGAACTGATTTAGGGGTTGATTTTGTTGGTTTTGATGCTGAAAATTTAGTTGGAAGTTCAAGGAAGGCTACTAAAAATTGTTGCAAATTTATTAAAAATTCTGGTTTGAAGGCTAAAATTGTGGTTGCTGGAAATTCTGGAATTGGGACTTATTTTGATGGAATTATGGCTGGAAATTATTGTAAGGTTGCTAAAAATTCTGTGGTTGATGATAAGGAGGCTGAAATACTTGATTTTGATGCTCAAATGGGCTGTTCATTTGCTAAAATTGTTGTGAGGGCTGTTGGAAACCTTATTGAAACTGCCCACTCTGAAATTGGGGTTGTTGTGGCTGAAATGCTTACTGAAAATTTTAGAATTGGGGCTGATTTTGATGCTAAGATTGTTGGGAAGATTGTTCTTGATAAAATGAGTTCCCATACTTCAAATTAGGATAATTCTTCCACTCTAGATTGTATGTGGATGAAAATGGGTCATTCTTTTGTTGAAACTGAGCTCTAGTCAAGGCGGCTAATGATTCATCTTGTTGGAGATTAGGACACAA
>JBBMKF010000007.1:7321210-7351490 GCA_037834155.1 Curcuma caesia | reverse complement strand
TGGCTGGCAACCTAACGCAACCCTCCTCCTTTATCCGGGCTTGGGACCGGCAATGATAAGGTAAACTTATCACAGGCTGGCAAAAAAACTTAATTAGCAATAATAAAATAATATAAATTTTATTTAAATATAAATGATGATATAATAGCAGATAAAGCCAAAAGGTGTAGAAAGATCTATATAGCCGACCCCACTTAGTGGGATAAAGATTAGTTATTGTTGTTATCGTATAAGTTTAGTGCTACCTGTTTGTACCATAGAACATGATAGATTGAATGCTAACTTACTATAGCTAGCCTTTCTCCTATTTTCCCTCAATAGGTGAGCTCAAACTCAGTTGAGAATACTATTTGGTAGAAGAGGGGACATCTTGAATGTATCTATACTAGATTACTCAACAAAGGATTTTTCCTTTACTTTTGAATCTTTTGGATACAAAGCAATATTGATCGTTACTAGGATCTAAACATAATTTGTAAAGATTATTGGTCAAAGCAAAATTACCAACAATGTTAGAATCAAAGACCAACTTGACTAATCCGCCTCCCATATCAAAATTATTATCAAGCTCATCCAAAGTAGAAGTTTCATCCAAATGATAATTGACGGTACAAAAAAGGTCTTATCTAGTATGAGATCAAAATAAGACTCTAAATTTAACTTAATAGTCCCCACAAGTTTGACATCTCCATCAGCACAATTCCCAATCTCAAATCAAGCTTCTCCTTAATTTGGTCTCTATTTGTTTATAAACCACTTTAAAGTTATAACAATGTATAAGGTTGCAATACTACCTAACCTCCATGTATTTGAAGGCACTTGAATTAAACTGGATTCATAAGAAATATGGGCAAATGAATTTAATTATTTATCCATGTTTCTTTTTTTTAATCAAGATTTAAAGCTTAGGCAAGCACTCCTCTTGTGGCACTTCTTTTTGTAAAAGAAACCCTTGATACTCTTCTTTTTTATAGTAATTGAATCACCTTGAGTGCTTGTTCGTTTTAGTTTGTTTGGGACCTCTAAATTTAAATTTCCAGAGATGAACTGTACACTTAAAATAGTTCAGTTTGGGTTGATATACAATAATGGTAATCTCAATTTTTCTTCCTTAGACACATACTTAGACATAAAATAATTCAAGATCCAAGAACTCATTTAAGGCATTATCGTCTTAAATTGGGAAAACTAGGATACAAGAGAATTAAGGGCATGATCAATAACAAAGTTATTAGGAAGATTTGTCATGAAATTTAGGTTTAGTTTGAATATGAAAAAATTTAAGAACATAATTCCTTCCACTACGACATTCTCCTACTTCATACCAATCAACTCATAAGGCTACCAACTTCAATTTTATCAAATATATGATATTTTTGTCCACATGTTTTTTGCAATTTTACAAATAGGGATTCAACTTAATAAATGCTCTGAAATCAATTTCCTAACAAAATATACACAGAAGCATAGCTGTTGTCTCACGAGAAGCAATTGTCATATGACAGCTAGTGTATAGGACAGCTATAAGAAGTCTCACCATGTATAATACAGCAACAGAAAAAATCTCATCATTATGTAGTTATTGTCTGGAACAGACATCTATTACAGTACTATCAGTGTTGGAAACCAATTGTTTCCAAATGGTCAGTTCAATTTAGTTGTATAAATTCCTTGTACATTAAATCTGAGAAATACATTCACTCATCATCTTAACTTCAGCTATTACTTTGACTAGTTTCTTTAATCCTTTTGACTTCATATTCATATTGAACAATAACCAGTATGAGGATTGCATACCTCTATTTCAGACATGCAATAAAGTACACACTCAATGGAAGCTCACCTTACTGTGACTACTATAACTAAACTTGCCCTACATGCCTATGCATTTAAAACACTGACATCTGAGAATCTATACCATAGCGACATCAAAATGGTTGTGGTAATGTATGAAGTATAGGAAGAAAACAAGAATGTAATATTTGGAAACTGCTGCTGATCTTGGAATGTTTCTACAAAATAATTTATGCCACTCTTTCCCTCACCTGTTTTTTCCTATTTTCTTTTCTACCATTTTGGTTATTGAACGTTAGTTTAGTTTATGTTGGAACTTTTCCCGAGTAAGTGCTTCAACTTGGAATTTTATTGAGATTTGCTTAGTAGCATCTCAGATTCACAAATGTATCATAATTATGTTATAAATCATAGTAGCATCACCAAGATCCACAAATGTATCTTCACAATGGTTATTTTCACGTGTTCCTTGAACTGGGTGTGCTTCATCTAAAACAATAATGTACCATAACGAGGATAAAGATGCTAATGAGGATAAAGATGACAGTCCAGATAAGAATCAGAAATTGATTTCAAATTACTGATGACTTATTATAGTTGGACTATAATCTCAACCATATTTATCCTTATTTCCATATTTGTTATTATAGGTGACTAAATCAAAATAGTTCTTCATCATCATAACGAGTGTTCTTTGTAAACCAGAAAAGACATAAAATATCCCTACGCAGAAGTTAGAGGATTCTGTATGTACTACCAAATTAAGGGCACAAACATTGCTTCTCTCTTCTGTTCCCGCAAATGTTGAATCTACAAAAGTATAGTCGCCAACACATGTCCATTTATGTTCCAGCATGAGAATCCTCAACCAGATCTCGACTGCTTTTGCAACCAATGCCGCTGATGCTACCTCTTCTTCCATCCCAATCTAGCATCCGAGATCTAAGATTAGTCTCGCTCGTCACAAGATACATCTTATTTCTCTATTAAGAGGAAACTGAAAATTCTAAATTGGATGATTTAACTACCAAATCGAGAAATAGTTCAAATGGTGGGATAGAACAATCATTTAACTTACAGTAAAGTCGGGCACTGCACGAAGAAGCTCTTCCAATGCACGATCAACAGACTCGTATTGAGCCCTCTGCGTCAGTAGATGATGAGATTTAGAAGGAAACACAGACAGTGTCCAGATTCAGGATGGGCCAAGGATTCACTAGGGTCCGAACCTGGTAGATAATGAAGACGTCGGGCGGCTGAAGGAAACAGGCGAGGCGCCACCGGCGACAGATCTTCCAGCAGAGCGTTTCGACGTCGACAGCGAGAGAAGACGGAGACAGATCGGGACGGCGGAGGAGGGAGAGCTGGCGTAGCAGGAAGGGCGACGATGGGTTCCACGGCGGATGCGTTCGCAAAACCACCCCGTTGCGAAACATCTCGAAACTGCAAGTACCACCACCACTCCGCTACTTGCTAGCTATTTATACTCTGCTCTGGTTCGCGGACCAGGAGCAGGCGGGCGGGACTTTTTCTTCTAGAAGATTCTTCGAGTTTCGCGGACCCGAATCCGTATTTGACAGTCTTGAATTGCTCCGCATTCCGCCTAAAGCATGTCATCCGATCCGGAAGCATATCGAACCGGGCTACAAATTACCTCAATCCGACCCGCAATCTATTCTTCACGTGGAGAAAGGGAAGAAAGATGAGAGCTAACGAACATTTGGCCATTGCCAAAGCCATGAGAGCCGAGCAATGGAATCTCTCAAATCATAGAGCAAGGCAGCTCGTGTTGATGTTACATGGCGAGATGAAAGTGTGTGTTCAGCACTCAGAGTGGTTCTCCTTGCCTACTGTTCTTTCTTCTTAAGAAAAAGCAACACAGCCTTTGTTATGTTAGCTAAAGCAGCATCCGCTATCTTTAAGAAAAAGGAAAAGGCACTAGTGCTAATTCTAGCACCTATTGTTGGCATTTGCCCTTAAAACAACAGGTTCTCCTTTCTTTCTTCTACTTGGTGGGGGTATCTCCCTTTTAACTCTTTCAGTGCTATGCCGGTTCTCTGTCGTCTTCGAGAGTTCGGATAATACCGAACGAGCTGGGCAAGGGCCACATAAAAGAAATAAAGAAAGAAATTGATGGCTCCCTATAGATTATAAATGATGCATTTGAAGAAAAGAGGAGCTATCAAGATGAGAACTTGTGATATGTGATTGAAGCCTTGAATACTTTTGTTGTCACTTAACAACTTGACATTGCTTTTGATCAAGACTACTTGAGATAGATAAAAATAAAACATTTGTGTCTTTGAATCCACAACTAAGCTTGATTAGTGCCATGTACAGACACACACTCAATTCGACTTATCAAATGCAAAAACAGAAGAAGTGGCTTCCCATCAATTATCCCAATCTGATTGAAGACCAAACAAAGAACAATATCACACAAGTCTCATCACATTGATCTCAAATTCTCTGATCAATTATGCTATCAAATCTAATCACTGCTTGGAAAAAAGACAAGGAGACAAGCCCAACACTAGTGCTGTGAGCTAAACCAAACAGTGGGTCTTTTGCCAGACGCAATAATAATAATAATAATAATAATAATAATAATAATAATAATATCAGTCATTCTTAATTTATTGGCTTAACGATATATATACTATTATTAGTAGCTGTGCCAGCGCTCCCGGTGAAGTAGACTCTTACGTTGAAGTGGCAATGCAGCAGGGCTCCCATATGAACAGGGGCCGGCAACGGAGCTGGCTGCACCTCCTCACGTTGTGCAGCAGCTCGTCGCGGTTCCGGCGTTTGGAGGTGAACAGCAATACGTTGTCCAGTATTGGGTGGTGGCGGCCGCCGACGTTGCTTCCGTCCGGTTGTCCGGAGTTATAATTGTAGCCTTCCGAGACAGTGCTGGAAGCCGCCACCACCGCTGCCGCCGCCGCTGTGGAATTCATCGGCGCAGCCCCCCTTGGCCTCTCGTTCCCGGCGGCGCTGGCGCTCAGTGGCGTTCCGCCGAGGAATTTGTTGATCACGAGCGACGAGCGGTGGATCTTCGCGGCCCCGTTCTGCTGCTGCGGCTGGGTGCTCACTTTTACCTCGACGACAGTTCCTCGGTCGACGACTTCGACCTCCTCCTCCTCCTCCTCCTCCTCTTCCTCTTCTTCTTCCGCCTCTTCCTCCTCCTCTTCGTATTGATCCTCTGTTTCTACTATTTTCACGTCTTGCGTTCCTCCTCTGTTTCCTTCTACCTTTGCGTCGACGGCGCTAGAGTCGTCGATGGACGCTTTAGTGAGGGAAAGAACGAGACGGCCATCTGCGCGATGGGCCTGGAGGTAGTTAGTGGAAGGGACGGCAACAGCCTCGACGACGAGGCGCCCGCCGACGCGGTGGGGCCGCATGTGCAGGCACGGCACGTGGCGTTGCGAGATCGACGGCAACGGGGGAGGGAACGACCTCGGCGGCGACTTCCGCCCGTGGTAGCTCACAGGCGCCGGCACCGCCTCTTCATCTCCAACACCGTTATTTCCCCCCTCTGCCTCCTGGAAGCCGAGGCCGTCGATGGCGGGGGAGAACTCATCGGAGCCGGTCTCCGAGCCCAGACTCTCCGTACATACCTCAAGGCTCTGCTGGCTCAGCAAGCTGGAAGATAGCCGGACGAGGGGGTGAACATAAGGAACCTCTGCCCGCATCTCGCCATCAGCAGCTGCCTTCCTCTTCTGCGACTGGCGCAAGCTCCAGACGTCGAATCGGACGGGACGCTCCTCATTCTCGAAGTCCTCCGGCCGGCCGAAGTTTAAACAAGCAGCTGCCGGCGAGCTTTGCTTCACAGCAACTGACATCATCACCCTCCTCAACTGAGCATAGATCAAGAACAAGATTTCCTTTTCAATTGGATTGAACAAAACTAAAGATTCAACGGCACCATTAAACTCCATATATATAATCCTGACTCGTGATACCTCAAGCAAGAAGAAAAAGAGCGGCCGGAGTCGACAAGGAGTGCTGAGTGCTCGCCGTGCTTCTCTGAAAGGTCGGAGGGTGGGGCGGTATTTGTAGGGGCGGAGGAAGTGTCGCTGAGGTCACCACTCCGCTTCTGCTTTACAGCTTTGTATAAATTGTCCATTTCCTCGCCCTACCCTACTACGCATTTGGTCTAGACGTGTAGCGGTGTAGTACACTAGAAAGTTGGACTAAGTATTCATTTATTTTATTTTATTTATTTATTTATTTATTTTTGACCATCCAAATTATTTTTTAAAAATAATTCAATTAAATTTTTTTAAATGAAATTTTAAACTTTAAAATTCAAATGAATCGAATAAATCAAAATAATTAAGATTTTTTAAATAAATAAATTTCTGAATTAATGGATTTAAAAATTTAAATTAAATAGGTTCGATTCTATGATTATTTTAATTTAATAGGGATTTTGCTTACCCCTACTCCACGTACGAGAAAAGGAGAAATGCCCGATCGATTTTAGATCCTAATTTCCAGCCCATTCACTTGTTTAGACCGGCATCCGTGAGTCATTCCAGTGTGACGTAATGCGTGAAAGGGAGGGAAGGGATGAGAGTCCTTCTAAGGAAACAGATTATCTCATAATTTAATTTGCATTAATATTTTTAATTAACCATCTTAGCTAACTAATCTATAGCTAATCCTTAAAAAAAATTACTACGGATCATTCTAGGATAGTGTGCCATATGACTCGAATTTAGTAATCCAAAAATATCTACTCCTCGAGAAATTATATTTGTTTGGTTATATGCAAGTTGAAGTTACTTACAATATCTTCAATTTGAAATATATCATAGATTTTTTTCTTGAAATTTATTTATAGGAATTTTTTATTATTTTTTAAAAATAAGATTGATAACAATTTCAATTTGACAATTATTAATCAATTCATTTATTAATTGCCAATCATTGATGCTTCATAAACTAATAACAAAATATAATACAAAATTATCTCGAGCATTAATTTTAATATATACAATTCATCCCGCTAAAATAATATTCTCAGTCCTTGCTAGCTTATTGTTTAGAATTAATATAACTGATATACTATTAAGTATTAATCGATCGAATGTACTCAAAATGTAATTCGTCATTCTAACGATCTTACATAGTTGATCCTACGATTAACGCATAAGATGGTGCAATTAATCATTCTCTTCGGCGGCTGCTAACGCATGCAAGCAGCTCATCGGAGTGTCCGCGCGGTGGGCGGGTGGCTGGCTGGCTACAGATGGAGACGACCAGGGCGTGGAAGCCGATCGACGTGCGGCAGTGGGCGGCGCTAGCTGATCGAGGCTGCATGTGTCCGTGCATGCCAGTGATGATCGCCGCATGCAGGCGTGCTGCATGCATGGCGTCAGCCAGCGGCGTGTGAGGTTCCGTTACGCTGCAGGTGATGGTTGGCGACGCACTGCGGCGGTCTGTTAATGCGCCGTTAACGTAATTAATTAATTAAGCAGATGATGAGATCGATGAGAATATTTTTACAAAATCATGTTTAAAATAAATGATTTAATTTGGTCAAAATAATTACACTAGAGACTTCTCAAAAGTTTTATGCTATAAATCTTTTTTTATAACATAAATATTAAATTTAAAAATATTAGCTCTCTCTTTGATGAAATCTGAGAATTTTTTTTATCAAAAAATGTGAACGATAAAAAAAGGTTAGAGAATAGAAAATCTTGCAAAAATAAAAAATATTTTGAGTTAGTAAAAAGGGTAGATGCTTGATGATGATGTTGCCAAAAGTGGGATGACCCTTTCAGAATCAGGAATTCCCCTTTTGGGAAATCGATATCGCTTTGTTTAAATATTCCACTAATTGTTAGTTAATTAGTTAGTTAGTTATCACAGTACTTTTCATGACCGAATAAAGTAATAGTTTCTAGATGGAGTGCTTTATGTTTCATTCTCCAACGATTTCATTAGAACCTTTTCTAGGCACTATATATATGTCACTTTAATTATATATATATATATATAAAGATCCTATAAAAATTATTATTCCTATCTTTTTAAAGATGATTTTAAATAGAGACGTCAATCGAGTCGGCCATTCGCGACTCAATGTGATATAGCCTGGGCTAGGCCATGCCTAACATGGTTCGGTAAAATTGAGGCAATCTCGTGTTGGGCCTAGCATAGCTTGTAGGTCACGTTGGATAGCGGTGGCTGGCTCCAACCTTAGCATAGATTCAGGTGCCTTATGTGTTAGTAGGACGGTAAACGAGGGAAATTAAATTTATAATATTTAAATTTATTTGATAAACTAATCGAGTTAAATTAAATTAAATTTAAAATAAATAAAATTGTTAAAATGATTATTCTGATTTATTTTTTTTTATAAGTTTGAGTTTGATTCAAATTTGATTTGTACTTGATTTGTTTTAATATTATTTAACTCTTAATTTAAATTTATATGATTGATTATTGAATTTGATAATATAAATTTATTTATTTATTTTTAAATATTTAAGATATTAATAAAATTTTTATTAATAAATAAAATTCATAAATATTATTTATGAATTCTATTTATTATTCGTTCAATTTAACTAGCTATTTAAGATTGTTTATTTAATTAATCTTACATGTCAAATGAACATAAATAAATTTTATTGAGTCAAATACCAAATTTGTCCATTAAATCTATGTGTTAGACCTAACGTGTCAAATGAACATAAATAAATTTTATTGAGTCAAATACCAAATTTATCCATTAAATCTATGTGTTAGACCTAACTTAAATATTTAAAGAGCAATGATATATTATATGAAAAATATAATATAAAATTCAACATACTCTATGTAATGAGTCTCACATTCATACAGTGGAACCCACATTCATACAGTTAATGTATCATATTGAATTTTATGCTATATTTTTCATGTAACATATTATTTTTTATATTTAAAATATGAAAAACTAAAAAAATACGAGAGGAATTTTTAAAAGTTATAATAATATATATTATTTAAAATGATTTATTTTAAAAGAAAATAGACAGTGAGGCATGGCTTGTCTCGTCATGTCCAGTCTGACACACCAAAAAAATAAACTGATCATGCTCGAGCTCTGCCAGATCCATTTTAACACCTCTAATTCACGATTAGCTAGCTGTTTAATTGCCATATCGATCGATAGCTCAATTAGTTAAAATCAGCACGAATAATTTTGAACAAAATTTTATTTTGAAAAAAAAAAAGAAAGAAAGAAGAACTTCTCCAGGCATCAAACTTAGCTGTTCTTGATAAATGTAATGCGATCTGATATTCTTTTGATAAATCGGATATCCCCCATCCTGTTCCTTCCTTCGTCCGCACTCGCCCGCGCACTGCTCATATCACACTGTTAATTCATTTGTCCTCTTCTCATTTTTCTCGTAATTAAACCAAAAAGCAATGAAAAGGAAAGCAAAAGCAAGCGAGAGAGAGAGAAGAAGAAGATCTTTGGAACAAAAGTGAGACCTTTGGACAGGAGGGCAGGCTCTCATGCATCAACTTCTGTCGCCGATATCTTCCAAAACTGCGTCTTACGCATGTTGCAAGCATCTTAATAGTTGATATTCAACGAACTGCGCTGCGCCACCTGGAACAGCAAGGAGGAGACAAATTGAATAGGGTATATATTGTTGGAGATCTTCATCACCGCTTTTTTTCTGGCCTGCCACTGGAGACCATTATTCGCTTGGTGGAGGAATGGAGCTTAGGATTTTAGGGTTACAGGAATGGGGTTTAGGATTTTAGGGTTTTCAGGAATGGGGTTTAGCCTACTGTTGCGAGTCAGTGACCGGGGCTATTCATTTATTCTTAGCTATAAAATTAAAGAAATGTTTTTTTTTGAAAAAGGATTGTTTTGTTTTGTTTTATAGTGAAGGAAAACTTTGACACAATATTATTGTCACATAATCTAAAAGTCATGGATTCGAATATAGAAAATAATCTCTTCAAAGCAATATAAAACTACACATAATACATACTTTCTTAGAATCTCGTATTGACAGAAATTTGTCCCCAGGGCAATGATGCTACAGTAAGACCTTCAGATTGTCACCCAAGCACTTGCGATTCGATCTTCAATTACGACGTATTTGTAAAAATTTTCCTCTAAATGAGAAGTACAATAAAAAAATATTGGACTTCTAAATTGGCCGCTGCGTGCATTTCTCGATTTATCCTGATGACCAATTGAAAACTTCCGTGAGATCGGATCGGTCACCTCAAAGGATAATCAATAAGATTAAATGGGATTTATCATTTCATATTGACAGAAATTTTATGCACCGATTGCTTTTTTATTGTTTTGTTTCCAAGTATGATTAAATTTCCTTAACAAATCTATGAGTTCGAAGGAATAAAATATTTCCATTAGAGGCTTATCCGACTGAGTAACCTATAGAATCACTATTAGAGCTGTCAAACATCCAACCCAAGCATTGCCCATTTATTAACAAATTATATCATGCTAGACTTGATATTTGTCCACAAGCCAAGCTATGCATGAAACTCTTATCCTTTATAGAGGTAGAGAAACCTTGCCCATTCAATTACTTCTCTTAAAAATAAAATTATAAAGAGAACAACAATAGCTTCTCATTAAAAATAATCATTCAAGAGCTGAAATCTTCTTGGGAATAAAAATCTTAATGAATTTTCCCAAAATAGAACCTTTTCTTAATGAATTTTCTAAACACTTTAGTCAATGATCTCGATGATAAGATCCAATTCAAACATCAAGCCAAATCATGTATCTTACTTCTACTAGCAGCTTCATCAGTTTTATTCTACTACTATGTAGTTAGTCAAATGGCACAATGCAGAAGAAGTCGACACGACGATACGAGGCCATAGATTTCTTCCCAGCTTAACTTCATTTTGTGCACGAGCATGGTAAAGGGTAACCAACTCCGTGCTACTGCACACGACTTGGCAGAGGTGCACGATGAATATCTACTACATGAACATCATGATAATATGCAAAAATAAAGATAAATTTTGAAGTACATCAATGATCAGCATCACACTAGGTTCCGACAGGTTTTGAACAAGTTCAACAGGTTCTGAAATTCTCCGATCATGCGCACATGACTCGGTTATGTTGCACTTGCTAAATTAAGCAAGAAACTCAAGGGAGGCAAGAACAAGATCACATGTACACGACTCGGTTATGTTGATGAACTGAAAGAATTGGAAGATTGCAACTTTTGTGTTTATTCTTATAAAAGCAGGCACTATACTTGTTAATTCTTCTCTTTACATCCTAAAATTCATTTTGGCTGCCCAAAAATTGTGAGCGGTCAACAAGAAACCAAAGGAGATAAGAAACAGAAAAGAAAATAGACAGTAAAAGCTGCAAGAGAAGAACCTTGGTTTCTGTCTAAACTGCAAGTTAATCAGTCATTGGATCGCTGGGGACTTGGCCAAAGATATCAAGGCATCCATCCCACTTGCCGTCTTCTCTGGCCTCCCAGTATCCTCCTATGTACCGATATGTCTCGCCCCCTTTATCTTTCACAAACCACTGCGGTTTCCAACCGCTTTCCTGCATCTTTCTCGCCTGCAACACATGGCACCAAAGCATCAAAGGAAGTATTAAGGGAATATCATTTACAAAATACAGCAAACAATAAATCAGACATTTAGAAATCCAACCTTAAAGACAACTCATTCTTTTTTAGCAATGCCACTGAACAAATTTACAACAACTAAATTCTCACTCTTCACTATTAATATGCATTTATATATGTAAACCTCTTATTTTTTACGACCTTAATTCAATTTTTCTTACTGGACATTTTAGGATGACAGGGATATCCTTGTGCATTGGCTTCATGAAACTTCAGATTTCAGTTAGTTTTGGAAGACTGAAAAAGTTTATAATAGGCAGTTCAATGAATGATCATAAGATTAAAAAAAAATGTCCCTATCGATGGCCCAAATAGGAAGCAATTGGCTACATAGGAGCAATGACTTCTGCACCAATTACCACTTGTAAAACAATATTCAAAACCTAACCTGGCGTTGTCTCTGTTCCAGTCTCAACTTCTCAGCATTTGCAATCTCAAACTCCCCATTCTCCAAGCACCTCTGATCAGGCCTCAACCTTGAATCTGTCGGTGGCAATTTTTCCTGCTCGAGATTGAGGATAAGAAGTAAAGAAATAAATTGAAACTTAAAACAAAGGATGCATGGATAGCAAGTAGAACACTAATTGTGACCTTTAATCCTGGGGTAAGCTCATTTACTGTTATTGCAAAACGTGTGAGATTGTATCTAGTGAGGAATTTAGGGGGTTTGCTACGTTTCCACAATAATTGGGCTTCAGACAATGATTCAGATCCTTTGCCTTTTCCAGAGATATCTCCATTCATATAATGCATGCTTTCATCCCATTTTCCAATTAGTGTTGCTGCAGTTTTGCCACTGCGATCCTGAACTATACCTTGCACCTACAAATAGATTGCACATGGTCACCACTATTCTCTTGGCAGAAACGAAAAGAAATTAGTACATATATCAACAAAGTTAACAGTCAGATTTAAAAAGAGTTTTAAATGAGAAATGCATGTGTTGAAAAGCATATGCAAGCAAGATGTGGTTGGACCACCACATACGGCATAGAATGTGAGTGAAAATGTATATTACACCTATGGCACATGGTGATTACTATTCTAGTGTCTGAAAAGCAAACCAATCATTACATATATCTAATAAGTATCACCACATAAGGCATATACATTATGCATGAATGAATATGTTAGGTGAGCAAGTCACCATAATGATATTTAATATTATATATTGATAAAACAGAATAATTCTTAAGAAATTCTAATATAAAATTCACAAAAAGAATTAGAATGTTTAAGTTTCTAACGCCAAGCAGCACATGAAAACATGTACAGCAGATACACTTCTCATTCTAAATCAATCAAATAACTATTTCTTTACACACTTCTTTTTCATTCAAGGGAACTCTTGTCTTCTCATGATGATTGTAAATACTTATTAAGGTGTAGCATTAGATACTCTTGAAATTCATAAACAAATCACTAAAGTGTCACTAAGGAAATTTGGGTCACCTTATTTCCATCCAGCTTTCCTTCCGTCATATGAAACATACTCTAAGAGTAAAATTCTGCAAGGATCTTAAATGACAAATGACAATCTTTTCTTAACACAATTAGGAGAGAGAAAAGGAGGAACTTGAAGAACCATTGACTTTATATTTACTGGCTAGGCATTTGATTTAAACAAACATTATAATGTATAATTAAATAATCATCCTGAAATTGTGCTTTTCTCTACGAAATCCTGAGTTTTCTCTGTTCAAGATGATAAATAGTTATTTGAAATACCATAGCAAATTTGTGATCCACTCTGATGATATTGCAAGTAAATTAAGGAACCTTGATCAACTAGCCCTAGAATAGAAGAAAAAAATATGCAACAAAGGCATGCAACAAAAACTGAAAGTGAGGAAAAGGATGGGGAACATGGTAGCTACCATGCCACCAACATCACAACATTACAAAAAAAAAAGGAAAAAGAAAAAAAGAACTGGGTACCTGATGCGGGTTCCGATCAATTATTGATTGCTCCTTGAATTTTAGCTTGCATGAATATTCACAATTTCCTTGTATGCGCATAGTACCATAATGATCACAATAGAGTTTCCCCAATATAAGATTGTAAATGGAAGTTGTTACCTGAAATAGCAAAGCTCAAAATCTATACGTAGAACCAAAACCAAACTTTTTAACACTTCATGCAATGCCTAATACCTTGCTCCACTGAAAAACTTCACCATCATCAAATTCAAGGGTGAGTACACCCACAGGATCAAGCTGAATTGAGCGACCCCAAAATTTGCTTTTTAAATTACTATCTCCCCAAAACTTCCATCCCTTACCCTCACAATGGCATGCAACAATCATAGGGTGATGACTGACCTACATAAGTTGCAAAGAATAAGAATATAAGTAATTCATCCAACCTGTTGTGATGCAAAGAAGAAAAAGAATGAAAAAAAGAGCTATAAATCAGCACAGATATCAGGTGCCATGTGACTTGTACCAACTTTCAAATCATATCAACTATCCAAGATCAGATGATTAATAAAAGGAACATGAATCATAGCAGAATACACATTTCTAGTCAAAGCACCAAGTTCAAGGTCGTTTTTATTTGTTTGTCCTGGGGTAACCCTATTTTTATATGAATCACTTTGGTAAATCAGTCCAGAATCTTCACTTTTGTCATTATATCATTATACATATATTTAATTGTCTTAATATATGCTATGCTAACACTTTCTTTTTTTAGAATTTTCAATATAATTTTCTTCAGGATTTTATCATAAATTTTTTCTAAGTCAATGAATACTATGTGTACATTTTGCTTCTTTTCTCACAAATTTTCAATTAGTTGTCTAAGAAGAAGTATAGCTTCTATCATCGACCTGTTAGACATTAATCATGATAAACAATAAGTGAAAACCTCTGCGAACATCATCAATCAAGAGAATCTCATGTGCCAAAATTAATAGGAATTTCTTGCCATCTTTTAAAAATGTATCCCAAGCTCTTAGTGAAATAATCTAGGCATTATTAGTGTTATAAGCAGTCTTCCCCTTTACTGAGTTGGTGACCATGTTCATGAAGAATGCCCATTTTAGCCAAAAGGATAACACCATCTATGGTTACCATATCTATCAAATATTAGCACTAATACCGAGAAAACCAAAGAAAAAATATTCCATGCTCAGACAAAAAGTAAGAGTTCACAACCCTTCAAGAAATTTTACTGCCCTTCATAAAAGATTCAATATAAAGACAAAATATCCATATGTGAGTATTATAAAACCTTTTTTTTTCAGCTAATATGGATGGGGAACATAAAGGTAGAAACTGAGGCCCAATTTAACCAGCAATGAACTGCATGTAATTGTATTCGTGAGACCAATCACTCACCTTTTCTGAAATGAATCTAAGGCCTTTATCTGGATAGTCAGCCTCATAGGTTTCACCAAGAAGTGGATTAAATGGCTTGCATATTCTGCCATCAGTGGAAGCGTATCCAGAAACAGCAAATGCAGCAACATTAAGCATCCTCATAAGACCATTGCCCTGGAAATTAGGTAGAAAGTCAAGTATTAAAAAAAGAGAAGCTAAATTTGATAACATTAGAATGTAAAATAGCATCAATATGAACATGCTTTTGATAGTGTAGTATTATACTAATTATAAGCTAAATATGCATTTTCTTACAATTTAGATTTATGACTATGAATTATTGAATTTTATATATTGTTGTGAATTTTGCTTTCTTAGTTGCAAATAAAGGGCATTCCAATGCACGAAGCTCCAACCAATGTGGGATCCCGGGACAAGGTCTATTATATGCAACCTTACCCTGCTTTGCAAAAGGCTGTTTCCGATACTCGAACTTATGACCTCTAGGTCACATGACAACAACATTACCGTTGCGCCAAGACTCTCCTTCTTTCTTAGTTGCAAATATAAATATTTAATTGTTGTTATATATTGAATGTTATTTATTAATTATGACATTTATTTTTTTATTGTAAACTTATTTTGAACGATTAAGGATATAATATATATATATATATATATAATATCAACTACATAGGTGTCGGCCTATTGCCTAAACCCTAAGCAGTGGGCCAACCACCAATTGTCTAAAACTGCCTTTTAATACTTTATTAATGAATATATCATTGAAGATATTAATTAAAATATCATGTTGTTCTATATAAGGTAGCAATTAACTATAACAATAGAGGTATATTATATATATATATATTAGTGTATAGTCACTAAGTTAATTTACAGCAATAAATCACACATTTCAATATTAGCAAAGTATAATCATTTGTTGAGGTGTTTGCTATAGTTTGTATCTTATTATGCTAAAATTTTAATATGATGAACTTTTTGATTGACATATATTTATATTAGGAAGTAAATACGGCAAGGAGACAACAAGCGGAAGACCGTTAGAGGACTAAAATTTAAAGTCAATTTGAATTTCTCTCAGCAAACTTTGGAGTGTATGGGTACATTCTGAACAACACAACATAATACCAAAACATACCATTGAGACCAAACCTCCAACAAGGAATGATATTTTAAACTAGTTATAGTCTATTGTTGTGTGGCCGCATCTAGGAAAAACCCACTCATTAGCTTTATTACTCGGATCTCTTTACATCCGAGTTTGATTTCATCTTTTCCCTCTTTATTTTCTATCTGAAGTCGAAACAATCATTACTTGTGTGTTCCATCAACAATTTTAAGAAGTATTAAAGTTAATAGGGTTAGCCGTATTTGTTCTTCTAGATTTAGAGTTTTAGCCGTATATATACTCATTGCAATAGCTACCTTAATCAATGCAATAGAATATTCTCTTTCTCCAAATAAACCAGCTAACCTAGATCATTAGCACCTTTCACATGATCTCTTAAGATGCAGCAGAAAAGGCCATTGAGCCATTGAGGAGGATAGAATATTCAAAACTTTTAAGTGGTAGGGCGTCACCAAACTAGAACCATATTACAAACTCTGTCCAAGTGTTGGTGATGTCACGTTGCAATATGGTGCACTTATGGAAATGTTAAAGGTGGGGGGCTCCACCAGTCCATGCATTGTCCCAGAGGCACTTAGACAAGCATAGTGGTCCAGAAAGTGTCTTTATAATATGGGGCACTTCCTTCGCAAGTCATTTAAAGGGGGACTAGCCTTTACCATGCTGTGTCAAACATGGCATCAAAGCCAACGGTCACATTTGTAAGCCATGATCCTCATGTATAACTGCAGTGGTCAGTCATGGTTGGTTTCAACTTAGCTCCATTTTCAAACAGAATCTAAAGAATAGATAAGGGCTAAACTATTGTGCAATACAGCATGAATATTGTTATCCCCCTTCAGGTGACAATTCAAACCCCATTATGTGCACGCCAAGATGATTTTGTTATACATGAAATGGAAATGAAATAGTCAGCAATGACATTGACAGCAAGTGTCAGTAAAAAAATCAAACTCTAGAAGTATCACTTCTGTGAGTTGTGTCACCATTAACACAGATTTACAATAATAAAAAATTAATGCAAGTCTTGATACACTAAATCATGTTGATGCTCCCTTTACCACCTAGCTTGCTAAATTTCAAACATAATTGAAAATGGAGGATGGTGAACATGTATTTCAGTCAAAATCTATTGACAAGGCAAAGAGAACTATTAGTATTGTAAGCTAACCTGAATCTTCCAAATATTTGAGTATTTATATTACCTTTTTGCCCCACTCATATGCTCGATCAATAAGGTACGAGTATTCCAGATCCTCAAAACATTTCTGCAGTGATGAAATTGGTTCGTTAAAATACACAGGAAGGCAAACTTTAGTAAGATCCTTTCCAATATTGTCTTTGATCATTGACCAGAGGCTCACACCCTTTTCCTTTTCAACAGGATCAGGCAATTTTTTACGTCTCCTCACATAGGGATAGTTAAATCCCACAGATTTCATAGAAGAATCACTAGCATCTCCAAAACAGACACCATAATCATCCTCATCATCTGAATCAATTTCAGATCTATAGAAGTCAGATTCTGCGCTCTTAAAAGAGATTGATGATAGAAAATCTTGTGTATCAAAAAAGGCATTATCTTCTTCATCTGTTTCTTCTTCAACAGCATCAGGACGTTCATTGTCATAATCAGATTCACTTGCACTCCCTTCTAGAAAAATATTTAATGGGTAAGATAAGACAGATAATGTAACTTGAAGAAATTGACAACAAGCTAACTAGCAAGAATGTTACATTACAAGTATAGACAACATAAACTACTGAGGGAAAAGGATAGCAGTCAAATATGTACCAATAGTGAACCATGAGTGATGTTGTAGAAGGAAGCAAAGTTTGTTGACAGGTTTCCATGTATAAAAAATCAAAATAAAATATGCAATGACAAGCAAGCAAAACTGCTATAGGCACAATTGTAAACAATCACAAGAATGAAGAATTAGCAAAAGGAAGGATCTAACAAAAATAGTTATTTTAGAAATTGTGCCACTCGTTACTGTTCAAGTTTTCCCATGTAGGGAAAACAGAAAGAAACTAAGCAAATGCTTGAGAGGTAATGAAACTACGGATGAACAGAGAAGCTCAGTATTAGGTAGATTTGTTATTCCCCAAGTGATGTGAATTTGTCACTCAACCTTGGAGTCCTGGTTAAAATATATCCAACAATAGCAAGGCACATTTTCTTCAGTCAAATTATGAATTTACACATAAAAGGAGATAGAACAGTGAACCATTTATAGTCCGACATGAAACAAATGTTCTTATCATTCTAAGAAATGGCATACAGCATAATACCTAAACTTTGACCACAGATTAATCCATTACATTTAATTGTAAGGTAAGATAATTGTGCTAATACAAGTGTCAAAATTTAAATCATGTTGAGTCTTTCTAAATCAGGTTAGATCAACAACTGAATAGAAAGGAAAGATAGCCCAATAAATTAGTATGGTGAAAATTAGCATGTTATCACAAGTCATTCTATTATGCATCATACCACTATATTTCTCTTGTCTTGATCTAGAAGCAATCCCTCTTTGGCTCTCGTCAACAAGGGTATTCTCCAAATCAACCTTTTCTGACTATAAAAATAACAAGACAAAATATTCAGTCAATGTACTAAGAAATAAAAACACAATTTAAAATACGTCCAACTGTCCAAGATAACTGAATAGACAGTATGTGTCTTTCAATGGATTGTTTAACATTATTATAAAATATAAGTAATCAGGATGATAAATGTGAATCCATCTGCCAAATGACAAGTTACAGAAAGTGTCTGATGAAAATAAAATGCTAGAAGTAAGGTTCTTTTAGTAGCATGAAGAATGGACTGTCATCTCCTCCATATTGCCACCAGCATATCATTGGGATGCATCTTTCATCATAAATTGAAAACCGTTTCCACTAGACCTTGATATTTTGCACAGCTCCATTCTTCATTTTAAAAAAAAAATAAAATCAGGATACTGGAAGTAATTGAAGACTTGACCATTCAAAACAGATATTGCTGCATTTTCACTCAGTTGGGTAGATAGACTCATGCATAAGTGTAGCAGCCAGGGAGGAGCAGCATGGAATACTGCCATCCAAAGCCATGCCAAAGCTCACAGATGGATCTACAGACTATATAATTGTTCTATGCTTGATTAAGAAACGCATATATAGTGGTATATTAGTTCATGGTAAAACTGGCAAAACCAATTAACATCTCAGAAAAATTATATTCAACATAGCATTTCACACATTCACCATGCACCCAGGTACTACTACTCATATAGGCTCTTCTCATACACTACAAAACTATGCTGCAATTGCATTTTGTATGTTAACAACATGATAACACCTTTGTGTCAGAATTTGATTCAGCCGATAATAGATATTTTGTTGTTTTAATTCAAATATTTGTTGGGTTATATGTTATTCTGCTCAAACCAGGTATTATCGCTGAATTAGATTTTTGTCTATATTGACCTATAACTATCAGTAAATAACTTACACATTTGTTCTTTAGGCACAATTATTTTGTATGCATGTCAGTGCATCAAATCCTAATTCTTAAAATAAGATTTTAAGAATGTCTAAGTTGTTATCTCTAAAGGAGGATTTTTTCCATAAGTAAATGTTACGTTTTTGATGGTCTGTTAAACTCACAGTGTTATCCTTATCATCTAATAAAGATCCTTTTGATGCCAAAGTCTTATTAAATTCTAAATCTAGTGGTGTCTTACATAGTAAATTAGGTCGTATCAACTTTACGTCCATGTTGAGAATGACCAATCTTGAGTTAATACCTAAGCTCTCTTATAATCCTAATTTTAAATGTGAACTATGTGTACAATCTAAACAACCTAGGGAACTATTTAAACTTATTCCTTTTAGTGACACATAACTATTAGAATTAAGCCACGGTAACCCTTGTCATTTCTATAGTGAACCTATAAGAGAGTAGTAAATACTACATTCATTGATTACTTTGAGTATTATTGTACCTATTTCTTGAAGACCAGAGACGAAGTATTACTAAAATTTAAATTTTATAAAACTGAAGTTGAAAAACTATTTGAGAAAAGGATAAAAGTCTTTAGATCTAATAGGGGAGGAGACTGTACCTCAAACTAACTTTCCCTATTCTATAAAGAGCGTGGGATAATTCATCGAGTTATTGCTTACTCCCTTAATATAAAGAATAAGGCATTATTAGATACGACAATGCTAATTAGTTTTATTGCACCCCATAACTTGTAGGGGGAACCATTTGCTGGATACATTTTAAATCGAGTACTACCAAAGGACAAGAACATATGTCCATCAAAATTGGAAACCTTACATGTCTAAATTAGATTACTTTAGAATGTGCAGATGTCTAATCAATATAATGTTCCTATGCTAAAAAGAGTTAAATTGGCCGCCAAAACTATAATTGTTTTAATAGATTATTCCTTCGGTAGTAGTATCAATAGGTTTCTTGTCATAAATTCTACGATCTCCAACATCTCAAACAATAGATTGACAGACTCAAGAGATGCGTCTTTCTTGAAAAACAATTTTCCTTTCAAATCTAGACTCTCTACGCCTAAGCCTAATTTTTCCTCTAGTTCTGATCAAGACTGTTTCATACTTTCCTTGATCAATCTGCTACTTTAGTTTCTTAGAAACCTAGACGGAAAAAGAGAGCTAGAAATGTAAAACATTTAGGAGCTTTTCGAGAGTCTGTCGCTTCTTTTCTTAAAGAAACTACGAATAGTAAGTAGCATCATCACTTGAATTGTGACTAATTTCTGAATAGAACACCAGGGAGAAAATGAATCTTCAATAAAAAGATTTGAAATGATGGAATGGAATAGTACTAAGCACATTTGGTTGTTCAAGGTTTTCAACAAAAGGGTTTTTCACTACTTTGATACCTAGACATTTATAGCATATATCAACATCATCTAAGTCGTATTAGCCCTACCATCCATTTGTACCATGATAATGGGGTACCTATAGCAATTATCTTTGTTGGCGCAAGTACTTGCTCAGTATGTGGGGATAGATCCAGATTCTCCTGGTGCAAAAGACCAATTTTTTTACCTTAGGACAAAAAAATCATTTCTGGCTCACCCTTAGCTCTGCTTTTACTTGATTTTCTTTTAATGTCGACTTATTCTATGGCTTTCTTTATTGATCTAAGGGCAGGGTTACTCTTCACGTAAAATGCAAAAGAAGAGACAAGTAACTATTTTGGTATCAAAGTGCTCGTGGAACTGAGCAAACAACTAAGACTTGCAGGTTATGTAAAAATCGCCATGCTAGGATGACCAATCGAAGAAAAACTACTACTCATACAGGTTCTCCTGCAAAACTAATTATAGTTGCAACTTATACATTAGTGAGATGAAATGGACGAGTAAACTTACAATCTAATACACAAACTCTAGGAACGAACTGTGAGAATGGAAAAGGCTTCTCTTTGATACCTCTAATTGACGGAGGGTGTCAACCAAGACGGCCTGCTTCTGATTAAGAAGAACAAGCTGGTTCTGCAGCGCAGCAAACTCGCCTTTCATAATCTGCTCGCAGTCCTGTATCACCGTGTTGCTCACGTTTTCTTCCTGTAGCCTATTTCGTAACTTCTCAGTAGACGCCACAACGTTATCTACCGGCGTCATGAGCTCGCTGGTTGAAATCCTCGGGTACATGTCCTTCATCGCTTGCAGCGCCTCCATCCATGCCAATCGATCATCCCGCGTCTCCGCCCTCAAGTGGAGTCTCTTCGTTCCCGTGAAGATGGAGAACCTCTTATCGTCCGATCTGCTCTCACGGATAGAAGAAACCTAAAAAGAAAGATTTTGATCAAGAGAAGCCAAAAAAAGAGATCACCAACTTGGTTCTGCGTAGGAGTAGGGTGACGACAACCTTAAGGTGGACTTCGCCGACAGGTTTGCGAGGGGGAAAGTAGTGACTGCTTCTCCGGCGGGACATACGACGAGAGTCCTCTCCGATGACCTTCGCCCCCTTGTCGAGCTCCTGGCTGACCTCGATGCGGTGGGGACCATGGACCTTATAGTAGGAGAGAACGCCATCCTGGAGCACGAACCACCGGGGCCTCCATCCCTTTCCGTAGTTGACCCACTTGTGAAGCAGTCCCGAGATCCCATTTCCGACGATGTTATTGAGACTTACCCCGTGGTGGTCGAGGGCGTCATAGAAGGAGGAGCGCAGGGAGGCGGGAGCGGAGGGCTCAGAGGCAGCGGAACGGTGGGAGAGACCGTGGTCGCTGGCAGAAGCAGAAGGCCATCGGGTGGTGCCGCCGTTCTGGTTGGCGTGGTGGAGAGGAGAAGAGTCACCGCTGCCGGTCGGCGCAGAGGCGGATGGCGGAGGCGGAGGCGGACGGGGAGGGATAGGAGGCGGCGCAGAGAGCAGAGTAGCGGCGGCGGGGGCGGCGGGTGACGCTGGGTCGGGGGCGGTGCAGCAGAAGGTATTCATACGAGCATGTATTTGATCTATCTGAAAGGGGGAAAAGAGAGAAGAGAAGGTGGTTGGGGATGGCCACGAGGGTAGATATCGCGAGAACGACGGCGACGGCCGGGGAGCGCGGCGGCGTTAGCTGATGGTGCTTTCGTTCGTATTTCCCGACCCGTGCCCAGCGAAGCGATGACACAGGAGGCGGCCGCTTTAGGATAGTAAATTGCGGACAAATTTATCATTTTATCCTCTCAAATTTATCAATTTTTCATTTGAGCCTTAACCAAAAAAAATATGGATTTGTTATAATAATTTTGTTAATTTAAGATTTGTTACGATATATTTTAGTTTATTAATATAGTTGATACAAATATAATAATTTCAAAGCAAAGGTATAAAAAATATTTGAATACAAATTTTATAACAATAAATATATTTAGTAAACAATAGAATTTACCACTACAACAATCTCACACAGTCAATTCCACAATCATCTACAAGAAAGTAGATCGATAAGTTACAATTGGCCACGACAATGAAGGACATTACCTCGATCTCGTTGAGATTCGACCCTTATCCACTTCAGTAAATCTGTCCCATCTTAATCAACTCAACTATACCCCAGAGATAAAAATATTCTTAAAAAAAATGATAATCCCAGTAGTCACATCTATGGGGTGGTCAGCCCGGTCCTAAAAATGATAATCCCAGTAGCCACATCTCCGGGTGGCCGGCCCAGTCCCACGGAAGTTTAGAAATAAAAATATTCTTAACATTATATATGGAGGAGAGATAGTAATATATAACTAAATTTTAATTTTTTTTATTTATAATTCATCTGTTCAAATTTCGTCCAACTAATTCGATACATGATCACCCTCTTAGTTTGTTTATCGAATAAATTCGAAACATAAGTTACCTTTTGACTAAGATCAAGAGTAGTATCTATTCCTACAGTTTAATAATTTGAATTCATGGAAATAGAGAAGAACCATTCATTTCAATTGAGTATAACAAAGTTGAGATCCTTTAATCCTTTGACAGCACCGAGATTATAGCTAATCTTAACTAACATAATAATACAGCAATGTAATAGATGTGGGAATTCAATATTTGGTAATAGGCCACACTTGTCGCATCAAAATATTAACGATCCTCACTACATAGCAAAGAAGACAAGGACTACAGCACAACATGCAAATGGCTCATTCAAAATAAGGATCAACTCGCTATATCAGGAGAGCAATATTACACTGAATGAACATGTACCAAAAAGGGAAAAAGGATGCACCTGAAACAGCCACCCGGATTAGATATCTTCCAAATACAGTATCGCCATCAAGAAGCATTTGAGTCTGCGGGTACAGTATCTTCCAAATAAGGATCCTTGTGTTCTTTATCGAGCTTCTCTATGACTTCATGGAGCTGAGAACACAGCCTAGACACATCGGGATCATTCCGGTACGTGCCAATCCTCTCTATGAGCAATTGATCACCAAACTGAACTAGCTCTTTCGGCGCTCTTGGTACTAGAAATGGGTGCTGCAGGAGTTGTGGGATTCTCCATCTTTCGTTGCGGTCCCACGCAAGACATCTTTGCATAAGATCAATAAGCCAAGGGTTGGAGACAGGCTCATATACAATCTGATGGTGCTTATTGGTGACGACTTTGAACTTAGCCCAAAATGTCTTGTATTGTGCAAAGGGTGTGCTTCCATACACCATTTGGTAGAGGATGCAGCCAAGAGACCAGATGTCAGAGGGGCGACCACACTTGATAGTGTTTCCGTTCGCATCGCGTTCATTGCACATGAATGCTTCAGGGGACATGTAGTTCAGGGTTCCAACCTGCAGTCAATCATCAACATTCCAATCTCTCTGGTATTGTGTGAAAAATGAAAAGGAGCAACTAGACAAATAGAGCCTTTGATATTGATAAGTGCCCAAATCCTAACTAACAAAACTTGTCCATCAAAGTTTAAATAAAAAAATATATTTTAGTTTAATTGATAGTAGGTATTTTAAAAAATATATGTTATATTTTATTTTAGTTTTTGGTTTCAATCTACCAAGTTGTTTCACCTAATAGCATTAAACTGATTAATTTTACCCTTTTACTTTAAAAAATATTTGCCTATAAAATTAAATAGACATTTGAATTATTTTAGTTCATCAATTTCATATATGAGTTCCTCTATTTAAAAATAATAATAATTCAAATTTGGTATCTGTTTTCTGAAAAAAATTAATTTAATTTAACTGATTCAGTAGCCAAGTTGTTCCACCAAACATCTTGACTAACTATTTTTTTCATAAATTTAAAAATTTAATGGTTGTTTGACTTTTTTTTTTATAATAAATTGTTCAAGTTGTTTCATCAAATACCTTGGTTCAAACAAGGGAAGGTAAATTGGTAAAAGAAAACACAGAGAGAGAGACCTAAACTAAACATAGCCGGTCCAGTTTGGAAATATTTCAGTATAAGGTGCTCTTTTTGGTAATTGCTCAAATGAAAATAGCAAAAGCAAGATTTCTTCTGTACCTGAGCATCTCGCTGTATGTTTGTGGTATCACTCATTATAGCTTTAGCGATACCAAAGTCGATAAGCTTGAGTGAGCCCCTGACCAACAAGAAGTTAGCAGGTTTAAGATCTGAGTGCACAATACGTTCCTCATGAATTGTATTAACAGCTTCAAGCATTTGCTGCATTAATGAGAATTAATATTCATGAAGTGAGAAGCGATTATAGATAGACAACATTTATTAATGAATGCATCAAACAGGTGTTCAATTCTAATGAAAGACTCAGCTAACTTCCATACAAAATGTATCAAATGAAGTGCCAAACTCAAAATTCTAGTGAAGACTCCATCTTAACAGTATGTCAGGTTACTGGTATGAGAATTCTACAACAACATGAAGAAGATCTATGTCTTAACTCCTAACTTTTGGGGATTACCTATATGGATCATATCAAACAATTGAGCTTTATATACAGAACATTCAAATCATGTAGGTCATCTTTAATTTTGGCATTTAAGCTTCTTTGTTCTGATAAGATGTACTGAATTGATATATTTTGGTCTAGCAGGTTTAGTCTCATAT
This sequence comes from Curcuma caesia, assembly GCA_037834155.1. Lineage (NCBI taxonomy): Eukaryota > Viridiplantae > Streptophyta > Magnoliopsida > Zingiberales > Zingiberaceae > Curcuma > Curcuma caesia. Next base: position 7,326,010 of record JBBMKF010000007.1, on the reverse strand, counting down.
CAATAGTGCTAGATTTAGAATTTTATGAGTCTATATACACTCATGGTTATCTCATCTTCAAGAAAGCAATACTTTTTTTCTACTCAAAAAATTCTACATGATAGCAAAGCTCCATTCAAAGTTAGGATTTCTAAAAAGAGGTATTCCCCTTGAGGGGAAGCTCTCCCCTTTTCTCTCAATCCTAACTCTCTCCATGTATTTGTTCTGCTTGCATGAGAGTCACCAGCCCTCCTCCATGGCCTAGTACAAACCCCAATCTTGTCTTGCAATCATGAGTCATGCAATGTTTGGTTGCACAACGATCCTTTACAGTAGTGACACTAAAATCCTTCACCCACATCAAATCATTATCTCATTGTGAAGGACTCCCTCATCCATAAATAGTGACCCAGCCATTCTATTGAGAAAAGCAATTACAATATTTTAGAGAACACAAGAGAAAAAGATTTTGGCTTTGGCACTTTGTTCTCCACCTTTGCCATCTTTGTGTGGAGGTCGAAGGTTGCTTTGGCTTTGAAAAGCGATTACAATATTTTAGAGAACACGAGAAAAAGATTTTGGCACTTTCGACTCCACCTTTGCCATCTTACCAAAATTTTCTTTGCATTAATCCATTGAGCCTCAAAACCACTCCACTTTGCAACCAAACTCCAACTCAATACTACTTAGCTAAAAGTCAATCACATAATGATTTTCCTTGGCTGAGTTGCTCACCTTTCAACCCAACTTATCCCACATCAATCGAATCTAAATAGTTTGATTGAGATCCACCTAACCATCTACTAGTCTTGGTTAATTTCTAAAGGATTTGACCAAATTAAACTAGCAACCCTATTTAAAGCCAACCAAGCTCCTCTCAACCATGCCTTTTTGTGCACCGGGCTATGCTTTTTTTATAATCAAACAATCAATGATAAGAACAGCAATTTGATAAAGTTAGTGTTAAGCATTTTGTTCATTCTCCTCCATATCTAAATTTCCATGTTATTGAACAAACCAAGTGAACTTGATATTTACACAAAAGCTTGTATTATCTTTTAATGTTATAAAGTCAACTATAGTAAAATGATGTACCTGCCAATAAAATCGTAGCCAATTCTCATCTATTCTCCATCCTGGAGTATCAATCTCCTTCCACTTCTGTGAAAGCATGTGAGCTAGATCTATTTCTCCATATTCAAGTACCATGTAGATGAATTCATCATCCTTGATTCTTTTGTCCTTAATATTCCCCAAGTCATTTGCAACTGCTTGAAACAAAATTTTATCTGTCACCTGTAAAACATCAACAGCCATTACAGTGAGTAAAGGCAATCTAATGTTATGGTTCATTAGGACTTTATCTATTTCAGAAACTAAATTTAGAAATAGATCAAAATAGTTCCTTTGAAGATTGAAAGGCCAACCAAAACCTACTTGCCACACCAAGCATATGATTTAGACAAGCCTAATACTGAGCAGTCCCATGTAGAACAAGACAATTTTTTTTCATGCCAAAAATTTTAGGCTTAATCAACTGTCATAAAATAACAGTCCATGGAGTCACCTAAACAATAAATTTAATTTACCTTTTTTCAGCATTTATGGTATCGCTAATGTAAAAGTCATAACTATAAACTGAAAGCAAATTAATCATTCTGAAAATGAATCCCAAAACACAGATATACAGATCAGCTAGAACTAGGAAAAGTTGTATTGTAGAAAATCTTCAACTGCACTACGATATATCATTTGACTCTGCTTATATAAAGGATCACTACCTCCCTTCCTTGGTTCTAGTGTTTTACTGTAACTCGCCCTTATTTCTTTCTTTATTTGTATGAAGCTCTAATGCTTGGAAAGAAATTGATGCTTAAACTTTCACTTTGAATTCGGATATCTGATATGTTAGTTGTTCAACAACAAGAAGGAGAAGTCCCTATCTTGTTGGTTTTGAACCAAATGTGCATTACTTTATAGTTTGCATTTCTGAGCTTTGTTTGTCCTTTTTTTATTTTTGTTTGCAAGTAACTCTGTTTCCAACCATATATTTCACACCTTGTCATCTTTAAAAGAAATTCAATAACACTGTAATGCTTGAAAAGAAAGACAAAATTTCATTTCAAATTCCTTCCATTTATTGGGAAGCTGTAAATCAAGCAAAAAAAAAAAACAAATATGCCCATGGCTAGCCCCTAGTTAAGCAAAACAACAGTGATCCAAGCCAATCACAAGTAATTCTTTTTTATACAACCCATTTCATTTTGCCGCCTGAGATCACTCAGGTGTAATTAGCAATGTTGAGACTTTTATGCACCCCATGGTCACTCTCTCTACCTACCTGTGAAATGCGTCATGTGATTCCATGTTTTGTCAATTTTCCCCCATATGGCTACTAATATTATTTTAAATACAGATTGGTATGTTAAACATAAAAATATCTATTATGTTTTTCAATTATAAGCGAATAGTGATGATGATACAAATGTGATAAATCTATTAATCATGTGGGCAAAGTGTTATGATTATAAAGAAAAACTTACAGGTAGCAAATTTAATATCAGAATATCTCTCAAGTGGGCAAACTATAATTTTCCCTGTTTTTTCAGTGAATCAAGCTTGGAATGAAATTTGGACAAAAGCAATTTTTTTATTTGCATCAAAGGCTACAGTTGGTAAATAACAACCATTGGTGCAGCTGTGCAAAATTCATTGAATATCTTGCATATAACTAGGTATGAAACTCACCTGGAGTTTCAGATTCTAGAACAACGAAAAAACTGAGAAGCTCAAAAAGTGTCACATAACAAGGAAAAAAAGTTTCAAGAAGATACTAAATTGGTTGGGCATGCAAGCATCCAATATCATAACTACTATAGCATACTGAAATTCTAGTATTTATAGGTGGAACAATAAGAATGCATATACATCCCTATCTACAGCATATATGATAAGTGACTTAACTACTGAATCCAAATCAATCAATTAAAGGGCAGTACATCAACAATGCAGTCATGTCTAAGTTATTAGGTAGAGGATCATCTCTTGCTCTTTTCCTAAATCTTAGTTCAATATGATAATTTTGTGACTTTTACCTCATAAGCAATAGACTGAATATTGTTGCCTTATCGCATCAACTAGATACCTAATCTCTTGACAAAATCCAGAGGCAATGAGACAATAAGAATGCATGTACATTCATGTCTAGTTCACATAGCAAAGTCAGTTACTAGGAATCAAAATTAACCAACTAGAGGGCAGCATAACAATTATCCAAGCATTATTGACTCAAAATATAGTCCACAATCTCTTCAAAAAAGAACACACACATACATTTCAACAACTTCATTGCTTTGTGACTTTTTACCTCGTAATCAATAAGTTGAATAATATTGTTTTTGCCCTTCAATTTTTTCAAATACTCAATCTCTTGACAAAATCCGCAGGCAGTAGGGTAGTCTCGTCCTTTAAGCTTTATCTTTTTTAAGGCATATATAGTACAATCTGATGATATTACTTTGTGCACTTCACTACTTCCTCCACTTCCTATTTTGCCAAGCTTTTGATAAAGCTTCCCGTTGACTTTGAAAAATACATTTGGATCATACTTCTTTTTCTGACGAGACTTCTCAACTTTGCTTGCCTGAGGATGGCTTGCTTCAATACCTGAAGACAGATTATTTGGCAATGGAGGCTGACGTGGGCAATTGGCATCATTAACTTTTTCAGCCAAATGAACATTGTGTTTGTTATCAATATGCCAATCAGGATCATTTCTGGCAGCCACTTGTTCTCCTGAGGAAACCAGAACTTTACTGCCTGATGGCATCTCTCTAGCAAGAGAAGAGACTTGAGTTGTAAAAGACATCTGTGCAGCTGGCTGAGCATGTGTAGATTGAATTGTTGGACCCGTGTTAACTGACAATGCAGTGGCACATGAAGAACCAACAACTGAATATCTTGTTACTGGTTCCCTATAACACTGATCATGATTAGATTCTTTCCTATTCTCAGATAAAATAGTGCCTCCATACTTCGTGCTTATTCCAAACGCTTCTATATTTCCATAACCTTGAAGCTTTGGATCTTTTATCTCAAGCTGAGTTCCCAAATACCCCTCCGCCTCTGTCAATGCAAGAGAATGCAAGTAAGAAGAGATGTTCTCCATTTTACTATCAGTTGTCATGAGTGTACCTAAGCACACATAAAGAGAGAGATTGAAGCAGGCAGAAAATAATAAAAATTACCATCTTATCTTATTCAAATCTTAATACATCATTCACCGCTAATGATTTCAACATTTTAACTTACTCTGTGAAGTTGCATTTTCCTTCTTTATCTCGTCCTCCCTCAGTGCAACCAAAGATGGCACCTGATACGACGAAACTGCTATAGATGGCTTCTTTTGATCAGCTAGCAGGTCGATGTTGACCTTCTGCAATTCAAAATTGCTTTCTTTATTATCCCCGATGGCTGTTAAAGTCCCACCAACAGAAGGCGGCGTGATTGAGGCATCCTCCTGGAGTACTGCAACTAAACTTGCACGATTCTCAGCATGATCATTTGTCTCACTCACTAATTTTCTAGTCTCTAAAACTGCTCCTGTCAGAGGAAATGCCTTTCCAGGCTCGTTAGAAGTCACTGAAGACGATGAGTCGATGCCCTTCGGTAAGTCAGTTTGAGGAACCAAGACTCGGGTCGCCCGTTTGATATTGCCCTGCATGCCACCTGAAGAGGATTCAAGATAGCTAGTCATGAAAGGAACAAGAAAACAAGGAGAACTCGACGAGTTGGGGGGGGGGGGGGGGGGGGGGGGGGGGG
>JBBMKF010000007.1:7304626-7321110 GCA_037834155.1 Curcuma caesia | reverse complement strand
TTCGATGCCGTCTAAATCCTGCGGCCCAAAACAGATAACGGGACTTGCCGAGGAAGTACTATGGCTTACTTCGCAAACATCCAGATGACGGACCCCGGCTTTACGGGTCCGGTAGGAATCCACTTCAATAGCTCCACCCACAATCATATTAATGCGCCTCAGGGGGGCGTTATTTTGATCATCCTCAGGGGCTTCCCTCTGATCACGGGGTCTCGGGGCTGACAGGCGCGGGCGGCTGCAGAGGAGGGATAGGCCTCCGAGGGGATCGGTCTCGCGGGCGATCAGGTCTAGGAGAGGGAGGTCGTGTCTCCTGAAGCGCCTGTCTTGGAGGCGTTTGCCCTGCCCTGTGTGTCGGTCTTCCTGAAGCACGCTGATCGGCTTCTGGTCTCAGCTTACGGGCATATTGATGGCACTCGCTAAGGTCATGGCTTTGTGTGTTATGAAAGGTGCAAAACCGGGGGAGGCACCGACGACTCCCCCCTGCTTCCCCTGCACGCCCTGTCACCGCATTTATGGCCCGAGGGTTGGCTTGCATCGGTATAGATTGATGCTCCACTTGCGGTCTTCTTTGGAGCTGGGGAAGTGGTCGCTTTTCTGGCCTATACGGGCCAGCTGGCTCTCGACCGGGCCCGCTAGGGCAGATGTTAGTTTCCTTGCGACGGGAGGACTGGGCTTCCTCCACATGGATGTATTTGACTGCCCGACTTTGAAGGACATCATAATTGACGGGTGGCTTCTTGATTAAGGACCGGAAAAAGTCCCCCTCTAGTATACCTTGTGAAAAGGCACTTACCAGAACCGGGGAGGTTGCGTCCGGCACATCCTGCGCTATGCGGTTGAAGCGCCGCACGAAGTCTTTCAAGGACTCCTTAGGCCCTTGCTTGGTAGCGAAGAGATCTGTTGTCGTCTTACAATAAGTACGGCTAGTAGAGAAGTGTTGCAGGAATAGATCTTTGAATTCTTCGAAGGAATCTATGGAAGCGGGGGGTAATCGGCTAAACCATCGTAGCGCTGATCCAGAAAGAGTTGTTGAGAAAACTCGACATCTAATGGCGTCGGTATACTGATGAAGGGAGGCGGCGTTTTCGAACCGGCCCACATGATCTTCGGGGTCCGTGACCCCAGTGTAATCAGCGAATTGATGGGTACGGAAGCGACGAGGTACCTCTTCATCTAAGATTCGAGGGGTGAAAGGGGACTTCGATGGTACGACGCCCGCGTTCCCCCCGGTCATAGGAGCTTTTCCCTTAAGGGGGTCCCGAGGGATTGACTCTGCCGCTGACTCCAGAGAGGTACCTTGAGGCTCCACCCCCCCCCCCCCCGGGACCCTAAAAGTCAAATTCTTTCATAAAAAAGAAGCGATAACACCCTTGAACGAAAGTAAAGCATCAATCTTTGTCAGTTTTTAGAAGGCACCAAGAAACTTGACTGCAGACTACGAAAATGAAGGGATCTAGGGCAGACAGAAAAGAAGCCGAACGGAAGGTCAAACTCACCGAGAGGTCTGTGGCGCTTGTAGGCAGCAAGTGCCTGGCGAAGGAAATCAGGGGGAGAAAAGGAAGAGGAGGAGGAAGAAGAAGAGGAGGAGGAGGTGAGGTTTGAATCAATGGCGCGGGGACGGATCGGGTGGTTGGAAGCCGCAGGCGGCGGAAGGTCAACCTTCCGATCCATGGGCGAAGGGTCCGAACGGCATATCTCCGAGCAGGCTACCGGCCGGCGAAGATGCGGACGGGAGCGACCGCCATCCCGATCGAGAGCGACGGTGGAAGTGGGAAGGCAGAGTTTCGTTCAAAAATAGGCGGAATATCACGACTCGCTCAGTTGCTTGCAATTGCAATCTGCCCGTTATGTCGGATATCACACGTCAAGATTCGTGCAACTTATGATGGAGGTTTGACATGCGCAAGCGCTGCTGCCCTTTACAATTTTTTTAAAAAGTAAATGGAAATAAATATTTAATATTATATTTTTCATACGTAATAATTGTAACAAAATGAGCTTAAAATTTAAAAGAATATTTTAAAAAGTTTATTTTTCAACAAAAATAATCAACTAAAGAAAAAGGTAAATACTAGCGATTTGTCCCATACAACAATGCTTCCATATTAATAAATAGAAAGGCTATTCATAATTCTTTTTAAAAACTCTTACATATGTTAATTATATATTTCTAACCAAATCTTAAACTAATCAAATTATAAGTTTAATAAGCCAGATTTAATAAGCAAAATGTCTGAACGACTTGCAAACATTTGCAAGTATGAACTTGTTCTTTGATTCCTCAACCATCCAATTATGTCTTATAACCCAAAATCAAGGCTCATCAAGCTACAACTCATTGGCTCCATTTAGCCGATATAAATGAAAATTTTAGGTGCGTTTTATCTAGTGGGCAAAAACATCATACAAGTCAGCAGTTTCAATCAAACGCGTAGCATTCTTCTAGCTTGAGATCAGTAAACATGGAGTTGCTAAATGTATTGAAACCGTAGCTTTCCTTTCAAAAGGTGTTCATACATTTGTTTATATGACAACTGCTTTAAGACAAGACCTGCAAGCTTGGAAGGTCCATTACTATGCCATAACAAATACAGGAACGTGATGCTTTGGAATGGAACACTTTAGCGTTATTTATGGAACTAGTGTTTCACGTAGATCAAGTGTCGTAAAGATAAAAAGTAACAGTTCAACTTTTGTAGGATATATGGATAGGAGCTGAAGCAATACACCCATTTTAAGCATAGCCACAACCGATGCACATACTGTGATTATTAACCTCCACCGCAGCAAGAACCGCAAGCAGGAAGTGCATCTGCAATACAAGTTGTAACATTGATTATCTCTATAATACTAGATTCATACATATCATAGGTTTCGAGTTCCAACTTACTATGGTCTGCACGGAGATCACTCATTGTACGTGGCCTAGGACCACCAGGACCGCCGCCGCCGCCATATGGACCTCCTCCGGATCCTCCACCAGGACCGCCATCCCATTTTTTGCCAGATTTCTTATACTCATCTGATTTTTCAACCTGAAAAACATGGTTGATTGGCATAGGTCTTTCCCAACTTTATAAAATGTGATGACTTGGAAATGAAGCATACAAAAAGAATTGAAATGAACATGATACATCATGTAGGCCATACCGAGAACAGTGTCCCGAAGAATATTTTGATAAAGTTTATGATGGCCCAGAAGAAATCAGATATTATGCTCAGTCGCCATATTGTTCGTTTTGACTTCACAATGCCTGCAATCAGTACTGAAATAAATCCTATGTTCTTGATTCAATATCCAAACTATGTAATTAAATGAACTTCGAAGATGGCATAAGCTTAATCAAGATAGCTAGCAAAATCAGTTAGTAAAAGCAATGTCGCCCACTGGACAGAGTGCATAGCATAACTCCCTTAGGCTCAATGGTGCAACTTTTCTTTCCTAACTTTCTTGTGCCTGATGGGACTAATTTAGCCCACTCAACTTGACAAGGAATTACTGCAGTTCATGCTTCCAAATTTCTCTTTGAGCAGTCTGGCTGCCTCTTCTGCCTAAGGCGATAACCATCTTCTATTGACATCTTCAGTGTTATTAAAGGCGTAAGAACTAGGAAGCTCTAGGACACCAAAGTTCCATATTGTGTAAGGTGCTAGTTGCTTGCCCAAGCTATTCTTGGCAGTTATATATATATACAGTTAATAAAAAATAATATCGGATTATAACTTAAATAGTGTTTTTCAGTTAATAAATGATTTTTGATATTTCATAGTAGATTAAAACCTTAATAGTTTAACAAGTACAAAATATTAATTATTTTATTACTTAATTTATATATGTAAAAATGATTATATATATAAGGAATCTCATGTAACTAACTTCATAAGCATTGAATTACTACTAAATAACAACATAATTAATAGTTATATCTTATTTTTTAATATAAATATTATTAGACTATAAGCATTCAGTATCCTATTTTAGTCTGATAAATCTTGATATCTCCACTTGCACCACAGCATCCCCTCCATGTCATCCTAACGAAGCTCTGTCATTCTAACAAAGCTAGATTCTAATGCGTTGTCCATCTCTCTACTACAGTCATGGCATCCAAAATTATTGCGCTGAGGATGGGAGTGATAGCACCAATATACAAGTAATATAACCTGTGGAAAAATAAACAACACACAAAGACTGGAGTTCCATATCTCCCTGTGAGATAGTAAATCCTCTACCTTGAAATTTAAACCACTGTTTAAGTTGGCATGCTAAACAAAGTGAGAAGGCTCTTAGAGGAATTTTTGTGTGCCTATTTGGTTTTAGGAATGCAAAAGTAGAATCAACTATTTTATTAGGCACTTTCCAATAATCAGTATTCAATATAATTTTATCCATATTCTTAAGCATGTGCCTCTTATGTAGCTTAATAAAACCCTCAGCATGGTGGCAAGAAGTGTAAAAGAAAGACTCACACTTTAAATTGATGAACTCTAGAAAAGATCCTCCTCACAAACTACTCCCTTCCAATGCACCAAACACAACATATCTAGTAGAATTTTTGACACTTAAGTGACAATGTCCCAAAAATGATGAACCATTAATGATACCTCCTAATCAGCCCCAGACAATCCTTTCCACAAACTTTAAAAAAAATTCACTTACTTTACTCAATCCTTCTAAAATTACTGTGACAACTCACCACATTTAGGCTCACAATATCAAGCTTATAATTATCACACAATCACTATCTTAAGGACTCAAAAGAATCAACTAAATTATAAAAATAAAGGACAAGATAGGAACAAAAACTGATAAAATTGAATATAATAATTGTAATAAGACATTTATGGTTATATGCTCATTCACAGCCATTTCTGCTTATAGTCATTTGTGAGTTTAAAGCTCATCAGTATATTCATTTGTTTTATTTGCCTACTTTTATTCACCAAAATGAGAGTTTTGTCGTGTGCATAAAAAAATGAGTTAAGCAATGATTATTTAAAAAAGATGTTGATGTACCACGTACACTGACATACAACCATGTAGAGCATACATATGCATTTATGAGCCCCAAAAATCTCATAATAACTTCTTTAAAAGAATTTACATTCATCCCACCAAATCTTATAGAAAAATTAAGACTGAATTATTTATCTTACAAACTTAATCAAACATTAGTTCGAATTATAAATTAAAATTATGCTAATTTATTAAGAGGCACCTAAGCTTTTGTTTATGTTAAGTTTGACAAAGAAGACCCACAAATACCATATCCATCTCTTGATTAGTTGTAGCATTCCTTACTTAACGTAAAGGGTGACCAAAAATAATGAAAACAAAAACAAAATTCAATTCCTCAAAATCATAATGAGAAAGAAAGGGTTGAATGAACAAAGACAATAAAGAAACCATGTTCAACAAGTGAACCCATTAGTACTTATGTTTACAAACGATGAGTGAAGACAAACAGTGACAGATGAGTTATCTGTATTTGGGAAGAATGATGCAGTTTAACAATATAATTCAAGGCTCCTTTAAAAACTTTTGGGTATAAATTTTACAAGTTTGGTAAAATTTTAAATTGTTTTAAGTTTTTAAAAGTTTATTATAATTTTTAGTGTAAAATAGACTTCGTCAGAGGAATTGGCCTTTATTTTTGTTTTGCAGAAGGGGTTTGTATGCTTCATGTAATTCATTTGTCAATTTAATAAGTTTTCCCTCTTTGTGAATTTATTTGTGCGAGATTGTTCCGGATGCTACATCAAAGATACAAGCTTCAATGCTAAGTAAATCTATAAATGACAACAAATGTTCTCAAGAGTTGCATAAGGTGTATATGAGAAAGCATATCATTGTTTACATCAACAGGCTTCTTTGATATTTAAAAAAAATGCTAGGTCAGAGAAGCTATCTACTGATGTTTTCTGAGTTTAAATTACAGATGTGTCCTGATCTCAACATATTGCTCATGAATGTAAGCCTGTATAAGTTATAATTACTTGCGAGAAAACAAACAACTAACCTATACTGGTGGGAAGTCACTTATGAAAAAACAAACAAACAAACAACTAAGGTATACTGATCTCAACAATAGATTTCAACGGATGTAGATGATCCTGTTAAAATTACTTATGAGAAAAGAAACAGCTAAGGTGTACTTTGTTCCTCCGTTTGAAGGATGGGAGTCTCATCTAATTCTACAGTTTTCAATTCAATCCACTTAAATATATTACCTATTTTCCTCCTTCCCAATGACTCAATGGTCAAACCCCTTCACTGGAACCGCTCCCAACAACAATTGCGATAACAGCAATATATCTCAGGTCTCATCGATCATTCGTCTAGATCGTCCCTACCTCATCTTTCCTCCTCCAAGCCTCCAAGCCTCCAAGCCTCTATAATAATAATTTCAAGAACGTCTATCGATACTAAAAACCTATTTAAACATACAAAAGGAATAAAATCAACAGCTGACCCTTATGATCGATACAACAGTTACATATCGCTCGTGAAACAGGATAGATGGATGCGTTATAAGTTGATCGATTGAACACCTAGCATAACAGGCCCAAGATGATCAGATTTGACTAAAAGGGAACGCGAATAACGATGAAAACCCTAATTCCTAAACAGACCACTCTAACGTCCGAAGAAGCTTGGTAAAAAAACGACGGGAAGGGGAAGAAATCGAATACCATTCTCAACGTACGCCATGTCTCCTCTCGCCTGGTGCTCAGGCTCAGGTCGTGTTCTCCCACGCTGCAAGGGACGACGCCCCATTTTGTACGCTTCGATCTCGCGAAGCTTCTCGGCGCGTCAAGTGGGCCAGGGCATGCCACGGTGGATGCCGAATAGAATCGCTCCAGGTGGATCAACGAGGTCAAGTTCCAGTTCCACCACATCGGAATTCTTCGGGTCAAAATATTTAAATTTATCGTGCGATGAAATTTAATTTTGAACAAAAATTAAAAATACGTCCTTCTTTGCCGAATCGTGAAAAAAAAACCGTTGGAAGGGAAGGAGTTACTTACTCCGATTAGTCCGGATAATTATATTGAAGTAAAAAATTGATGAAACGATGTTCTATTTTAATCTTTTATTAAAAAATATTTTATTTCATATATAATTATTCAAGTATAATCAATGATATTATTTTCATTGAATCGAGAACACAAGATAGTAATTAACTCCTACAAGTAAACTGTCACATGATTTCATAACTATTATACTATTGTATTTCTATAAATTCGCTACGCCAGCGATTTCACATGATTAATTTCACGATTATCTCTAAGGAGATAAATCGAGAAGCTACAATTGATCACGACGAAGGAGGGTATTATCTCAGTTTCACTGAGATAACTATTATACAATTGTAACAACTATGAATAGTTGTTACAACTATGAATGTTAATTAAGTTTTGAGAGATTATAATTTTTATCTCAGGTTGAATCATGAAACATACAATATATCAAATTAAAATTCATTTAGATATTTATATTTGTTATTGAGTGTCACCTATAATGATCTAGTCTTAGATTAAAAAATATCATTTAAAATTTTTTAGATACTTTAAAAAAAATTTAATCCTCTTTATTTAAAGTTATTTTTCATGTTGTAGTAGCTACGATCTTACAGTTGTTATAACTTAAGCTACAAATATTATAGTTGTAATAGTTACAAAATCGTAATTGTTATAATTATGTAGTTATTTAGTTATAGAAACTATAGCTACTATAATTGTGTAGCAATTACAATTTTATAGCTGCTATAATGTGCCCGATTGATTCAGGATTTACATAAGAAATATAAATAGGATAATATTGAGAAGAGTATTACATAATACAATTAAAGTGGGGCTTAATTTTTTTTTAAAGAAAACTAATTCACGCGCTGATCCATTCAGTTGCTAATTTTGTTTATGTGGCTGAACATCAACTCAGCCCAGATCCCTTAAACGTGAAGCTTATTTTGATGACTTCAAAATTAAAAATCATTTTTTTTTATTATATTCCTATTATTCATCTATAAATAGTTCATTAGATCCATTCAAAACTGTGGCATATGCAAACTTTGCACCATTCTTCTTAGTAGATATCTAACCTTACACATTTTTGCACCAAAACGCAGGTATATAAAGTGAGGAGTCAAAGATTAACAGAGATATGAGCTTCAAATATTTGAGAAACAATTGCTTTGATCTATAACCTCCTTGCAAGAAAGAGATCTGATTCCTGTCATCAATGACTCACACCTGAAATCTTTGATCTCAAGTTTCAGTTTTCATAAGAGAAATACCTGATAAGTTAGCCTTTTTTCCTTCAGTCCTTATTGCAGAAATGACAGTATAATAATAATACACTAAGAACAAAGTTATACAGCTGCCTGCAATCTTTTCATAGAAAATCTTGTGGAAAATTAAGAGATCAAATGAAATCTAGTAGATAGGGTAGCTAAAGCAAAAATTAGATGGTGAAAATTCTAAACTTAAAGCTATTCTCTTAGAAGAAGCTCCATAGATTGAAGTCACCAATCTCCTCACACTCCTCCCAGGAATAGATCAGTGGGTCGATCATCTGATCCATGAACTTTGGTGATTGAAAGGTTCCAACTTCAATCCAAGTTTCATCATCCATCTTCTTTTCGTCTGCGGTTGAAGTAGTTGAACCCGTCATTATAGGATGATGGTCTTCGTCGGCATCCATGGATCGAGAAGGCGAAGGAGGAGATGGTGATGGAGCGGTCATCAGAATAGATTCAACAGTGGCATTGGCAGCGGCCGCAGCGGCGATTCTTTGGATTGACTTTGGGGACATGGCAGTGGAAGGAAGGTGGTGCGGTGGGAGGGAGGCCGGGAAGTTGAGACTAGCCGACGAGCCTTTGATGCAGAGAAGAGCTGCGTCATAGGCTCTCGCCGCAGCCTCCGGCGACGAATAAGAGCCGAGCCATATCCTCGTCTTCTGATGCGGTGCTCTGATCTCCGAGACCCAGGATCCCCAGCTTCTCCTCCTCACTCCCTTGTACTGCCTCTTCCTGCTACTGCCCATGCTTGGACTGTGATCGGAGCCACTCTTCCCCATGGAAATATAATGGTGATAGTCCAGTAGTCTCTCTGATACTCTCAGTGTGTTACTTGCTAGAAGCTCAGAAGAAGGATAGCAAATTTATAGATGGCATTCAAGAAGCTGGCTACATATGATTCCACTGGGAACATACTCGAGGTTATTATATTACAGGAATCAATGTCTTTGGCTTGAACAGCAATCAACCTCACTGTAGTATCAAACAAGTGATCAGCTGCAGCAAGGAATAAGGATAGCTGGTATCTACAGTAGTGGTAAGATTTGAAGGAGTTGACAATCTGTTTTGGTGATTTTCTTCCTCTTTTCTGTGAAAAGTGAAAAGAACTTGGTCCATTGCTAAAATCATTCCATACACTTCCCAGCATTATGCTCACTCATCCCTTTCATGAGGCATTGAGGGAAGAAGTAAGGAAGCAGCTTCCAGCTTTGAATTCTGTCAGGGAGTGGATGGAGCCCACTTGGGTTGGGTTGGAGAGATTTGAAGCCTTTCCAGTACCTTCAAGGCTTGTGGCACACTTATCTTCTTCTTTGTTCCTTTTCTTTCCCAGGGATATCTTAATGCAAGTTCAGATCTGCCAATTAACATGGTCAATTTCAATCAACAGATAATCTGGAAATAAATATTGAAAATATGAGTAGATAGATAAAAGTAATAAAGTATTTAGAAACTAATTTACCAACCGTTTAAATGAAGTAGGATCTTATTTTTGTTGTTTTCAATATATGTTGATATTTAATATCTGAGAAATAGTAGCAAAATATTTTGTTTGAGAACAAAGGCGACATGATGCATGGATTGTTTGCCATTCCAAATAGTGAATGAACTTTGATAAAGAGGTAGGATTCTTTCCTTGCCTTTGGGGTCCTTTGCTAATCTTGGGGCATCGCTAATATTAAACCATCGTTGAATCATTTCGTCCTTTGTCCTCTTATATAATTGTTTAGTAAAAGATGAAATTCATCACTACAACGATTCTCTTATCCAATTGTAAAACTTGAAGTAGTGGAATCATATCACAAAATTAATCAAATTCTGGAAGAGTCGATTATCTCCAAAATTAATCAAATTTATAAAAATTAAATATTTAGATTATAATAAATAAATCAATATCTTAGGATCATTTCTCTTAGTGTAAACATGGTGCAAGTGCTATTTCATCAGTTGAATCTCAAATCTTCATGAATAAAAGTTGAATCGAATCAAATTCAAGATTTTCGTTGAGTTTTTTTTCCCAATTTCGTTTCTCATTTTCGCCCATCCATTTTACAATATTTTATAATATAATTTTACGGCATGATTTGTGTTCTTTCCCATGAATGCCGAAATTGGGCCGATATAAGTTACAATGGGCCGATCCAATTTAGCCCGCTCAAGCCCTTCTCGGCGTATAAATTATTGGGTTTCTTCGCCTTCACATCCCTAGTTTCGTGCTCCACCTCCAATTCCGTCGTCTGCTTCATCTGTATCTTCCTCCGTCTACTGCCTCCAAATCGCTTCCCGTCTAGCAATCGCCTCGTTTGGCTGCGGTAATCCCTGCTGTTTCCTCTCACGATCACCTTTTCTGCTCCCAGTTGGCGACTAATTTGTGCGTTTGATTCTGCCATTAGGTCTTTTCTTCCGGTCCTTGGATGAAAGATCTTGACAATCAGCGGCGGATTTTTTTCGGTAAAGACAGTTGTTTTTTATTGATGTTGATCTAAATGATTGTCGATGGATTATTGCTGGAAGATTAACTTGTTCTTGCCAGATTGATTATCTCGTGTAAAAACATGCCTCGGACGGTATCTCGATCTCCTTATAGGAGAAGGCGCTCTCCATCTCCTCGATACAGCAGCAGGAGGAGCAGAAGAGATCGCAGCCGATCCCCTTATTCGTATAGGTGATCTACTTCAATCCCTATGAACTCTCATTTGCCTGGTTTTATATCCTTCTGGTTAAGGTCTGGTTTGGAGGATGATTGTTTTCCCTAACTATAGCCAAGGTAACTGCTTGTATCATGTTGAGTCAATTGTTGGCATCGTGGAATACGTAAGCTAGATCCTTTCTTTGATGGTTTTTAAATATTATTATCCATGCAAATTGTCTGAATGTTTCTCTCTATTTTTCAGAAGAAGTCGCTCTCGTTCTCCTTCTCCTTCTCCGAGATGGCGGAAGAGTCGCTCCCCAAGCCCTCGGAGTAGAGCTAGTCGATCTCCCCCACCAAGAAGACACAAAAGGCAGAGGAATAGGAGCATATTGAATTCGCCCATAAACAAGTCTGAAAGCCCTAGTCTTGATTTGCATGAAAGGCAAAGACTGGAAGAGGAAAAGAAACGGTAAGAGTTTATCCTCTACTTTAGAGAGGATCTTGAGCCTTCAGTTTAGTTGCAATACACCTCGTCTGTGCATTTTACTCGAGGGCGAGCTGGAACCAATGGTCAAGTTAATTCGGGAAGCATGTGTTTGAAGTTTCAACTGACATTACCTGTAAATAAGGAAGATGGATAGAACATAGTTTTGTGTTGTTAGTGAAGTATAAAAATGGGACATGAATGTTACACTTGAAAAGCCATTTGTATCGACTGCTTTGACAATCATTCCTTCAAAGCAGTTGAGAACCAAAGTTTCATTGATTTCCTGAATCTATGAAGTTACTTGACCATCAGCTAGTGTTCTTCAAAGGGACAATCATGCATCACTCAATTTGTAGTCCAGAATTCGTCAAACCTCCTCATGGCGACCTGGACCAGGGGAGCTAATGCCCTGAGCAGCCAAGTGAGGGTTTAACAACATTGCAGTCAGTTGCTTTTGCTTTGTGTTTGCTCATTGGATTTCGATAAGCACTGATAATTTTCCTTCCATTTCTAAGTAATAAAAAAATGTCAAATCTGTCTCTGCCTTTCGTCATTGTAAAATTAGAACTTCTATAGTGTGGCGGCTGTGTATTAATGATGGAGAAATTGTTGTGTTTAAGTGATTAGTTTTAAACCTGTACAGGCTGCTTGACATTTTCTTCCACAGGCTATTCTGAAGGAAGCTACTGGTATAGTTCCACTTGTTATATTTGATGATGCAATTGGTGCCTGCTTTATCTACTGTTCACCAGTTTGATAATTCATTTGTTTGGATCTGGATTCTTTAGAGGTATGCCTAAAAAACATAATCTTGTATTTAATGAGTAATAAGGATGAAAAAGATGGCTCATGATTAATCTAGCTTATCATGCTGTTCGGTGATCTAGTTCAAGGCTGTTCATCTGGTTTATGAGAGAATATTTCCAACTCGACATTTTGTTGCTTTATGTGAGGAATGTTTCTCTTGTTAACATCCTAATTATACAAACAGGCGCCAAAAGGAAGCAGAATTGAAACTTATAGGAGAAGAAACTGCTACGCGGATTGAGGAAGCTATCAAAAAGAAGGTCGAGGAGTCTCTAAATTCCGAGGAGATCAAACAGGAAATTCAAAGACGAATTGAAGAAGGCCATAAAAAGTTGCTCGGTGAGGTTGCTGCTCAACTTGAGAAAGAAAAGGAAGAAGCTCTTGTTGAGGCAAGAGAGAAAGCAGTAAGCAAACTCATAAAGATATCCGCATCAACTATATCCATGCTTTACTTTTTTGATCATTTCTTGGTCACAATTATTTTCTTGCTGAACTCGACAGTCAGTCTTTAGAGCTCACCTGCTCTTCAAAATATGCTTTTTTTATTGATAGATAATCATTTAGATATTGATTGGAAATGCAAAAAATGAACTCCTTGAGATGCTTCATTGTTCAAAGTGGTTTGTTCCCTTGGCTTTGCAGGAACGAGAGCGAAGGGAGAGGGAGGAGTTGGAGAAGATGCTCGAGGAAAACCAAAGAAAAGTGGAGGAGTCTCAAAGGAGAGAAGCTTTGGAGCAGCAGCAAAAAGAGCTGGAGCGGTATCTCGAGCTGGAGCGAATACAGAAAGAAAAGGAAGAAGCAATGCGTAGAAAGAAGATGGAGGAGGAAGAAGAAAAGGCAAATCAGATGAAGCTATTAGGCAAGAACAAATCTCGACCCAAGTTATCCTTTGCATTCGGAGTGAAATGAAAGAATTGAGGATGTTTGCCCTGTTGTCTCCTCTTAGTCTTGCTACCAGCTACTTTCCAAGTGCATAATTTGTGGATGAATCAAAATTTTCAATTGCATATTCATTCTTCTTCTGCTGAAAGCTACTTGGGTTGTTGAAGATTGTTTATTCATTGTAGGCTGAATGCACAATCAATAGCATAACATAGCACATGTTGCATTATTAATGTTCAATTGCTTCAATTCTCTTATAGCTAAAAGAACTGAGTGTTTGTGTGAACCATCAACATATGGAAAGAAGATTGTTCGTTGAACAAATAGAATGGCAATATAAATTTAATGAATAAAAAAAATATGGTTACTGTAGCAATCAATGAACACAATATTTCCTAAGATCAATATAAAAACAGGGGAAAATAATTTACCTCAACAAATATTGAATTTAAGATCGTCTTCCTTCCATGGCTTCCTTCTTAGCGTTGCAGGCTGCGCAAAGGAAGGGACCATCCCAGGGATTGATCGTTCCATGTTTTGTTGAGTTATCATGTAGAGAAATGCCTTCGCCTGGTTTCATCTCCAGTTGGCAAATAGCGCAGTTGAATGGCCTGAACATGGGACATGCTGAAGACTCTGGATCTAACCTGCCATTAGGCGATTGTTACAGTCACTTCAACTTTCACAGGAAAACAAGAAGATCATGAATGGCATTGCATCAAGCTTTTGCTTTTTAAGCATATACTGGAGGTAGAATCACCATGACAATGGCGAGGAGTAAAATCTAAGGAGGTATTTAAGAATCTTAAAACTAGTTGTGAGATATAGTTTTCCGTAAGTGATCCTAAATAGTTAGAACAAATAAAGCTTCATTTTAAATCCGAAAACTATTGTGGTAATTAAACATTCACCATGTGAGAGATCTTGTAAATAATTTTGACAGGTATAGTTGCACTACACTAACCTGTGGGCTAGAACTGGAGATCCGTCTTCAAAGATTTCTTCTACCATATCTGCTTCAGAGTAATCTCTATCTGAAAATAATGATGACTCGGAAGATCTTCTTCGGAACATGTTCTTGAACATGCCTTTTCCAGATCTCTTAAAATTAGGAAATGACGGTGATATTTTCTCTGGTGGTAAAATATCGACAACAATGCATGTAGTATCATCTCGAAGTCCCTTTGGCTGCACAGCTTCCTGAAAAATAAACTTAAAAACTATATCCGGGCCGCAGTAAACGTGTATATTTAAGCACTTTTGCATGATATGTCACGTACTTACCTTAACGATTCTGAAAGCTGCAGCCTCTGCTGGCAATCCACGACAACAACTAAGTACCTTTTCTGCTGACAAAGCATCCCAGACACCATCACTTGAAATTACAAGACGTCCACCAGCATTTGATAGCTGAAGCAATTAGAAACATCATTTGTCAATAAAAATGTCTCTGAAATGAAAGAAGATATGTAAAACAAAATCGCACTTTGGCATACTTGTTCTGATAAAGGTTGATTCAATTCAAGTGTTCAACTTAAATCAATAAGGAAATGCAGAGAAACACAAGCATGGAGAGACATTACAAACTGTCTTACTAAATGGTCATAGTACATTGGACGAATGGAACATCTTGGTAAGAATATTTGCTTTGTGAATTATTAGTCAACTTAATAATTCATACTGTAACATATGCATATGGTTGTTGATCTTTTTTCCCTTCTGAGATTGTATTGTCATGAAATGGTAATGCATAAAATGTCATTGCCCTATGTAAATCTAAATGCAAAAGTAAATCTGCCACAGACAATAATGTTAAGCCTCTTTGATTGGAGATTAAAAACCCAGCCATACATGAGAAGTCAGAAAATATAATCTCAAGGAACTAGAAAACTTAAATTCACTTACTCACCTTCACTTGCTTCACATGTGGAATAGGAAGAATAAATTCGCCAACATCCTGGTCACCAATTGATCTTGACAAGCACAAGCCACCTGGCCAGCACCTAAGGGGGCCAAACTGATAAAAGTTCTTGTTAAAAAAAGTACAAGAGAGGAAGGCAAGAAAATTTTCCACAAGTCATATTTTACTCTGCATATGTGAATTTAGCTTCTATGTAGTTTAACAAGGAAAGCATGAGGTAAGTGAACATGGAGCACCACCCACTTGCTCTTTTGATGCAAAGGCTCGTCAAGGTTTTGCATGGAGGCGCATCCAAATGAACTGAACAAGGTGAGGTAGCAAATCTTATCCAAGTATATTATTTAGGTAACAAGGAGCATGACAATTTACAAGGACTAAGGACATATTTCATATATATGTTTATAGTTTTAGAATTTTGGAAAAGTGATGAGGAGGGCATAGTCCCACAATGGTAAGGAGTGACAAGCCTCAGGTCTTACAATGCTCAAAAGACGGCATAAGCCTTTGCAGAGCTTTTTGAAAATGGACAAATTCATGAGATCCCTGATGATGAACAATTCCTCAAATCCATGGCCAACGTGGTTTGGGTCAATATTCACAGAATGGTCTCATTAAGAATGTATGATCGCGTATGGAATACACACTACACTATAACCATTCACAAAACAATTCAATAACGATAAAAGCTCCAACTATGGGAAGCATATGTCCATGGGTGAATAGATAACGTTCAACGTGAAGAGCATTAAGCTATATAAACAAATGGATATAGAAGTTTTTTTGTTTTAAATTGATTTAATCATTTTAGCAAGTTCTCCATTATGTACTTTTATAAGCATACCATGAAAATGTTCTTATTCATTAAGACAAACACTACACCAAATAATGTGGTCCTATAGAAATATACTTGGTTTCTAGAAGGCATGTTTAGTTAAACATTCAAGTAAACTATGACTGACATGTCAATATGAAGTATGAGATGGTGAGGGGAACAAGCATAATAGATTATGCATGCAAGGAACAAATATAGCTCATTTTCAAGCCTAAACTTAGGTCTTGAACTATAGGATGAAAGCCAACAGAAATACCTCAGCACCACCAGCAACATTCATTCTTCCAACTTCTCCACCACAAGCTGTTATGCGTTCCACCCTATGACAAAACTGACCTTCTTAGGGGAGTGAACATTGTCATGCAAGCATTTTTAAGAGAGAGATTAAACTATGTAGGAAACACAAAAGGCATGAGAACATACTCTTCCTCATTGGCTTCCAAACGATGGTCCGCTGACAAAAAATAAACTGAACCTTCAGCAGATTCAAGCACGCAACGCGAGTCACCAACTGATGCCACAGTGACAACCCATCCATCAATTATCACAAATGTTACAGTTGTTCCAGAAACCCTGGCTGAGGAAAACAAAATCAGGTTTCAGTTTCTCAGAATGAAATTATATGG
>JBBMKF010000007.1:7272616-7287229 GCA_037834155.1 Curcuma caesia | reverse complement strand
CTTACATCTTTGACTTTGTGGAAAAATACATTAATGAAATTGGCCCTCAACATGTTGTTCAAGTAGTAACGGACAATACGACAAACAATATAGCAGCGGCGGAGTTGTTGAAGGTTACACAGCCTCAAATTTTTTGGACCTCTTGTGTGACTCATACAATCAACCTCATGCTTGAAGCAATTGAAAAGTTATCCAAGTTTAGCAGAATGCTTGAAAAAGCAAAGGCCCTAACAATATTCATGTATGCACATCATAGAACTTTGGCTATTATGAGGAAATATACCAAGAAGAGGGATATTGTGAAGCCCGAGGTGACTAGATTTGCTACTTCATTTTTTACTTTGAAAAATCTCAAAGGCAAGAAAGATCAATTGAGACTTGTGTATACATCCGAGGAGTGGAGCAACACAAAATTAAGGAGTACTGTAAAGGGGAAATGGTGAAGACAACGGTAACAAGTATCTCTTTTTGGAATGGTGTTTCTTTGACTTTGAATGTTTTCACCCCTTTAGTGAAAGTTTTATGCCTTGTTGACGGTGACAAAAAGCTCTCAATGGCCTTTTTATTGGGTACACTTAAACAAGCCAAGGAAGAGATAACAAAGGCTTTCAAAAAAGAAGAAAATGTCATCCCTATTTTGAAGATTATTGATGAGAAGTCTGAGGGTAGACTTGATAGTCCTTTGCATTATGCCGCTTACTTATTGAATCTAATTTTTTTACTTCAAAGATCCAAACATCCAAAATGACACAAATGTTATGAATGAGTTTTTGAATTGTGTTGAGAGAATTTTTTCCACCGACGAGGGCATGCAAGCCACCATTTCTAATGATAAATTGTTGAATTATAAGAGTAAATCTGGAAACTTTGGAAGAAAAATAGCGGTCACAGCATATGAGAAGGTGGATGTGTACCATGACTTTGATCCGGGTACATCTTTTTCCTTTATTTCTATTCAGTAAC
Source organism: Curcuma caesia (assembly GCA_037834155.1). NCBI lineage: Eukaryota > Viridiplantae > Streptophyta > Magnoliopsida > Zingiberales > Zingiberaceae > Curcuma > Curcuma caesia. The sequence continues at coordinate 7,286,266 of JBBMKF010000007.1, read as the reverse complement.
ATACATGTCTCTTTTACATATTTTTGGATTTATTATTTTTTTGTTTCTTTACTTTTTAAAGTTGGATGGTGGTCCAATTATGGTGGTGACACTCCAAACTTACAAAAAATGGCAATGAGATTTCTCTTTTTGACAAATAGTTCATCGGGGTGTGAGAAATTGAAGCTAATTTGAAGAGGTAAGTAGTAATTCATAAATTATATTATATATTCTTTCTTTTTTTATTAGTTTTTAATAATTTTTTAATTGTTTAGATACATACTAAGAAGAAGAATAGAGTCGAGACATCAAGATTGAATGATCTTGTATATGTCAAATTCAACGCTAATCTTATGAAGAAGAAGAATAAAAAAGAAATGGGTGGAGATTTGCTTCTATCCTTTCAAGCTAGTGAAGCTCAAAGTTGGCTTGTTGATGGTGGTTATGAAGATGAGGTCGAGCCGAGTTCGGGACTCACTTGGAGAATAGTGGCAGAGGCTTTGGGGATGAGGTGCTACAACTAAGGAGGAGCACAAGGAATATCCCCATTAGAAAACTTGATAAGGATTTAGATATATCAGAGGAGGAGAATGAAGATATTGATTTTGAGTCCGATGATGAGAGGATTATGAATGTAGTTGATGGTGCATGTATAGATGATTTAGAAGATTAGTTATGTTTAGTCTAGTATTTGACTTATTGCCATATTGGATTGAAACCTTGAATTTTAAACTTAGATTTTTATAAAAGTAATGATATTATTTTTTTAATATTAATATGATGATGAATTTTTATTAATTGTATTTACATATTTATTTGTACCTTATATAAATTGTATTGTATTATACAAAATTTATTTATGCATAAATATCATAAAGAATGATGACTATTTATAATATTATATATAAAAAATAGTAAAAAAAATTTAACCGCCTAGCACCATTTACAACATTGTGTACAATATTGAATAGAACCAACATGCCCCCAGAGCGTAGCGTAGACAGTGGACGCCTGGGATTGCTGGCGTTATGGTCAAAGGTCGATCCCCAGAAGGTAATGACCTGGATTTTCGACCTCGCTATGTGCCTAGCGCCTGTGTACCTGAATTAACCTCCCTCCATATCCATGGGGCTGGCTCTAGGGGGTCGTTGAGGTAACGGATCTACCTTTTTTTGAATAGAACCAACATCTTAATGGAGCATAAAAGTGAAGATTCAACTTACTATTGTATTGTTGGTGTAATTAGGCTAGCTTGGTCCTATCACCAAGGTTGTGTTTTAATGTTTGAGCAATGTGTTTGTTGTTTGGATGTGTCAAGTAGGTCACAGTTGAATAAAGTCCAAATGGATCAAGGTCAACTAAACATTTGGCAAGGATGGGAAGACCAACAAGTAGTTGGCAATGGAGAAATCCAAAGGTATTGGCAAGTGATAGGAAGTTCAACAAGAAATTGACAAGACAGAAGTCTAATATGGTGTTGGCCATGGAAGTTTAGATGGATCAACAAGGAATCAACGTTTAGCAGGTGATGAAGTACCAGCAAATCAAGATTTATTGGATGTCAGGCAATAGAGGAAGTTCTAGAAGAGTGAATTGTAGGCAAGCGAAAGCCCTGACAGGACAAAGTTGACCTAGGCTAAGCAACTGGAAAATATTAGTGGCTTGAAGTCCACTAGAAAATAGGCAATGGATAAAGTCGCAAAAAAATGATCTCTAGGCATTGGAAGACTAGATCTTTAAGCAACGAAAGTTCTGATAAGTCAAGGTTAAATTATACTAGGCAGATAAGAAAGTCTCGAAGACATGAGATTTCTTAGCATGATACAAATTTACACTTAGAATGGCTGGAATTAGAGTATAAATCGACTAATATAGGTCTCAGTCACCTGGAGGTAAAGTCGATTGAGTAGTCAACTCAAGCTAGGAAGCAAATGAACAAAATGTTGACTAGTTGACTAGACAGTCAATTAGGCAATCGATTAATACATGATCAATCGATTGATGTAGTAGGAAAAGAGTTGTTGGTTTGAAAGTTGCGTAACAACAAGAGTTACGATAATTAGTCTTCAAATGGGTTCAAACTAGTCAATTGATTAGCGGATTCTAGAATAGTGAGCAGCTTATAAAAGGAGGAAAGCTTGAGAATTTTGACCGACTCTTGAGCTTTTTAGAGGTAATTCTTGAAAGAATGCAGGAGCATTCTCAAGCCATTTTTCAACCAAGCAAAAGAGCAAAAAAGCAGCAAAGAAAAAGCACTAATTATTGTAATTTTCAATTTTTTATACTTATTTTGCTTATCTTTGTACTCTTGTATTAATGTAATAATAGATGTTGTAAGAGATTTCTCCACCTACATATCCAAGAAGGAAAAAAAATAGTGGAATTCCGAAAGTGATCTGCCGAAGGATTATAGGTCGTGGAGTAGAAGTCTTGGGGACTATCGAACCACATAAAACAACTTGCATTGTTTTGTGTTTTGAGTTTGTTGTTTGTATTTTCCTCTATGCTAACTCAAATTGCAGGCACACAATCAAAGGAAGTGAGCATCTATTTGTACACCCCCAGTCGCATCCAACCGATCCAACACATAAAACCATGTTATGTGTATGCCCGCTTACTTAGAAAGAGTCTAATACAACAATGAATAGCACCAACATATTAGTGGAGCATAAAAATATAAAGTTTCAAAATCTATTGTATAAAGTTTATCTAACATCTAAGCATCATGAAATATCGCCAAATATATTGAACTACTTAGAAGTATTTTTGAAGATAGCAAACAACATTGGAAGCATTTAGTGCATATTCAACAAGATTCTCAAATATCATAACCTAGGAATGACTTGGATGCTCAGTTAAGATGTATAATTAAAATTAAGCTGTCTAAGCTTTGCAGAAGGAACCAAACAAAAGTGAAAAAAATACAAGATAAAAATAATAATAAATTGTAACCAACATCCCATCATTGCATCACCTAAATGGATAAATTTATTTAAGAACAAGATTTGAGCCTTGATTGATTAATGCAGTGCACTTGTCTAAATTTAGTCTCCAGAAAGGTCTGCAAAGAAAATTCAACACACACAAGGTGTCTAAACTTACAGAGAAGAAAGCAATGTAGCTGACAGCTAGAGTCAGTGTGATCTCAATAACTGTGTCATTGAATATGAAACCCAACCATATCACAGATGCTATTCCAAAAGCTAGGCCCATAGCTACACTGAAATTAGAAAATTCATAGCCATCATTATATATTAACTTAAATACACTAAGATGAATAAAGTATATAACTTACGCTCCAAGTGAAACTTTTGATAGAAATTCAATAATTTCACCCACATTGAAGCTCTGACCCATGACTATTTGGTAGAATAATTGGAATACAACAATTGCAGTCCTGAAAAAGAATAGCTTAGTAAATGGAGAAATTTCAGTCAATAAATGTGTTTATTCAAAAAATTGGTGAATAATTGTGTATCCAGATAACAGATTATCAATTGGGTATAGGTGTACTAACACATTCTGGTGCAGTTATCTATGTCAATCGCTTCATTGAGATGATGCATAACAACAGTCTATGCATATCACTCTTGAAGTGAGGGAAGATCCCTCACCTAAGTGACTTGACATTTTGAATTAGATTGGCCTGACACCTGAGCCCATGTTATAAGAGCAAGTTTGGTTGTGTTGGGCCTTAAACCTTAGTATGTTGTGATATGAGATTGTTGACTTGAGATACCCCCACATCATCTCCTAAGTGAGCAAAGGTCTGCATCCTAGGGAGACAGGATTGCGCTTTTTCCCAGGTCTGTTACATCAATTTTCAAGTCTCAAAAGAAATAGATGATCTTCTACTTATTATTTGGAGACAAATGGAATGTTCCAACATAGTATAATGTTTCATTCTCCATACCATATTGGGAGTAGGGCTTAAGTAGAAATGAAAATCTGGGACGAATATAGGACTACATGAATAGGAAAAAGATCATGTCACCATTCAGATTATAGGATAGTAGATGGGATCACACCTTATATTTATTCAATCGATATGTCTTGAATAACAAGGAAAAATCATCAAACCATATGTAACTCCCTTTGCCTGCCTACATATGTATTACATTACACAATTACATATTACAACTTGCTATTTTATACGTAGATATTATAGCAAAGTCCTCAACACTCCCTGCAGGATATTATAAAGTAAAATCCCAATTTGTTAAAAATATCTTCAATTCTAGTATCTCTAAAAGGATCAGTTAGCAAATCCATCAACTTATTATTGAAATTAACAAAAGACAAACTCCTTATATATACTCTTTCTCTACCAAAATAATACTTTTTCTCTATGTGTTTTGTACTCTTGAAAGGCTGGTGACTAGCTTGGAAGCAACATACATTATAGCTCTATTATCAGAATATACATTCATTAGTTCAATAAGAGCAATATGCAACCCAATTATTGTTGCTTGAGTCAAACAAACTCACATATAGAGAGGACTATAGTCTTCTCCAAAAGTACACAACTATCCAATGTAGAACAAGAATCTGTGTGGGAGCTTACCTAATTTCCATGGCTGCATCTTATAGCATGAAAGCAACCTTAATGAAGAGATTATTGGTTCCTCCCTTGTTGGTTTCCCTCATGCAAATTGTTATTTATGATTCATCTTTTAAATTTGCTTGAAGTGGACAATTACATAATTTGATGACTTATCATATTAAATATCTTGAGACATGCTTGCTTTTATATATTTACATAACAGGCATGATTGTTAATTGCTATATCTTAGTAGTAGTGAATTCCTAATTACATGTATTTTGGCACATACTTGGCACAAACATAGCACACATTTAGAGCAAGGATCGCCAAGGGGATTGGAAAGCTCATTCAAGGTTTGATGCTTGCTGATTAAGGTTCTCTTGGTAACTTCTCATCTAAATCTAAGTTTTTATCTATCAAATAAGCTAGAAGTTGAACTTTCTCATCTTATACTTATTTCACATTTTAAGAGTGTGATTGCTTCTACATGGAACTAGAAGCAATAGTTATATCTTATATCCTTCACTAGTGAAGGTCTCTAACAACAAGGCCTTGCCTAGTATGACTTAAGAGGATCACAGGCCATTTAAGCAAGGATACTCGATGCCCTGACCGGCTAAGAGGGACCTAGGATGAGGGTATGTCCCGATAAACTAGGGAGAGTTGATAGAGGTTGGACTGAGTAGCTCAGCAGCTTGATCATTGTGAGGAGAATCTAGTGATGTATCTAACTCAATGTAATGGCAAACTGCATCATCTCATTTAAAGGAGTATTTAGTGGATATATTTAAAGGAGTGATGTAATGGACGTGTTGTGGGCCATGGATGTAGGAGCAAGTCTCCAAACCATATTACATATCTTGTAAGTATTTGTTAGTATGTCTATTGTGTATTTATTTTGATGATGTATAGTTCACACTTTGATATCTTAATTGTAAATGCACACATTGTCATCTAACGAACTAACTGAATTAAATTATATTTTACGAGAATTCAGGGCGTCTATTCCCACTACCTCCCTCTCCGATTGATTCCACGATCCTTAACACTATGTAACATTTATTTACCAAATAATTTTGATTCATTATTATTTTTTACACAAAAGAATTTGTGATATGTATGACCGATACAAAAAGAGCAAAGAATTATCAAAAAAAAATCTAAAACCACATGTTGGTGAAAAATAGAGCACCAATATTCATTTAGGGATAAACGGGGCAAATTAGCTAATGTTAGTGTGTGGTAGTTATCTGATGAAAATTTATGATGGTCAAACCATATTTGTAAATCACCATCTTAAATTTATACTATATTTACAAAATTGCTAATTTGTATTGTTGCCTTGATTACTTTATAGTAACTTTCTCGATTGCAACTTTCTGGTTTTAATGATCTTGCAAGGTCCTCATCGTTAATCAGCAATGTGATGGTTCTTACACCATGCACAGAGAGTTATTTCTTTCTCCACAAGTTGCCATGGCAACCAGCTTCACAAATTCATGCACAAAGATTTATTTCTCTCTCCACAGAGTTACCATGGCAACCAGACAACCATACAGAATTGTTGGTAAATCCTTCACATGCAGAAGCATTAATGCCTTAATGGCCTTTCTAATCCTCTGCCTTAACTGAAGATTCAAAGACCAGCTGGGTTTGTGGAATTCTCTATTTTCTGTATCCAGTTTGGGTTTCCAAGGGGGAAAATTAGATATTGAAAAAAAAAAGCATAAAAAATATCCGCTTTTTCACCCTTTCAAGTATTAAATTTTATTTCTTTTAGAAATAAACTCTTCACTTTAACAAAAAAAAGAAAGAAAAATACACTAGATAAAATTCTATAAAATGAGGATTTAGAAATGAAAATAGAAAATTCCCATAAATAGAGTAGGGTGGTCTCCATGCCGACACCCTTACTGTATGTTAGTATGACTTGGTGTCATAGAGCATCAATCTGTATGGATTATTTGCCAGTTGGTGCCCAGTTTTAAGCACCATAAAATTGTATTGAAACCCATGTATGGATGTAATTTTTGTAAGAATGCAGCACAATATCTCAAATAAATGGCATGAAACGGTCATACCCATCGTTCATGAGGGATTCTCCTTCAATTATTGTATTCATCTTTTTACTTGCTCCAAGTTCTTTCAGTAATGCGACGACAGCAACAGGATCGGTAGCACTAAGTAGCCCTCCCAGAAGCAATGATGTCTTCCAATCCCAACCATAGGGAAAGGTAACCTGCAGCATTATTATCAAAGCTTGAAGCCCAAGAGAGGTTTATAATTGTAGCGATGATGGTCAAAGATGCCTCAAAGAATGGAGCATAATGGAAGTCAGCACACCTTCACAGCAGCCCCAAGGCAAAAGGTTGATATAAGAACACCTGGTCCAGCAAGCAGCAGCATTTGCATCATGCATTTCTGTACCAATAGAAGATTAGTGTTAATTTTGAGCAACTGCAAGCTAGCTCAAAGCACCATTTCTTTCCTAACAATGAAAGATAATTGTATGATACCATGGTTTAAAATTTCGAACTGTATTGGAGTTTTGGTTTATGACCAAAATGATACGATTTCGATTCTGTATTGTGTCATGCCGATATGATTTCCATATTAAAATATAAAATATATTAATTAAAAATAATTTTTTATCCTTAATATTTAAAAAATTAAAAATACAAAATAAAATATTGTTTTAAAAAAATGTGGGATCGAGGCGCCCCCACCACCTTGAGTAGATCACCGTAGGATCATGGCGCACCTACTACCCTGTGACCCTACGATCCTGCCAAGGTTGCTGTAGGATCGCGGTGGCCAGCGATGCCATTGCCAAAAGGAACCGCGAATTCCACTCGTTTCGCACGACATGGTAGGAAATTTTAAACCATGTATGATATACATTATCATATAAATGGCAGCAAACTCATCAATCCTCCAATTGAAATGAGAATAAGATTGTTAATATCCTACCGTGTAAATGAAAGGAACAAGGAACCAAAAATAATACATGATAGGCTTTACAAAATGCATAGTGCATTTTGGTACTTCCAATATCGTGACTTGATCATAAGTGTCATGATTATGTATGAGTTTGGAGAATCAAAGGAACCATGTTATCATTTAATGAGCCTTTTCTTCCATACAAATGCTTGCTCAAAACACCAGGTCAACACTTTAACTAGTCACTTAGAATTAGCCATGAGTTTTTTTTTATGTGTGATTGCATTTCTCATGTAATGCATGTTCCCTAGTATTCTTAACCAATAATTTTTTCTTCTCAAATTCTCTTACTCATATTTAACATTTCAATCCTTTTCAAATGATTCTGGTCATGGCATTTGTTCAAAACAAAAAAAAAAAGTTTCCCTATAATTATCCGCAAGGAACAATATTGGGCAAAAATCATAAGGATGCCCCTTTTTACCGAATCCTCAAAGGGATGCCCCATTTTAATTTATCATCAAAAGAGCACCCCACTTGTTTTTACCTGCCAAAAAATACTCCTCAATCTACCCACTCAATCTGTTGCACCCTCACCCGCCCACCCCTCCCCAAAAGTTAAAAACGAAAGCCAATTGGAAGACACCTTGCTTGAAATTGTTATATGTAGCCTTGTTCCCACACTTAACTTCCCTTTTCTTTTTAAGTTTTTCTCATCTATGCCTTGTCAATATTCACTGACTCTCTACAAAACTAACCTGCACAAGCTGCATGGAAGAGTTAACCGTGGCACAAAATGCTTAAAAGGTTTCATGGTTCCATATTTTAAGGTTCTATTTCGTCACAAGCAATTATGTTACATGAATGAATTAATATTAAAATTTTCATAAATTGTTGTAATAGAGATGTGAAGTAGCAATCCTAAAAGCATAATCAATTTGGAGGAGGTTAGCAATCCTAAAAGCATGGGTGAACTTCAAATGCCCCGGGGCATAGTTGAGTTGGTTACAACGGGACAGACTTGCTGAAGTGGGCAAGGGTCGAATCTCAGCGAAGTCGAGGCAATGCCCTCTTCCGTTGTGGCCAACTGTAATTTCCCGATTTACCTCCTCACAGATGGCCGTGGGACTGACCGTGTGAGACCGCTAGGGTAGTGGATTCCATCTTTTGCTGAAATTGGTGAACTACAAAGGCTTCACGAATGCATCTATCCACTCCGGTTCAAAACTAGAGTGGATAATTTTCATATAACAAGTTCCCTGAATCCTTTGAATTTGTATAATATATTTCTTCTTCAATTTTGAACATTTTAGGTTTGGCCAAAACTGTACATGAACCCAAATTGATCTAATTTCACAAACAAACACTCCTCTTTATACCCTATACCTTTGAGTCATATATGCCCTCCTTATCAAATTTAGACCAATACATGTCCATGTAGCGCAATTTTCGAACTCCTCTACTACAGAAATCTATCCAGGTTTAATTCGATAAACAAGCTCTTCTCTAAGTTCCATACCTTTGAAATCATTCTCTTTCTTTTTCGATTTAGACAAATATAAGTACATGTAGCAATTTTGGCAAATTTGCTATATGTGCTTAAAACGGTCAAATTGCACAAACAAACCTCCTTTTAGTTCCATGGACCTTCAAGACTCATCTGTCATTTCTTTTCAAATTTAGACAAGTATAGGTCCATATAGAGAAATATTTCCAAGATTGCTACATGGACCTAAAATGGTCAAATTTCACCACAATCACTTCTTTGTGTTCCATGGATCCTGTAGAGTTGTTCAATATCTTCTTTTCCAATTTATATCAAGATAAGTCCACGTAGATTTTGGCAAAACTACCATATGGCCCTAAAGAAGTCACAAAAGAATAACCTAAGTGAGGGTCAAAAGCTTCAAGATCTACTTATTTAGAGATTTCCACAAGCTTTATAAACAAAAAAGTGTTTCCAAATGTACAACAAACTATAAACTCAAATACATGAAAGCAGAGAAATGAAGAACCATAGTGTAACTTAGGGAAGAAAAGAGAGGAATTCACCGACAGAAGGGAGACAAAGCAATGTGCAGAGAGAACAAGTGGCATTGCAAAGATATGAAAAGCTACACTAGTTTGACAAAATTAAAAGGTTGCAATAATATTTAGGCAGGCGTCTTCCCATTTGGGTAGGATGTAGGCTAAAAGAGGACTAGTTCTTTTGGCGAGTGGGTGAGACTATAACTGTTTAGACGACTTCAAAGGGGTTTATTTGCTAGAAAGTACAAAGTGTTGTGTCCTTAGGGTGCCCTTGATGATAAATTACAATAGGGCACCACTCTGATGACTCAATAAAAGGGGTGCCCTTATGATTTTTGCCTAATAATATTAGTCTCTAATTGGACCAAGTATGTAAACCTAGTATAAGTTCAGCACATACAAAATCTTTATAGGCACAATGATTATGCTTAATAAGAATGTCAAAGTTCCAAATGGCTCTGATAGTGGTATTTAGATACCATCTGTTGAATCACATAAATTTAGTTGGCCTTTAGAAGGCATACATCTTTTCATCCCTATATTAATTTGATAGCCTTCCTATCTAAAGCTAACAAGCAAACAAGAATAAATGTCTATACAAAGGGGAAGATTTTGATTGACAAGGTCATCACTAAGTGGTCCCACACCACATATGCAACAAAGTAGATCGACTATCAGAGCATGGTGTCCATCATATAATGTTGTCATCCTAGCATAACACCTCAAACCATACGAAATTGCCAAAAAGTAGAGATGTAACCTTAAATACTAGAAGAAATGGGACTTGTATAGTTGTGATAATACATATTGATACTGCAAAATTCATAATTTAGGTCGTCATTTATAATGGTACAAACATCAAGAATGTTGATGAGATGCTAGAGGGTAATGTTGTTTACATTTAAATTCATAATTTATCATATTCACATAAAATTAAAAATGCATATGTGGTATTTAGGTTATTATCCCAACTTGACACATCTCAAGGTAATATTTGTTAAGTATTAGAGTTTTATGGTTTATTGATAAGATGCACATTAAACGATAAAACAAAATAAAATATATTTAAACATAGATGATGATATAGTAGGGGATAGAGCCCAATGCATGAAAGGATACATATAGCCGACCCCACCTAGTGGGATAAACCTTTGATTGTTATTGTTGTTGTTAGAGTTAATAATTTTATTAAGTGTAGTGGGTTTAGTCCCTCATTAATATTTCTATGTTTAAGATTATCATGGCTCCTACATATGCATATACACCTAGTTATCTCATTAAGAATGCAATATCAATTTTTTTTTCTCTCCACATTCAACATGCTATCAGAGCATCGCTTTTAGGGTTAAGGTTTTTCAAAGTAGTATCCCATTAGGAGAGGTTGTTGGCATGCCCACATCTACCTCTTCTCATCCCGTTCAAACATGATTCTTCTTCAAGTTGATGCTATAGCATGCACATGGATTAATGGCATGCCCTCATTCGCACAATCAATCTCAAAAACCACAATGCCCATTGTGACGCAACATCACCTATTTGTGCATGAACCCTCCACGTGATGTTCTCCCCATGTGAGCCTTCCTGCATTGTACCACCTAAAGACCGTTAATGAGCCCTTCTGAATAAAACCATCTGCCTTTTATGGAGTTTAAGTTTTAGTAGGAAGCTCCCCATGCAAAACCATATAGTATTATGTGCTCCTATAAGTGAGCAACTCCCTCCTAATGAGTTTGTTGTTGAATTTGAATGGCCCAGCTAGGGATTGAATAAATAATGTTTGGTTATCATTGGTTCTTGCAAACAACACAACTAAAATTCAACGTTAGATAAAAGTGTGCTTGTGTGATTGTTTAAAATGATCAAATTGCAACTGAAATAAATAAAAAATAACATCATGCACTAACATGCTTCATATACCTTGCTCTTGATGCATCACCCACAAAGAAATTTACTAATCCACCCATTCACAAGTGGCAATAGGGTAAGCCCTTACAATTCGAGGTTAACACCTCCAACCAATAAGATTTCACAAGCTCAACAATTGACATCCTAACCAAGATTTCACTCACAATATCTCATCTCTTCCTAATAGGCAAAAGATAAATTACTAAGAGCTTGAGGGTTAAAGTCTTTCAATTTTATTCAAGCTTTTAAATTCCTTTGGCCATTTGTTTTTGATAAGCACAACAAATTAGATATTTTACAATCAGTCTCAATGCCTAAAATCTCTCAATAGCTTCTATAGTTTAGGGTCTATTGTTCACTTATTGGACTCATCTAATCGACTAGAAGCAAGGTAAATCAACTATATGACCCAAATTTGAGTAGATTGCTCAACCTTAAGGGGGCATTTGGTTAGGGGTTATCATTGATAACTTTGGTTATCTGTCCAAAGTTATTAACTATAACCTTGTTTGGTTCAGGTTATGATCGATTCCCAAGTAATACAATATCACCGTCACATCAGGAAACGGGTTAAAACCCGGGAATGTGATTACCTTAGCCTAAGGTTTTCTACAATTCCTGAGGTTAACGAATTTTTTTCCATAACTACCCTTTGATTTTAAAACTCAATTAATTGAAATGTATTATCAAATCTAATTGAAACCGAGTTAATTAATTTAATAAATTTTAATTTAAAATTTTATAAAATTAAAAAAGATAATTTATTTTAAATTTTAAAAAATAAAATTAACTAATTATATTTATTAATTTAATAAATTATTTTATTAAAATAATTATTTTAATGAATTATATTATTAAAAAATATATAAATTTATGTTAAAATTTAAAAAATAAAATTAATAAATGATGTTTATTAATTTAATAAATTATTTTATTAAATAATTATTTTAATAAATTATTTTATTAAAATAAAATTAATGAATTATATTTATTTTTATTTTAATAAATTATTTTATTAAAGTAATTTTTTAATGAATTATTTTTAAAATATAAATAAAATTATTTTAAATTTAAAAAAATAAATTAATGAATTATATTTATTAATTTAATAAATTATTTTATTAAAAAAATTATTTTAATGAATTGTTTTATTAATTTAATGAATTATTTTATTTAAATAATTATTTTATTAATATATATTTTAAATTTAAAAAACAAAATTAATGAATTATATTTATTAATTTAACCAGTTATTTTATTAAAATAATTATTTTACAAAAAATATATAAATTGATTTTAAATTCAAAAAATTATAAATAAATTATATATATTTTTTATATTTATCCATTTATTATAATTATTAATATTAATATTATTAATTTAAATTTATTTATTTTAAAAATAAATTAAATTAAGGATAATATGATAAATGTGAAATTGATTATATTTATTTATTTTTAATAAATAAGTTGAACTATAAAATATTAGAATATATTTTATATTTTATAATTTTGATTATGTAATTATTTAATAATCATATAACTAGGTTATACATGATAATAATTCGAACCAAATACATAAGTGTTTGATTCTTTTGTTGAGTACCTTACATTTGTATCATATAGGATAGATCGTATTTATTTAATAATTTTTTTTAATTGGTAAAAAGTATTTAATTTACATCGATTGATCCGATCGGTTAGATTATACAAAAGTTTTCTATTGACCATTAATATACATCGGAAAGCGTTAGTAGTGATTTATCTTGACAACCAGCTTCTGACTCTGCTCGCCGAAAAAACACCCGCTAACCCTAACACTCTGTTGAGGGAAGGTTCATTAACGGAAAGGGAAGGGAAGGGAAGGAAGGGAAAGGGAGGGAAAGGGAGGGGAAGAAAAGTAACTTTGTTTGGGAGGAAAGGAAGGTTCATTAACGTAACATGTGATAACTTATTTGGGAGGAAAGGAAAGGGAATGGAAGTTAAATATATAAAATGTCAAAAATACTCTCATTTTTTAAAATAAATTTATATGTGACAAACAATTTATATCAAGGTTCGTTTTTTAATTAGAAATTCTTTCTTTCTTTTTTTTAAATTTTTTTTCTGCATATTGACTTGACCACGTGAATCTTCAAAGAAGCACGTTTTTTAATTCTTTCTTTCGTTTTTTTTCTGGACAATGTTTCTTTTCATGCCAAAAAGATTCCTTGTTTTCCAAAAGCTCTACAAATAGTTGTTTCAACTGAAATTCAA